>JAODTK010003221.1:0-502527 GCA_026419785.1 Sclerodactyla briareus | reverse complement strand
AATATCCCGGGCATCATGCCATGAATGTAACCAGTATTATTCATTAGTAGTAGGGTTTGTATCATTCAATTCATATATCTGGCCTCATTGCCCTTGGAATTGTAACGAGGATGTCATGCAATATTGTATGATCAGCAAAAAGGCGACCAGACCAGATTTTGTTCCATACCGTCAATTCTGCTTTCCGCTGTTTTCATTAGGACACAAAAAATGCAAGCCTGGGGAAATTCAGGTGAGCTTTCTCTTGAGTCATGCGTCTTCAATGAGAATGAATATGTTATAATTGAGCCAGCTTGTCCAGTACGTGTACCTTATGTCTCAACTTTACAACGTGGAACCTCTTTGAAAGTGTTCCTGTAAGGATTACGTTGAAAATTGTCTTCTGACAGTACCTGATTTTCCAGCCCTGACTCGAAGCTCCGTCACACCAACTTTGTCGGTGAAGCTCATGGTCTGGACGGCTGATATAAAAATTCCCTCCGGAGAGGATCACGTTCTTCTCAGCATGCTACCAGACCATATTTACAAGGTAGGTATGGTCAGCATGAATTTTCCTCGGGAGACATTGACGTTTCACATTTTAGCTACTAGACAAGGTTCACTTTGTAAAGTATGAGCAGCATGAATCTGTTTTTTTCTGGGGATAATAATGTGCTTACTCAGCATATTACCAGACAATGCTCATAAGATAAGTCGGCAGTCTTTCATGGGGGGAGATCATGATCATACGTGCATGTTCTAGACAATGCTCACTGAATCAGTAATATCTCTTTCAGCACATTACCGGTACCAGACAATGCTTACAAACTGGCAGGTATGAGTCAAATGGACTTTCCGGAGAATATCATATTGTTACTTCAGATGCTACCAAATAATGCTTAAATTGTATCATGCCTGAAGAATCTTAACCCATCGGAATTGTCATTCCGTCTGTTATGATGTATTGACGTTACAATGTAAAATAGAGCCAGAATTTAATTTCTGAAGGGACATGGCAGTGTTCCTACTCAGCGAGTTCATAAGCAATGCTGCAGATGGACTATTGGTCAACCATAAACTTCTATGGATTGGAAATTGTTCTCCTACTTGGCAAGCTGCATTTAATAAAGCATAAGCACCTTGTACTATGCTAAAGGAATTTGTGAGGTAAAAGTATGAATACTTAGTTCCAACTTATTGGATTTGTCAGTGAGAAGAAATTTGAACAGAAAAAACTACTCTGTTTACTTGACTACTTACATTGAACATTCTTTGGCCAACAATTTCCGCGGATTGTTGAATTTATATAGGGTCGAGAGTGGCATAGTGGGGGCCGGGCATGCCACTCAGGGAGAGCTAGCCTGTGGGGATTTTTTGCCCCCATTAGGCTGGAGCGTTGATCCGTTAGGGCGAAAGTGGGTGTATTAGCCCAACATGACAGCTATGTGCAACCTTAATGAGCTCAAATTCCTTCATTGAAATGAGCTGAACATTGACTCAGTGACAGTTTTCTCACCCTCCACCTCCGCCCCCCCCCCATCCTCACCCCCCCTCCACAGACCAAAGTAAAAAAAACCAAAAGGGGAGCTACAAGTAAAATGGAAATTTGGCAAGGGAGAAAATGAAATCAAGATGATGCCGGAGCATTAGCTGCTGCCTCCTATCATGTCTTGGGCTCTGGCCTTGGCCCCTGTCAGTGGAGACACAGTTGGTAGAGCGTCGGGCCTTACAACAGGTGCCAAGGTTGAGTCCCAGTAGGTCATACCAAAGACTTCAACAAATGGTACCTGTTGCCTCTCGCTGGTGCTCAACCCGTCCTGAATAGGGTGTTATATTCATCTGCACATTATCGTCTTGTTGACCATTTTTTCAGGAGGAATTTCACTAGGCATTTTTATGAAGCACTATTTCCGTCGCCATGCCGCTGGGAAGGGGAAGACCAAACCGAACCATGTCGGTCCATGTCCGTGTCCAACTTCTTCAGCAACAGGCTTCTGGCCAGTAAGATGGTCAGGGAGATGGGGATACTGCACGTCTGTGACTCTCCGGGCTCACCCTGCTCAAACCAGTCTTGTGACCAGCCCTTTGATGGGTGAGTTACATAGCATATTACACAAAAATTGAATGAAGTGGGTCAAATATTTCAGAGGCTAAAAACCTGAAAGAGGAAAGTTTAAGCCTACGATGTGGACAGCACTTCACTCGTAAGGGCCTGTGATTCCCGACTCCTTGGCGCGCAAGCCTCTGCTTCCAGCTCCAACGATGGGGCCAATGCTGCACGGAGAGCCAGTTTCCTTCCCTTCCCAAATCTAACACAGAGGTACCAACTAGACATCGCCTGGAGCAATCCCGAGCCGTGAAGCGACGGTCTGAAATTTGATAAATTTTGTGTGTAGGTGTACATAAGGATGGTTCAATGACATCAACTTCTCATCTTAAATGCCATACTGAGGGCATATAAATTTGCATATCAAGAAAATTGGTGTGAAACCTGTTTATCAGATATCTCGTGTCGGTAGAGCATGATGATGATACGACTGCTTCCACCAACTGAATACGAAATTAATTCTATTCACTTACTCACCTTACTCCATATTGCACTTTGAACCCACCCCGCGCATTTGAACATCTGGAAAAACTTTTACAGTAGTCCGGGATGGCAACCCTATCGTCCTTTTTATTTTGCCAGTTGAACGTTAAGTTCATGAGCATCTTGGCTAAGATTTCACCCGCACGCATTTTTCAAAGCCGAAAATCACCCATCTGGTTTCAATCGACATTCAGAATCTTGCGAGGAGCAATTTTCTTCGGACGGCGTACATCAGGATTCTGTTTTCTTAGCGGTTTGCGTGATTTGGTTTGGATTCATTCTCCCGCTCGATCCCGTTTGGCGTAAGTCCATATTAGCCTAAGCTGGTCCTAGCACAATAGGGTTGCTGCATGGTTTCCCCCGTAGCCGAACACAAGCGGGGTGTGGGCTCCTATTGTGTTAGTAGTAGGGTGGCTGTTGTCCGGGTGCTTTCCCGAGCTGAGCCCCCCCCTCCCTCCCTCCCTCCGCCATCCCTTGGGTTTTTCCCTTCCCTCCATGTCCCCTTCTCCCGGGGGGTGTGTCGCTCAGCGCGCGGCGCTGGGAATGTTACGCAAAGACGGGGTGAGAGAGGGGGAAGGGGGGACTTCGGGATAATTTGTTCGGTACTTGGCTTGGAGTCGAAGGTAATCGTACGTTCGTAAGTCGTTAACGGCCGATTACTTGTATTTTGTATAGTATTATACGCAATACACCTACGGTTATGACATTCGCCCCCCCCCCACATATCATGTCGGAAGTGATGCCTTCTTGTGATATTGCTTTTGTAGCAGTTCGTTATCGGGGATGTTTGATTTTGTAGATTTTATATAATGCAATACACTCGTACTATGACATTTCGCTTATACTGCGGAAGTGATTCCTATTTGTGATATTGTACGGGCAGATGATTGTATTTTGTATGTCTTATACAGCAAACACCAGTATTAATGACATATCGCAATCAGGTCGGAAATGATTCCTATCTGTGATATCACTAGGTATACGTCGGTATCGGCTGATGTTATGTATTTTGTATTAAATCTTATACTGCCATACACTTGTGTTATGACATATACATCATGCGTTCGGTATCGGTGATGTTATGTAGTTTGGTATAACTTATATTGCATTACACTTATTTATGACAAATCACTTTGCATGTCGGAAGTGATTCCAATTTGTGATATTGTTTTGTATAGCGTCGGGAGGAGGTATACTCCTGATAGGATATTTTCCGATCGTTTACAAGATATATCTGGATCGGTAGATGCATTGATGGATACGACTGCTTCCACTAACTGAATCGAATTAATATGTAGCTTCATGCAGTTAACAATTATCCGGAGAAACGCTGTGACACTGAACCACTGACCTATAATCACTGCTAAAACCATCGATCGCGCAACCAGGTGAGACACAACGGATCACCCGTTATTCTCATGACCTCTAAATGTTCTATTTTTTAAGCTATCCCTGCTCCAACATCGATCGCGGCAAACCAGGTGAGACACAACACACCTCGTTATTCGTCATGACCTCTAAATGTTCTCTTTTCAGCTGTCTTGCCATATGAGGTTTGCGATACTGATGGGAGGCATTCACAAAGTCCTCACTGCGACAGTAAGATCCTGAAGGACCATCTAGACTGCCTATCGTCAGCGTTTTGCCAACATCCTCTCGCACCATACATGGCCAAGTACTTCTTCCGGACAGGGTCCTGATGCAGCTCTGGGGGCAGTTCCTGACATGTTCAATGGGTAAGAACTGATTGATTTTCAATTGATTTGTTTAATTTGCTTCTCTGTTTCGTGAAGCCACTCAAGAGCTCATTGATACACTGGACGTAGCGATCGGGGTGAGCACCATCGATGACGCGCCTCTTTCTTGACTAAGCTCAGATTATATGAAGGCAGGGTGTAACCCATCCCAACCTGCTCCTGGGAGCCCGCCCTTTTTCCATACCCCCAAAGCACTCAGTGACTCCATGTCTGACTATTTCTCAGAACCTGGAGGAGCGCACGTTCAGCTGACTGACGAGACTTTATCGGCAAATATACCATAACAATTTCCACTACATGACAGGTAACCACAAGGAAACCAAGGAACCTTGCCCACGCGCAACTAACAAGCCACCTAGGGAAAACACTGTTTAATGCTGGAAGTTAATCTGGAATTTTGTGTGGGAATCGCTATTGATACCAATGGGTAGGTTTTTCCCCTGTACCTCTGTGTATGTTGAAGCTGTCCATTGTGTAAAGCGAATAACCAATAACATGAACTTTATTGCCCCTTCACTTCCTATTGGACTACTACTATTATATTGCGATTTATATAATTATATTTCCTCGTTACAAAACCACCTGGGCCTTACAGAATCCTGAGAATTTAACTTGTGCAACTTTTGCAGTCAAATTTTGCAATGGCTTGGCAGCGTGTTGCAGTTGTACGGTCTTGAAGTCCATCGCCTCACACCTTCGTGACAAAGAGGGCGGTGAAATTACTCGTCTAAAGCCTTGTAGTCACAATTCTGTTACAGGTGACGGAAAGGCTCTTTTTACAGAATTCCTGCGGTCATAGAAAACCGTGGAAAGTCAGGGATTTGTATCAGTCAAATTCCAGGCCTGGATGAGCTTTGAATTTCAGTGAAAAGTGTTTGAGGTCATGGAAAAGGTTCCTTGAAAATTTCATGAAGTAATGTTGTTACTTTCTCACATCTTTTCGTTGTTGTTGCTTTGGCTCTTTTTTCTCAACCAGCTATTGCTGTGGTTTGAGCTAAGGGAATCTGCATGTCATCATCTATCTATCTATTATTCATCTATTCTATATCTATCTTCTAGCTACTCATCTATCTATCTTATTTTTTTCGATCTAGCTCGTCTGTCGTCTGTCTGGTGTCATGTCTGTCTGCTGTCTGTCTATCCAGTGTGTTAACAATTGCTTTTTGGCCCCAAACAGTCATCGTGATGGATGTCGACCAAACTGGGACACAAGTTTATTGACATGGGACATGTTGACTTTGTGAAGGTGCAAGGTCAAAGGTCAGTACAGGGGCAGTATAGCCAGATTAGCTTCAAACAGCTATGGTGGAGCTATTGGATCTGCATGTCACTCTATCTAATTCTATCTATCTATCTATCATCTATCTATCATCCAGCCATCCAATAATCCATCCATCCATCCACCGTGTGTAACAATTGCCCTTTTCGGCCCCAAACAGTATTCTGTTTATGGATGTCGACCAACTTGGACACAAAGTTCCTTGACCCATGGGAATGTCTGGACCCTGTGAAGGTCAAGGTCAAAGGTCGTTAAAGGGGGGCCAATATAGGCATTTGTGTAAAATTTCAAAATGTATATCTCTACAAATTGTGGTGAACAGCATGATGTTGGCCAAATGATGGTCTATCAGAGTACTTCGGGGTAGTTCCGGAAATTTGGTTTGGACTCCAATGGTCCCATTGGCCGAGGGCCCATTTTATGAATGGCACACAAGTTACTGAAATGCATCTCCTCCCAAGAGCTCAATGTATTTTCCTTCAAAAGTTGCATGTAATGTTCATGGGTTAGAGGGCCATGGGGGTGGTTAAGGATTTTGGCCCAGGGCCCAGTTGGGCCATAGGGCCCATTATGTGAATACCGCAAAAACTTGTATCTCCTGCAACTGTAGAGCGCTTGATGTTCGGTCATAATTTTGGTCTAATAGCCATACCTCGGGTGTTAAGGTTTTTTTTGGTCCAAGGTCCGACTTGGCCCGAGGCCTTCATGATAGTTCACACAATGGTGTTTGAAAAGCATCTCCTACACAACTTTAAGTGACTTTTCTGCTAAGTTACATGTAAGGTCTTTGGGTAGAGGCAATATGAGTTGTTCGGGAATTTGGGCTCAAGGCCCAGTTTGGGATTCAGGGCCCATTATATGAAATACCAACAAAATCTGTAATCTCCTACAAAATTTAGTTGCACCATGTGAATGTTCGGTCATATGATTGACTAATAGCCATTACCTTCAGGATGCCCGGACTCAGGATGCCCAGGGAAATTAAGGGACCAGACCAGTGTGGGCCCGAGGGACCATAATTGTGGCATTAGCAAAATGCTCTCCTTATTACATATTTTAATGCACAGTGCTGACATTCGGTCATAATGATGGTCTAACAGTAATACACCGGGGTGTCAGGAATTTTGATCCAAGGTGCCACTTGGGCCTGCTGGCCCATTTTATGAATACCACTGGAATTCACCACCATTGGTACCTGGAAATGCATCTCTCCACAAGTTCCAATTGACTTTCTTTAACGTTACATGTTACTCCGTGGTCGGTAGGGTCCATCAGGGTGTTTGCGAACTCTGGCTCAAAGCCAAATGTGGGCCCTAGGGCCAATCTGTGAAATCACGCAAAATGCCTCGACAAATTTTGATGTCCAAGTCAGTGTTGATGTTCTGTCATAATGACGGGCTTTTAGCCCTACCTGCAAGGGTTCTCAGGAAATTTGGACTTGAGACCCTATCATGTGCAATACATAAATGCTTCGCCTCGAACAGTTTAGTGAAAAGCTGAGGTTCGATCATAATGATGGAGTAGCCATACTACAGGCTTTTCAAGAATTTTGGTCCGAGGATCCACTGGCCATACAGCCTATATACTCCAGGGGGTGAACTGGAAACACAATGTGTTATCTGACCCATGGGAATATTTGGATCTGGTGAAGGTCAGGGTCAAAGGTCTTAAAGGGGCATATAGGTCCATTATATGTATATTCCAAATGTATCTCCTACAAGGACATTAGATTTTCTTGAAACTGTGTCATTTTCTCTCTCACTAGTTTTGCAGATTGTGGATCAACATCATATAATGCCATTAGAAGTAAAACAGTAACATCTGTGGCACGCAGCAAAAACTTTTTTTTCACTTTGGCCAAAACTAGGCTGCACACGCGCATTCATCTGTTTGACTTGTCCACTTTCCTTGAAACACGTACAGCGTTTATACACGCTAACATGTCCCTCTTTAATGTACACTATTAACATTCCTAGATGGATGTTGATCAGACTTGACCCGATTTTTGATTGACTGCTATTGACTCCGTACATCTGAAGATCAATGTCAAAAGTTTGTTAACAAGGGGCAACAATAGGCCATTGTTTGAATGAAACTTGCCTCTGGTCTCATGATCTTTAGATTAACACATTGTCTTGGTCGGTTTGAGCACACCACCATGGTGCTCTAGGTGTGAATGTTCAAATGTATCTCCTCCCTACAAATTTTGGTGCACAAGTGCTGATGTTCAGTCAAAGTGATGGTCTAACAGCCTCCCTTCGGGTTTCCGGAATTTTGTCCAAGGTCCCTCATTTGGGCCCGAGGTTCCATTTTGTGAAATTTCACAGACAATATTACTTGAAATGCATCTCCAACAAGTATCAATTGATGCTCTCAAAAGTACATGTAATGGTCTTGGGTGGAGGGCCATCGGGGGTGTTCGGGATTTTGCCTCGAGCCCAGTTGGGCCTTGGCCCTTAATATGAATACCGCAAATCTTGTATCTCCTACAAATTTTGTTGTCACAGTGCTGATGTTCAGGTCATAATGGTGGTCTAATAGCTGTCCCTCCAGGCAACCCATGGATTTAGGTCACAAGCCCAGTGTGGGGCCCTGGCCCGTCCATATGGAATACGCAAAATCTAGAACTCCTCTTACAAATTTGTTGCACCGTGCTGACATTCCGTCATAATGATAGTTTATAGCCGTACATTGGGTGTTCAGGAATTTTTTGGTCTCAGGTCCCACTTGGCCCGTGGGCCCATTTTAATTAAAATTTCACACATGGTACTTGAAATGATCTCCTCCCACAAGATTCAAATGATTTTCTCCAAAGTTACATGTACCTGTCCTTGGATAGAGGGCCATTAGTAGGTGTTCGGGAATTCTGTTGGCTCAAGTCCCAGTTTTGGGCCCTAGGGCCCATCTATGAAATACTGCAAAATCTCCCTACAATTTTGTTTGCACAGTGCTCTGTCATCATAATTGGTGGTCCCATTGCCATATCTATAGTGCCCAGGAATTTAAGGTCCCACGGCCCAGTGTGGGGCCCTGGGTCTCCCATGTGGAATTCGCAAAATGCTTCTCTTCTAGAATTTTGTTGCAGCAGGCCAACTTTGGGTCATAATGATGGTCTAACAGCTTTATTATAGCCTTTGGGGTGTTTAACAGAATTTTTTGGTCCAAGTTTCTACTTGAGCCCATGGGCATTTCCTGAAATTTCACACAATGGTACCTGAAATTCATCTCCACCCACAAGCTACAATTGAATTTCTTCACTTCCAAACTTAAGGTAAGGGCCTTTGGTCCAGGCCCATGGGAATTGATGAGGAGACCATTGGCTATGTCCAACCAAAGATGCCATGACAATTATACTAAGCAAGAAACTCGAAATTTGGGAATTGTGAGTTAGAATCCATTCTACAAGCCACAGGGCAGTTGGGGGTGAGATGGTAACATCAAACTTCTGAACTGCTCCCTCCTCCAATGCCCTTTTGGGCCCCTCCCTACCAGAGGAATTTGGAGGGGGAGAGGTCAGGATGTTCTGCGCCTCCGAACCAGTTCTTTTCCTTGGGGTGTTCAGGAATTTTTGGCCAACGGTCCTACTTGACCCTGGGGGCCCATTTCATGAAATTTCACACAATGGTACCTTGAAATGCATCTCCGAACAAGCTTCAATTGATTTTCTTCAAACTTACATGTAATGGTCCTTGGGTAAGGGCCATTTGGGCAAATTTGGGGGACCCCCTAGGGCCCAATATATGGAATACTGCAACATCAATTGGTCTCCTACAATTCTGTTGCATAGGCGTTGTTCAGTCATTAATGATGGTCTAATAGCGGACCTTCAGGGTGCTCCCAGGGCTTCAGGAACCAAGGCCCGGTGTGGGCACTGGGGCCCTGGGCTCATGGTGTGGAAGATTGATTGAATGCTAACAGTGCTAAGACCCTTAGGGCCCTATGAAGATCAGTCAAAAGTCGTAAAAGGGCCACAAGGCCATTGTTTCAAACTGAATACATTAATGTACATTCGTCGTGGTACATTTGTTCGGTTTGAGCCTAAAGCACCATTGGTGCTCGAGTTTGGATGTTCAGTTAGAATTTTTATGCAGGATGTCATAGAGAAGGTATGGAAATCCTCTATTGGTCATGAAAAAGTCTGGAGAAGACATGGAGGAAATTGATCGTCACGAAAAATCTACAGAAGCCCTGATTTTATCTTAATGAGAATCAGAGGAACAATGCAGTCATTATAATGTATGTGCCGTGTGTCGTAGAACACACGCGTGAACACAAATACTCGACCCCACCTGGATTGTCGGAATCATAGTGTATGTGGGTTCCCCCGTGATTGAGTATCCCGTCCCTATTGTTTTTTGTAGTCAGGTAAATGGCATCTCGGGGTAACAGAGGTAAATAAAAGTTGGAAAAACCTTGGAACACAATAAGTCAAGAATGCTTGGCCTGATTTTTCTGAAACTTGGTTTGCAAGCTCTTGCGTAGCTACAAGAAATTGAGAGTTCAAGAGGAAGGGGGGGGGGGGGGGGGGGGGGGGGGGGGGGGGGGGGGGGGGGGGGGTGGGGGGGGGGGCAAACACGTACCATTTCTTGGGATGACCCGAACCGACTCCCCCTGGGTGGGAGTTGATGCTCTATCACACGGTACCAACCACTTGTGTTGAATAGTGCCTTTTGTAGTCATTGCAGTAATTACATACTATTATGCAGAAGCATTCGGTTCAGCTTATTCAAAAGGATATGACAAGAAATAAATAAATATAATATTTAAGCTGCGTTTTCATGCACTGCGGCGGGGGTTTAAAAGGCTTGTAGGAACGTTCATAGACCCGTTTCCATGACACCCGCGTGTTTGTTTGCGGGTGTTTTTTTCCCGATGCGTGCCGTGTGGTATGTCGTCATTCGATTCCCGGGATCCTGTAAATAATAGGTCGTAGCACGAAAGTGCAGGGTAGAGGACAATCTAATGTTTCAACTCCTGTTTTAAACAACACTCGTAACTGTTTCAACGCTTGTAAATGATTCTTGGAAAAAAATTCTCTATTTTTAACGGCCCGACACCTATTGCACACATATTGCCTTTGGAAACGGGTTACCCGTGCTCCGCCCGCCACCCGCCCGCCCACGGCCGGACCCACCCGCCATGTGCATGGAAAGACAGCCTTAACATGGTCTGTTTGAGTGTGACAGTGACTCTGGTTCACCATACAGGAGAATGAACACCCTTAAAAAGCGTGAGCTCGGATACAAGTGGAGTGTGGAGTTTGAGCCTAACTCGTATTCGACAGCTTTCGCAGCGGTAAGATAGAGGGGTGCGCTGCCCCCATGTGGCAGATAGCCTCACACGTCAAGCAAGGGTAAGTACATGTTATAAGTCGATCGCGGCCGGACTGGCATCAAAGCTGCGGTTCATATCTGGAGTAGTGTATATCAGTGACGACCTGAGATTCTCAGATATGGTTTGGAGAATTAGCAACAGCAATGATGATTTGTTCTATGGAACTAATGGTATCCCCCACGTCTGACTTGGCTGTTCTGCACGCCTGCCATTCGTACTCATCGACGTCTGCCGGAAAGGTTTATACGCCAGTACTTAATAAACTCCACCATTGCTGTCCGTTACGCCAAAACTTGTAAACCAACTGGCATTAAGGTGCAGTTTGAAATTATATATCTCAGGGTGGAATAATTTTATTTATCTCCAAATATGCCCCGATATTCATAGTCTAATATGTATAATTTTTAGAGCAGGTTTGAGTTTGAGGAAAAAGTCCCGCTACCACCTAACCTAATTTTTTAAAGTACTTGTGCCTGATTCTGGCACATGCAAGCCGACAGCTTTACAAACTACATGTGTTGGTTGCTTTCATCAAGCTAATTTATGTTAACACAAACCAACAATTGATTATCCCTCCTGATGATCACCAAGAAGCTTAATGAAATCAATATTTTCAACTTAGGTAGGATAAGGCTTAAAATACATCTCTAGAAAAATTCAACTGTGTTGCAAAAACTTTTGCACTTTGAAGCAAAGTACCTTGGGAAGAATTGTGAAGAGATTAGTGCCCTTTTTTTGGTTCACATTTATCCAAGATTGTTCCCATGAGTGAGACACAGGAGGTTAACAATTATGATCGTGTCCAAAATCAACTGGAATTCCTGAGCCATCTCCACGAAATTTAGAAGGACAATTTCCTCTGAATCTGTGCACTGGATTGAACTGGAAATGGTATCATAAATAATAGTTCGTTCTGTCGAATTTTCGGCAACCATTTGGCCGGAATGAGTAATTACCACCTCTCAAAAATAATTGCGGGACGGTTCAAAAGCTTGTTGTGGATTGCAACAGGGAAGCACCTCATGTGTAATCCTGCCCTTGCACGAACAAACTTACTCCGCAACCAAGTTCCTATTCCAGTTTTCCATCGTTTTCTTTTTATTCAACAGACGACAATGTGCCACACGCTGTCGTTTACCAGGGAACCCAGGCGGCTCTGTCCAACTGGCTGGAGAAGCTGAACGTGAAGGACAGTAAACCCGCTGCATGTGTCCTTCCACATACCACGATCCGATACCTCAGTGTCTTTCTGCAACAGGTCAGTACACTCGCCATGTTGCCAGCTTGGTTTCTGAAGTGAACTGGGTACAGCCGAATTTCAGTGGTTAGTGAAAAAAGACAGGGATATTGTGTACAACCGGTATGATACCTGAAAAAAACTAAAAACTATATACCTTGCCTCAATGAAAGTGAGAGTTATTCCTGATATTTTTTTTCAGGGGGTCAACATCAAGGGAATGAGTCGCTATGCTGCTTCAGGACAGCTTCATCAGGACTCACGGAGTCACTGCAATTCATCCGGAGTCCCGCTCCGCTGAACGAAACTCTATTTTCCCCTACAAATTATGTGAGTGCCTCTCCTGGATTAAAGTCCCATCTCAGAAAGGGGGAGAGATGTTATGACGAAAATATCAACGTTGATGACCTTTCACATGAGCAATACTGCGCCATTATGTTTGATACTCTTGGAACTGTGTGTAATGCCAATACAACTATTTGGATACATTATATGTGTATCCTCGATGGAATGCGCCATCATGGTGTTATGTCGCCTCCGATATGGCGTCTCACTCTTGCACAAGTGAATTCAGTCGTTCGGGTTCAGCCTAGCCCGGGCAGTCCAATGATAATGCTCCTAGACTGGATTGTAGATGCTGTAGAATATGATAGAACTATGTCATGTTTTGGTCACTTGCTAGGACTTACGTTGCAAACATGTACAACTGACTTTCAGCATCAGCCGCCCCACTTATAGAGTAGAAGGAGAATCGTCCGCCACACCGTGCTGGAAGGCGATTGCACCTAATGCATTGTTACACATGCAAAATACTGGAATGTACACATCTATGTTGCTCTACCAAGAATTCTCTCCACTCTTTCCTGCAGCTTGAAGTTAGAGTAACATTTGACTGTATATTGAAGTGCAATGGCACACACACAAATGTGATTGGTCGTCTCATCGGGTGTAGACTCACACAGCCCTTAGCGTCCATTCAGATCAGGTCGCACCAAGAACCTCTGCCATTGTCTCTGGTGCTTGCCTACTAATGGAGTAGGAAAAACAATCAGCTCAGCCCCCAGCTCAGATCAGGTCGCCCCAACGAACACACTGCCATTGTCTATGGTGCTCTGCCTAACCAATGGGTAGGGAAAACCAATCCAGCTCCAGCCCCCAGCCAAATCAGGTGCCCCAACGAACCCCTGCCATGGTCTATGGTGCCTGCCTAACCAATGGAGTAGGGAGAAACAATCCCGTCAGCCCCCAGCTCAAATCAGGTCGCCCCAACGTAACCCACTGCCATTGTCGATGGTTTCTGCCTAACCAATGGAAGTAGGGAATACAATCCGCTCACCCCCATGTCCAGATCAGGTCGCCCCAACAAACCCACTGGTCATTGTCTATGGTGCTCTGCAAAACCAATGGATTAGGGAAAAACAATCCATCCACAGCCCCCAGGTCCAATCAAGCAAGTCGCCCCAAAACCTACTGTCATTGTCTATTGGTGCTTCTGTCTCAGAACCAATCGGAGTAGGAAAACACTCCAGTTCTACCTAACTTGGGGAGCTGTCGTGGTCCATTTCAGTCATTGTTTCCCGCTAAGCCACTCTGGCCCATTTTGATGCAGTGGGCTTTTCATTTTGACGCAAGCAAATGCCACTTCTGGGCTTCTTGTAGCCACAGTCATCTCATTATTCATGGCGGTCACAAACTGATGGTATTTTTTTTAATAAGGGCAGGCTGCCATCAGTGAGGATACTGCGGTATGTGGGTCCGTAATGGCTCAAGATAAAGTGTCAAGCCATGACCTATCTACAGTGCCACTCTGTGCCTCGATGGCCGACATGGACCTATACTTCATCCAGGTATGTACATCGTAAGGTCTCAGAACTCAAACATATGCTGAATGTGCCAAAATATATAAAGGACAACTGCAGGAGGAATGGGAAGAAGATGATGTAATAGTGGAGAAAAATGAATCGGTCAGTCCAAACATGACGTTCATACAAAGTTAGAGGCTTTTGGACAGTGTGGTAGTCGAGGCGGCCCAGCGAAGTTGTATGGCCTCGGCCCGGCGCGGACTCGTTTTGGCTGCGAGGCGCCATATATACAGTGTACAAAATCAAGAAATGTGTCCGGCCGCGGCTGGCCAGCCGCGACTACATTCTGCTTTGGAGTGTGCATGTGTATTGTGCACAAATGGAAAAACAAACAATGACATAATAATGACTGAATTACTATTTGCACAAACTGCAAATATTCTTGGTTTCCTATCGAAATTATTTCAAATAACAAACACAATGAAGTACTGTGACGGCATGCATAGTGCACAATAAGGATTTCCTTGATTTTCTTGCAGAAACGGACCTACCTTTGAATGGCCACTATCTCCAAACAGGAACACGGTTGCCAAGGGGTTTGGGACCTATATATAACCTGCATCAATCAGAAGATTGCAGTTGTCTTTTAACACGGTTCCGTTGTTTCATTGTTTGTCTGCAATGCAACATGCATGAACAAAGCACAACAACCAAAGAACAGTTGAATTGTTCAAAGGTACTCTTGTGATAGTTTGTTAGTAACATAGGTATAATCCTTTCCTGCCATACCCCACAGTGCCAAAAAAATAGTGGGTAAGATATGGAGGTCCTTCTGACCACTCCATGACCATTACTGCAGTTTGTTATTCTTTGTCAGGTATCCCCAGTTTTCTTTCAAAGTAGTCATGTCTGATATTACTCTTGGTATGCCTCATCATGCCTTATATTATATAATAACATCTTGTATTATATCAATAAATATCACATATTTTCATGAAATAGTTCTGAAAATCACTATCGAATATTCGAATATCACCCGAGCATTGGAAACAGCATGCCCTTTGGAGAATATTTGTAGTAAAACTGGCATTGGATCCTGGCCTGACCATGAATAATGGCTATTTTGTTTAACAACACCACTCCAGTATGGTATCCCATCGAATCCTGTACCCAATTCTCTTCAAAAAGCAGTATTGCATTGAATCACTCTCAGTAATTCTACGATTGAGGTAATAACATAATTAATAATAATCATCCATGTATAACTCCCTCAATTCGCCAAAGCACAGATATTTCCTGGTCGTGTGAACAGGCAATGCCTACCCAAATTTAGGTTGGCCCATACGGTTATCGCACGGCCGTAGTCTTAAATATTAGGAGCAATGGAAATACGGTGCCTTTTCTGAGGGCACACAGAGAATGATGATTGGTTAAAATTATATTCAAAAATGACATTATTTTGGATTCACACGTTTGCACCTCTGCTGCTGAGATGAACTGATTTTCAAGGTAGCACACAAGGGGAAAACATTTCCCCCTTAACAAGTATACTTGGGTGACGCGAGTCAATCATTAGTGAAGGTTTGATTTAAGAACACGAAACACTGGAATAAAAAACGATGAAATTACATCTTTTTTTTTTTTTTTAAGGGATTTGTTTGATTCGAAAAGAAAAACATTCATTGCCACAGGTGTTAGAACAAAGTGGGGGCAGCATGCAGCAAATCAAAGCTGTACTAGTCTGATCACCATGCAAAAATTCACTCATTACACAGAATGCAAAAACATTTCAAACTTTGTTACTTGCAATTCACAACATAATAACATCTTGTCAAACTATCCAACACTATCGGGAAGTGAACATGAAAGAACAATTTTCTTGTTTTCTTCTTCAGTAGCAGGGTGATTCAGCCGTTATAGAACACCACAATCCTCTGAGGGTATGAAGTGTTCTCCCGAAATAGGAAAAGATGGAATGATTGATTGTTTTGATGCATATAAATTAGAATGTACCATAACCCAGATGTTTCAATCAGGCTGATAACCACCGCACAGTACATAGGCACGTTGTGCACTGCAAAAGACGTGATGATCACTTGAGAATATGAGTGTTCTATCACATCTGTCAATGGTATTGCCCACCCTCCCTAAACGTGGCAGCAGGTTGGCTTTTCGGATCAATGCCAGATTGAAAATGGGACATTAAGTTTATTCTCAATTGGGAGTCACTAATCACAATTTGGGTGGGTAGGTAAAGGTAAGGATTCCCCAACTGTCCATTGAAGCAATTGAAACAAGACATGTGCAGCTCAACTCTATGAGTCATTTACATCTGAATGGCAAAGTCGTTGACGTGACTGTGGTGTGCGTCAATCGCCTTAGGGCATGAACCACTCCTCAGGCAACGACCCAATCCACCGTTTGGGTGTCGGAGGTTTGGTTGTTGTTGCACTCAGTAACAAGTGCAGGGAATAATGCGTGGTTTCCCCAAACCCCAAATAAAAATTCCTACCAGGAGAAAGTGCATCTTCCCCTCTCAGTTGAGGGAGGAAGGAAACGGAAACGATATTTTGAAGGTAAACCCACAGACATGGTTTGCTTGAGAGTTATTTGCGTTAACTGGCACAGTGTCTGGGGGCGGTGCTCAAGTCATCCGGGTGGATGAAGATGAGTGTTAAAGATAGTTTTGGATAGGTGAGTATTCATCGTTGACCATCTCGTCCTGTATTTCTGTTAGTGAAACTTGTAATTTAGTGCTATGAAGAAGGTTTAATATCTCGTCTTATATAGGCTTTTCCAGGTCGAAGACGTGCTCAAAGCGCTTACAGATATACCCCTGATCAATTAGGACTGTCACACCAGTACCATACAGCACCCACCGCTCGCCGTTTCTCTCCCGACGCACATTTCAGTTAATGTCACATCATCGTGTCCCACGGGGGGACCTTCCCCAATATCAAGCAGCCCATACGGCGCTCGCTTACTCTTCACAAGATCACCTTCACAAGGTACCCACTTTAAACACGTTGGTGGAGGGGGACGGGGACATTTCAGGAGACATGCCTTGTCCCACAGCACTGCAGGAAAAAGTCCTGGGCTTCCAATGGGCTTCTGAACTCGCAATCAATGGTTTGGCAGTCTGAAGCTCTAACGATGAGCTAATCGCCTCCCTGAAGAAGTTTCCCACTGATACAACATTTGCAAGCCATCAGTAACCAATGATACTTCATGGCATGCTAAACAATTGAAGACTGTGGTCAACAAGGTGTCATTTCAGCCTGAACGCCATTTCATCTATGGATGAATGATTGCATTTTTATGTTTGAGCTTACAGCCCTTAGTGCTTGTGGTAACATAATAGGATAGCAAGCTGAGAGATCATTGAGATAGTTGTTATTAGAATGTATATGGGATATTAGGCAGTTAGGTATGTGTAGTAACCAATATTGAATATTAATATATAATTAGTGCAATAGTTAATTTTAATGAGTGAAAATTGTAAACATTATATTGGCATAGCCCAATTTCAATATGTGTAAACACACTAATGTTGAAATTTGGAATTCTTGATGTATTCGTAGGTTGGTGACTGGAGCCAGATTTGTCTTATGTTTAAGAGGTGTGCTATTGGTAGGTGTTGTACACATGTATGTGATTGAAAATCTGCAAAATAGTCAGGAGTAACACGAGCTGTATGTTGGGTGATCATGAGGCGTGTAGACAATCACTAGCAGACAGCAGCACAGAGGGTATACTTCTCCATCTTTACTTCACACCTCTCACCTGAGGCAAGGGAGGCGGGGGGGGGGGGGGGCCTCAGAGGGGGCGGGGGGGGGAGGGGCTCAGCATGTATCTGCAGTTGGTGGCAGATTTAGCAGGTTTTCTAAACCGTCAATTAGGGTCATAAATAAGAATAGCATAGAAAGAAGTTTCGGATGTGATAAAGGTTGTTATTTCACAGAACCCCCACAAGAGGTATTACAGGGAGTCATAGGTGACCAAGACCGAGTCTTCTAAGACATGTTAATGTTTTTTGTTATATTTGCCTATTCATAGGTTCAAGGTTCTGAGGGGGTGACAGTTGCAGCCAGAGCCCATTCAGTATGGACTCTAACCAGGAGATGGCTAGTTGGAGCCAGCAGGGGCACTCCATTCTTGACTACACTCGTCAGCCTCAGGACAAATCTCGGTGAGTCTCTCTCCAACTTGGGTCAAATTGTTGAAGATCATGTTACAGGCAGCGGCAAAGGAAGATTTAACGAGGATGTTCCAAAAATACTATTACTCGAAATTTGATGTTGTGAAGCGTGTTTTCCTTGTTGAAGTACAATGGTCTGGAGTACAACTCCAGGTTGGGTGACTCATTGGATGGGAGGGTCCAGAATACCTTCGTACTTCACCTGCTCCTGTGTCGGTACAGACAGGAACCAGCTATCATTAACAATCCATTATATCCTCGCAACCTCTGCAAAGTGGTTCGAGGATTATTATGGTTTTTGGGGCTGTGTCCGCCGACGACTACGCCACCCAGCCGAAACTTCAGGCGTTAGCGTAACTCTTCAATGCTTTAACCGATCGACCTAACTTAGTACACATGGCTGTCCTTCCTAGCAAAATCTCAGACGAGTTTCGAAGTGGGGGGTGGGCGTCACTGCACTGTCTGCTGCCGCCCTGTATTTTGCAGGGTCGAACCGAAAAGAAACAGGTTGTTGGATTTACATGGAACTTTGTGGTTGGGGACCAAAAATGGTCTCGCAAAACATGACAGTGGATTTCCAGGTCACCAGATGTAAATTTGCGATTTACAAGATTTTTTTCTACGTTTGGTTCGGATTTGAATGAAACTTGAAGAAGTGTAATACAGTGGGTCCTAAACAACAGGTAGGGCATTTCCAAAAGTCACCAGAGGTCAAATGGACATAAATTTTAAGTGCTTTCTCCAAGAGGTCCACAAAGGCCATCTGTGGAGATATACACGTCGGCGTCTTACCCGCTTGAACATGTCTAGTTTTCAAATGCACCCACTACAATTCGGAAAACTAAAGCAGTTCATCCCAAGTTCTACTGTGTTTTGGTCGATGATGGAGATTGTGCTGGTAGGATGTCGATTTTTTCACCAAAGTTGTGAATGATGGTTGGAGCACACTTTCACACTTTCTCTCGCAACTTGGATTGGGCCTGTTTACCCCTATTACCTTCGACCCAATGGTATGCCATCTCTTAAACTGAAACCATGAACATGTTTATACAGTCAATGCAATGCATCTCTCGTTAAACTGCTATGGCGTACAAATGATGTTTTGGGATCCGATTATACACGTATAATTTTACCGTCGCTCTTACATTAAGTGGGGATGGGGATAATACTTAGCCACTTCAGGAGCCTAATTTAAGGGGGGGTGGGGGGGTGCGTACAATCCTGACAATGGGGATGAGTTAACTCAAGAGTGAAGGGTAAATTGGTTGTAATTGTCAAACACTGATCGGATGGTCAAGGCTCTTCCAGATAGGCTGACAGAACCGCATTTATCAAAATCAGGAAAAACCATGATGATGCGATAAATGGATATATGGAACATGATATTAAGTCATGATGATTGACAATAATAGGTTGGGTCCAATCACCTTGAAACACATCAGCAAGGTTACTTCATTATATAGAATGCTGCATATTTAGCTGCCTATAAAGGATGACAATCCGTGCTGATAATTTTTCTCTTTCTTCCATCTTCAGGGATTGAGCAGGGATGTCCACTACTTTTCTTCCGTCAGGATATGGTGACCTCTACTCTGGCGTGGAAGACAGGACCTACAGCAAGCTCATGACAAAATATCCTTTCCATCTTGTTTTGTTTAGAGGTCAAATTAGTCATGTACTAATTAAGGAAGTCCTTGTTAGTTGGCTGTGAGACGTCACTCTTTGAACTCCTCCAGGTTCTGAGAAAGTGGTTTACTGATTGCTTTTTGAATGGATTTGAATGGGTGTTTTCGGGAGCAGGTGGGATTGCTTACACCCCTGCCTCACTATCATCTTATCCCTAGTCGAGAAAGGAAGTCAAGTTCCTCCCCATGTACAGTACATCTATTACAATATGGCCAGGGTTCCTTGATGATCTTTTTACTTTCCTGACCTGTCACTTCAAATAAAATTGAATCAGTACATATATTCGGATATGAAATTGGTTGAATTGTGATATCATGCGAACCAGGTTTTTGATGCATTCGAGTGCTTTTTTTTGTGTGTAGTCTTGCCAATCCCTCTGTAGAATATTTGATGTATAATAATATTTCATTTCTTATCCCTTACATGATCTCCACATTCCTGACAAGACCGGGGTCATCAATACAAATACACAGTTTGAGAAGACACTGAAGGAGGTATCACAAACAACTTATATTAACAATGGATACATATCAACTAAAGCTTCGGTTAGAGGCTTTTGCGGCTTGTTCAGTAAGAACGTGATGATCACTTCCAGACCAGTGGTATTCCTTTTGGCCTTTATTTTGTTGATATGGGGAGAACATGCACCATATCAGAGCTTGGAAGATGTCATTTAAGGCACTCGAAGCTTGTTGAACTATCCACCCACCTACTTATATTCCTATGAGAATGATGTATCTTGTTGTTGTTTCTGGAAATTGAGTAGGCCCGGGCTATTCTCGCCTCAAACTGCCGCATCACTAGAGACTTTACATGAAACTCAATAATTTGTTTTGAGCATATGGGTTGTGCATGGTGCACCACATGAGCATTGGATTCGCAATCTACAAAGTTTTCTACATGGGTACTAGCTCAATCATGTTCTAGTCATGTATGCTTTCCATTCTACTTGTGTTCGATTGCCGACTACAAAAAAACAAGTACCGGACCTCTGACCTAGGAGGCCTGCAGCAGGGGAAATCTACCCCAAACGGGATCTGGGAGAACGAGTTTGACCCTCTCCACGTCATGTTCAGGTCAATGGAGAGGAAGGAATTCCAGCCTGGCCATGGACAACTACACTGCATAGTAAGTTGACAAATCTTCATGTGTGCATGGCAGATATCTTTGAATGTTTGCCATGGACAACACACTGCATAGTAAGTTGACAAATCTTCATGTGTGCATGGCGGATATCTTTGAATGTTTGCCATGGACAACTACACTGCATAGTAAGTTGACAGCTCTTCATGTGTGCATGGCAGATATCTTTGAATGTTTGCGATGGACAACTACACTGCATAGTAAGTTGACAGCTCTTCATGTGTGCATGGCAGATATCTTTGAATGTTTGCCATGGACAACTACACTGCATAGTAAGTTGACAAATCTTCATGTGTGCATGGCAGATATCTTTGAATGTTGCCATGGACAACTACACTGCATAGTAATTGACAGATCTTCATGTGTGCATGCAGATATCTTTGAATGTTTGCCATGGACAACTACACTGCATAGTAAGTTGGCAGCTCTTCATGTGTGCATGGCAGATATCTTTGAATGTTTGCCATGGACAACTACACTGCATAGTAAATTGACAGATCTTCATGTGGCATGGCAGATATCTTGAATGTTTGCCATGGACAACTACACTGCATAGTAAGTTGGCAGCTCTTCATGTGTGCATGGCAGATATCTTGAATGTTTGCCATGGACAACTACATGCATAGTAAGTTGACAGCTCTTCATGTGTGCATGGCAGATATCTTGAATGTTTGCCATAGACAACTACACTGCATAGTAAGTTGACAGCTCTCATGTGTGCATGGCAGATATCTTGAATGTTTGCCATAGACAACTACACTGCATAGTAAGTTGACAGCTCTTCATGTGGCATGGCAGATATCTTTGATGTTTGCCATGGACAACTACACTGCATAGTAAGTTGGCAGCTCTTCATGTGTGCATGGCAGATTCTTTGAATGTTTTGCCATGGACAACTACACTGCATAGTAAGTTGACAGCTCTTCATGTGTGCATGGCAGATATCTTTGAATGTTTGCCATGAACAACTACACTGCATAGTAAGTTGGCAGATCTCCACATGTGCATGGCAGATATCTTTGAATGTTTGCCATGGACAACACACTGCATAGTAAGTTGGCAGCTCTTCATGTGTGCATGGCAGATATCTTGAATGTTTGCCATGGACAACACACTGCATAGAAGGGTGGCAGATCTTTCTTTGTGCGCCATGATAACTGGAAAACGAGAGAGGGTATTCACCTTATAAATGGATGAGATTAATTCTCTAGTATCTCATGAACAATTTTTAGTTTTTCATCTGGACCCATCTATAGTTTGTTCGGTACAAGATTTTCAAAAGTACATGTTTTACATTGACTTTTATTATAGGGGATCCCATGGTTCCCCCATGATGTCACACAATGCAAATTTTGCGATAGCTGATTGTGCCTCATCGGTACACTCAAATGGTTTGCTTGAAATTTGGTCTGGTTTTCTGCTGTTATAATGTGATGAATAGAAAGTATCAAGTCTAGTCCCATGTACGTGACCATTGGCCTCTAAGATCCGGTCAGAATTTCTACCTTCAAATTTTTGCAATCCATTCTCAATCATTCCATTTCTGCTTAAGATTCATATTTCGCGCTCAAATTCTCGCACTCCATCCTCAATCATTCCCACCCATTGTTTGTTGGTGATTGACAGCTGCACTCGGTAATATCATGACTGAATATGTATCGTGTAAATGTTATACAACATTTGGTGGTGTTATGCAGAACTGTCACAAAGAATGCAACTAGCACGCCCAGCACTCGGATGTTGTTTGTTTTGTGGCATTCTCTACTGGTTAATCATAATTACGACCTGTTCTGCGGTTTCTTCTTCCCCTCCACAGTCGCAAGAAAGCTGGCCGCTACAAGGACAAGACGATACCATGGCCACCCTTCCAGCCCCTGAAGCCAATACACAAGGAGTACCTGCCCCTGAGGAGAATCCTCAACTGTAGCTGTTTACATGCAGTCATCTACGCAGTACTGTACAATGTAGGACACTCCTCTATAACTGCTTAAACGTCAGCTTTGTACCGGGTGGCCGGGGTTCGAACCTCGCCCGGGTCATACTACAAAAATGGTACCTGTTGCCTTCTTGCTGGGCGCTCAGCATTAGAGAACGAAATAGGGAAAAACTGAGGGGTAGACGATTTGCATGTTGCCATCTGCATGGCTATAACGCCCTCGTTCATAGTAGGTTTGTTACCCCCGCCACAGAGCAGATCTATAATTCCATGTACCTGTCCGGTACAGGTACCCCATAAAAAGAAAGGCCTGGTAAAGCGGTGTATCTTTTAAAGTTACAGAACAGCTCAATACATGGTAGATTATGTAAGATAATGGTCTCCCAAATTGTGAATTCGTAGACCCTGCCACCTCTCTCTGAAGAACTCACTGGAAGTGCTTTCCCCCTCTACCCTTATTCATTGAGAATCTCTGGTTGCTTCTGGCAGCTCCAACCCCAGTTCAGGAGCTCTTCATTTGTCATTCGTTCTGTTGATATGTAGTCTATGATAGCCAGAGGTAATTTGGATGCATTGAGTCAGCATTATTGTTATGGTAATAATATTTTTCTCTTCCCATAGGCTGTGCAAAGCTCATGATCAGTGATTGATGCCCTCATATGAGTATAGCTATCATAAGTATGGCCTTACCCAGGGTATCTTTGTGAGGGGGACGGTCAGGTGGGTATCTGTGCTTGCTGATGAAAAGCAGACACTCGCATCGTCCATTCTCGTCCTTGTCTGAACAAAGTACCGGAAAAGTTTTTTCTTTTTTGTGCGTGTGTGTGGTATGTATGTTGGGCAAATGAACAGTCTTCTGATGCTGTTAGATTCTGATGTTATGGTGTAGACAAACAAATCCTCTCTTGCCAACCGAGGAAGGGGGGGGGTTAGGAAACAAGTTATTAGAAACTTGTGACAATGTCTCAGAAAGAGCCATGCATTTTAGGATCTGAGGTCAATCAAAGTGATTATTTCAGATTGTCTGGTTAATGGATTTTCTTTGATGCTTTGTATGCTGGAATGAAATTCAGGAGGAAGACTTAGTGGGCACTATGGCGTTGTGTGTGTGTGTCTGTTGTGTGTGCGTTGTGTGGTGTGTGTGTGTGTGTGCTGTGTGTCACACTTCCTCGTGAGCGGAATATCTTTTCGATGGCAAGTGCAATTGCGACCGACATTTCAGGGTGCACGGGGGGTTGGGTGAACACGATCTGTTTAGATTTTGGGCACGAAAGTGACTAATTAAGTAAGGTAATAGCCTATTTTATGTCAGTTATTGTTTAGGCTCGAGCAAGATTACGGAATGAACCATAGTGCTGTATGGTGATTCGGTTTGGCACATATATGCGGGATCTGAGGTAGATGAGGATAGATTTCAGGTAAAATAGGTCATCAAAGGTCAAATTCGGGGTCAAAAAATTTTTTTTTTGGCCATAACTTGGGGAACCAAATGTCTGCGAGGTTGGGAGTGCACTTGTTTTGATTTCACTCGGTGACCTCAGTTGTGGACTTTGACCTCAATTTGATCTTTACAATGTTTTTGGCAGAATCAAATTTTCGGGCCATTTGGAATTCAAAGGACCTTCGATCGAAATGAACCATAATTTGCCCATGGACGTTGTGCTGTGAAGATATCAGAGGTTCGAAGTTTTTCATTCGAAAATTAAGTGCAGTTTAGTGTTCGTAGTGATTGTCATGGGATTTTAGAATCAGCGTCGTCAAACTACCCCTGAAAATGTGGTCAAAAGGTCAAAGGTCAATTTTGAATGAATGTGCTTATGTTTCGAGTTACAGGGCAAGGAAAGTACACTGTCAATTTTTTTTTCTGTCAAAATTTGATATATGGCAGAGCTCTGTGTGCCGATAGTCGAAACAAACTCCGCTTCAATCGGGCACTCGGTTCTCAAGTTAGGAGGGTCAATGGTTGGTTTTGATACCTTTTTGGCAATAGCATCGGAAGAATACTTTGGGAACATAATGCTTGTAGGATGCGTGCATCTCACGAGAGTAACATTTTTCAATTAAAAAACTGACATGTCCATCAAAGGTTTCATTCAAGGAACGTATGGAATGAAAAATAATATTTTGGGCGACAACGGTGACACTGACATGCTTGGCAATTTTGAAATTTCAGGAAGGGTGCTTACTCATGGTGGAGACACATTGCCATAGAAACCATCTGTCATCAAAGGTATTCAGGTCATTATGGGCATATCAACTGTTCCCGAATAGTATGTGTGCCTGCAACAAATTCAGGACCTTCTAGTGTGGTTTATATTTCAGGACCAGGGGTTTTAAATAAGTACAGGGTTACATTTTTAAAAAATATCATTGTCATCGGGGTCATTAAAGGTCAATTTGAGCTAAAAAAATGATTTGGTACTTTTTCGGCAATAGCACTGGCGTGTTCATCAGAATGCAAAATGACTCCATAGGAGTGGATGTATCACATGGACGAGTTACAATTTTCATAACAGAACGGCAATCTGCCGTAAGTGCTTCCTTGATTTTTTCTGACATGTTCCCATTACTCAGCTATATTAACCCCTGCAAGATGTGTTTGCCAACCTCAACCACAATTGGACAAAAACGACCCAAATAACCTGCAATATTTACTAACCGCAGGAGATGCTTGCTTTTTGACAAGGTCAAAGTCATCGAGGGCAATTGAAGTGAAATACTGAAAAAATAAACCTGGTAAGTAAGTGGCTCTTGAAAGTGAAGGTAAAGTCAAGATCATAACCAGGCAAGGTCCAAACGTTTTCCATTCAGTGTGGGAAGCACCAGCGACCGTAACACTGAGTCAGACAGACTGCAGGCAAGGCTAAATGATGAGGATCACTTTAGCGAAAGTTATCACTCATGAGTGACTGATGTGGTCAAAGCAGTAGATTGAATGAAGGGCCAGTTCTCTGAATTGGACGACCAACATCATCAACGAATGGGAAACAAAATCTCCTTTTTGTGGGGTATATGTGTGGGGAAAGCGAAGTGCGTACAGGCCTATTTATTGTCAATTGCATCCCTACCTACCCTGGACAAGGTGAGACATTGTAGGTACATTACAGGTCCAACAGCCATGGTGTCCACAATGGGTCATTGTTCAATATGTCGTTAATCAATAATGTGAATGAGGGGTAAGTCATTGCCAGTCATTGTTTGCCCAATTTGTACAGCAGCTAGTCTGTGGTCTTTCAAAGTGACTGTGGGTGTATCAATTTTATGATTTTCAGTCACTTAAGTGACTGAGGGGTGCATCATTTTGTTGACCCACCTAAATGCATTGACTCACGTGTATGGGGTACACGGAGTGGGTCATACATTTACCAAGTGCATAACGGTTTAAATACTTGTATCAATCGCATTTCACCAAGTCCATCCAATGTATTAGGCCATTTTTAGGGTTAAACTTTTTACAAGGCTTTCAAATCAAAATCTCTCCTACTTGGTGGGGTTGGGGCATGTCCTCTATGTGGCCACCATGCAGAACTCCCATAACAAAATATCTGCTGCATGGTAATAATACAATAGATAATAGAACAGACAAAAACTTTGTAATTTTTATAGTGTTATATATAGCCCATGTTGAGACATTCTGAATTATGTGTGGTCAGTTAATGTTGATCCAGTATGACTTCTGGCCAATTGGTTAAAATGGATTATACCGGCTACCACTTCCCAAACGAGTACATCTGGTGATAGTCAACACCAGATCGAGAGGAACTGGGAAGAAGAGAGATACTTTATAGACTCAAACCCGGACCATTTCTGCCCTGGGGTACAGGGTAATGCCCTCACGTTTTGCTCAATAGCCAAAAAATGCAACAATGTGGTGCCCTTTCACCACTTTCAGAGGCTTCCTCGACCCTTGCTTTTTCCTCCCAACTATACCCTCGCAATGCTTCTACACACACCACAGTTAATACCTCATTAGGGTTTGTCTATGAATAACAGGTAAGCTAATTAACCCAATGGTCAGTCCTGCATGTCAAGTAATTAACTCCTGGAAGTGTGCTTTTTGCATCCCAATAGGAGTGTAACAATCAGATAATCAGTAGATATACGGATGCCACACAGAGAATGAGTGGATTACCCCCTCGAATCCTATGAGCATTGCTAGTGCCAAGTACCATTTCCACACTGAATGTTGAAGGCAGTCAAAAGTCTTGATTATTGTTTGTGTACTTGAGTTTCACACACACAAATTACGAGAGATAATTCTTTTGAGGATGGGGAATTGGCCCAGCCAAAGCTGAAGGCATATTATCGTAACACACACAAGCGGAGTGGTGAAGAGGATAATGGCTGTGGACCACAAGGTGTTCTAATTGAATTACGCAGGAATTCCATTGGTGTGCAGTTCTGTATAATAACTAGTTAAATGGGGAACAAAGTTGAAGATATAACCGTTTTCAATAATGTAAAGCAAAAAACTTGGCCTTCCCCCCTGGAGTAAATATGTATCCGCCTATGGAAAATGCCGGTTTGTCTACCCCCCCTCTCCCCACCCTCCAGCAATATCCATGGTTACTAATCCAATTGGGTACTTCCCTGAGAAATGCAACTGGAATTAAATGTAAAATATAAAACAAAATTCACACCCAACCCGTAGCAACACTAATCTGATCAGGAGGTACATAAAGGCTGGTCACTGGTGCTAGTTCAATATTCAAGAATATCAGGAATAATAATAAAATGACAATTCAAGAATTTGTGCTGGCTTCACTGGGGAATACTTGTATTGGGGAATGGGGAGAGGGGGAGGAGCAG
This sequence comes from Sclerodactyla briareus, assembly GCA_026419785.1. Classification (NCBI taxonomy): domain Eukaryota; kingdom Metazoa; phylum Echinodermata; class Holothuroidea; order Dendrochirotida; family Sclerodactylidae; genus Sclerodactyla; species Sclerodactyla briareus. Next base: position 474,777 of record JAODTK010003221.1, on the reverse strand, counting down.
GGGGGGAGTGGAAGCACCACCGAGTTTATGAAGGGGCCACACAACACTTTGGTGGTTGAAATATAACACTAATGAGAGGAGGTATACGCAAGAAGAGGCGTTTCGCTTGGAATTAGGAATTCGTCAATTAAATGTAGTGATGCAGGCTTCAAATAGGGCTACATTTTCAATTTCATAAGATGCTATTTAAACCTTGGGGGGGGGGGGCTACGGGCAGATCTAAGGATGGTCCTATGGTGACTGGAATGACTGACTGATACAAAAAACAAAGCATAATTAGTTATCATGCTGAAGAGCAGATGTCAAATGCCAAATTTATCCACATTCAGGGTTTTAGCGTCTTGATGCCCAATTCATTGAGATAGCCTTGTGATAGGAGTATGGTAGTATGGTTAGGTTCATCGACTGTTTTTGTTTGCTAACAAGACGCTCGGCCCAACACAAAAAAAGCATGCAAATCACCAGGTCAAAAGGTCAACGGAGGTTCAAAGTCATAGGTCAAATGAGGTCAAAGTCGGTCACCAGCATGTATTACACCAGAAGAACGAAACGTCATTAGACAGTACTCCAAAATGTTTCGTTGCCGAGTATATGACGATTTTAGCTGTCTGAACTTCCACATTCATGAGGATGGCTTGGAAAGTAGTTGAGTATGGTAGTGTCATTGACTTTTTTGTTGTCTTAACAAAGACGCTTCGCGCCAACACAAAAAAAGCAGCAAAACCACCAAGTCAAAAGGTCAAATGAGGTTCAAAAGGTCAAATGAGGTCAAAGTCGGTCACCAGATGTATTCACCCAGAGAACGAAATTTCATTACAACAGTCCTCAAAATGTTCGTTGCGAAGATATATGACTGTCCTATGGGTGACCTCGAATGACCTTAAACTGACACCAAAAACAATAGGGTCATCCTCCCTACATGCTACCCCATACCCAATTGAACTTGATAGATAACTTATGTTCGTAGATTATCGTTGCTTGACAAGTTTGGAATCTTTGCCCTCTCGGTGACCTTGAATGAACTTGACGCGCCACCAAACAATAGGGGTCATACTCCCCATATTTGCAACCCACATACCTAATTGAACTGATACCAGTTTGCGTAGTTAGATATCGTGCTGTCAAAGGGTGTCACACACAGACACACACACAGACACCACACACACATAAGCACGGTGCATGACTGGCATAGATTCCTGTTGCTTCGGCAGGGAATCAACAACGGTCATGTAATTGAAGGTCATTCGAGGTCACTAGGGGTCAAAAACTGTTTTCTGGCAATAATTGGAGAAATGATATCTGTGAAGGTGGAAGGTTCACCATTGGACAATAATGGGGGACCTGCATGTGTGTGACCTCTGACCTCAATTGACCTCTTACGGTGGTCAGTGAGGTTAAAGGTGGAGTCTGAATACATGTGCTTATTGAAGGCAGTTAACGGGCAAAAAAATAGAAACGGGTATTTTTGGATTATGTGCTAGACCTTTGTGTGCTGTAGAGAGGAGGAAACCAACTCCGCTTCGATACGGACGCACATACTTGGTAGTTACAAGGGGTCAAAGGTTTTTCCCATGCTTTTTCGCAATAACATTAGGCGTGGTAATTGGAATGCAATATGCTTCTAGGAGTGGATGCATACATGGAGAGCAACAATTTTGATAAAAACGCCGGCTTATGAAGGTCATAAGGGTCAATAGGGGTCAAAAACTAGTTTAATATTTTTGTGCAATAATAGCACTGGCGTGTTATCAGATGCAAAATGCTTTAGGAGTGGATGTATAAACGGAGAGTTACAATTTTCATAAAAACTGCCATTGTCATTAAGGTCATTCAAGGTCACTTAGGGTGTCAAAAACTGTTTTTGCCGTAATCGGAGAAGGAATATTGTGAAGGCTGGAATGGTTCACCATTGTGATATAATGTGACCTGCATGTGTTGGACCTCTGACTCAATTGAACCTCTGTGGGTGGTCATTGCGGTTAAAGGTTGAGTCGTCATTGAATAAATGTGCTATTGAGGATTAACGGGAAAAAATAGAAACTGGTTATTGGCAAGTGGGGTATATAAGTTGCGGTCTACCGCCAGGCGGTTCTAGTAGTAAGGTATAGCTTTTTAGTAATCATTGTCCCCAGGGGGGAGCGTTAGCAAGATTACAGATGAATAGTAGGTGCTATGGTGACTTGCGTTTGGCAATAGATGTGGGGGATATGAAGGAGATGTACTGATTAGATTTCAGACAATATGGTAATTGAGTCGTCTAAGTTGCATAATTTATGCAAAATCAAAGTTCGGCGGATATTTTCATTCCCTCCCACTCATTTCTGGGATAGTGCCATCCTTGTGATATTCACTATATAAAATTGTCGTTCATATAGGGTGGAGGGACACTGGAGGACATTCAGTGTGTATATTTTGCATGGTGTTCCCCAAATTTCAAAGTTGGTTGATTTCTGAAGCTTGATGGTATGGTCTACTTAGTTTATCCCCCAAAATGTTAACATAACATTGACTAGAGTCATTGGGGGTTAGGCAGTGTGTCTAAATGTTCCTTCATGCAAATGTTCAAGTTTGATGAATTCCCATGTATTAAGTGTGGGACGAGATAGGTGAAATGAGAAATGGGTCAAGGGAAGTTGAATATTGTGTCTAATTGGATAATTATTTGATGATGATGTCACTACTTATGGGGGTCCATCGCCTGAACTTGGAAATTGCTCTGAAAATTTGACATTCGGGAGGTACTTCCTTCACGAGAGTGACCATGAGTTGTAATAGCCTTTATCTAAAGAGTGTAATTAATTGTCTCAAGAAAAACAGCCTTGAGTCCTTGATAAATTATTCCGGGTGGGCTGCTGTGGCATGAGAGTCAATCATGAGGATCCATTTATTTCCTTTATGATTTCTCCCTCATTAGACTGAGCTACCAGGAAAACACTAGCAGGTTTGAGAACTGTTGAAAAACGTGAAAAGCAATGCATGAAACCATTATTATTTGAATGTCATAACACTGAGTCAGTCAATTAGGTTTGAGTATGACATGTCTCTTCATTCAGCCAGTGGGAACATGTTTGACACATGCAATACAATCCAGTTTATCAAACCACACCAACAACCCACTGGAACTTTCATCTTGCCCAAATTATCGACACTCGGAGTGATTGAGTGATTATCAAAGGTGAAGAAGAGAGAGGAGCCAGTGGGACGAGGAACCCTAAGGGTTCATAGGAACGGGTCGATCTTGTAATCTCTGCACAGCGCTCAGTCGGTGCTGGTGGTACAGGTCAACGTTAGAAGTGGTTCAACCCCTACGAGAAAAGAGGCGGTTTTTGAGTTTGATTATCATTGGGTCTTATGAAAAGAGGGCAACAATAGCAATAGGCGTTTAGCGGGGGGCAGAGTGACAAACATTCCAATCACAACCAACTCATAGCAGAGCGAGGATCAATGTTAAGTAAAGCATTTTGACGCATTTATATGCAGAGTAGGATATCTTACTCATATTGTCGAGTTAGCAGTTGGTAAACTGTAAATTTGAATATTCGTAGCGTTGATCCCAGACGTCTTATACTCTTCTTATATTGGGTTTTCAGTTTGTTGAGGCGGGGCTGATGTAATCTAAGAGCTGGCTCCAATCAGTTACTGGTGTCCCTCATTATGGCAGAATCAGTACAGTGGGGCTATGAACTGTCAATCGTCTCATTTATTCCCCTCCCGAAAATTTGTTTTAGGTGCTGAGCCGAACCTAGTTGCTGGCCAATCAGTTCCTGGTGTCTCTCATGGTGGACGGTCAGTGGGTGGGGCGATAAACTGTCAATCTTCCTAATCTGCTCACATATTTGTGTTCGGGTGCTGGCCTAACCTAGTTGCTGGGCCCAATCAGTTCCTGGTCTAGCCATGGGGATGGTCAGTGGGTGGGGCTAGGAACTGTCAATCTTTCTTAATCTGCTCCCATATTGGTTTTAGGGTGCGGGCCTAAACTAGTTGCGGGCCCAATCGTCCTGGTGTCTCTCATGGTGGACGGTCGTGGGTGGGGCTGTAAACTACAATCTTCCTAATCTCCTCACATATTTGGTTTAGGGTGTGAGCCTACACCGTTGCTGGGCCAATCACTCAGTTCTGGTCTCTCTCATGAGGGAAAGTCAGTGGGAGGGGCTAAAATGTAATCACTAATCTCTCCCATAGTTGTTTTTAGGGTGCTAGCATGATAGATAACCAGCCGTGGGCCACAAATCAGTTCCTGGTGTCTCTCATGATGGATGGTCATGGGTGTGGCATATGAACGGGACAATCATCCTAATTACTCCCATTTTTTCAGGGTGCCAACCCACCAAAGTAACCCAGATGCTGGGCTCAGTCAGTTCCTGGTGTCTATCTGATGGAGGGTAGTGGGGTGGCTATGAACGCCAATCATCCTAATCTACTCCCACATTTGTTTAAGGGTGCCAAGGCCTACTTAGTAACACAGCGTGGCTCAGTCAGTCTGGTGCCTCTCATGATGGAGGTTAGTGGGGTGGCTTGGGAATGTCAATCATCCAAATCCCTAAACATTTGTTTCAGGGGGTGCCAAGCTAATGGTAACCCAGCTGTGGGCTCAGTCAGTTTCATGGTGTCTCCTTGATGAATGTAGTGGTGTGGCTATGAACTGTTAATAGCCTAATTCCTCCCACATTTGTTTCATGGGTGCCAAGCCTAATAGTAACCCAGACGCTGGGCTCAGTTCAGTTCTGGTGGGACTTCCATGAGGGATGGTTAGTGGTTGTGGCTTGAACATGTCAATCATCCATTAATCCCTCCCATTTGTTTAGGGGGAAGCCTAATGTAACCCAGCGCTGGATCCGTCAGTTCTGGTGCTCTCAGAGGATGTTAGTAGGGAGTGGCTATGAACTGTCAATCGCCTAAATCTTCTCCACATTTGTTCAGGGTGCCAAGCCTAATAGTAACCCAAGACGCGGGCTCAGTCCGTTCCGGTGTCTCGCCACTGATGAATGGTATTGGGTTGTGGTATGAACTGTAATCAGCTAATTGTACTCACACATTTTTTTTTTTTGGTTTCAGGGTGCCAAGCTATAGTATCCCAGCTGCAGGGGCCAATGCAGTTTTGGTTGTCTCTTCAGATGGCGACGGGTACAGTGGGTGGGCTTCTTGAACAACCAAGCTGCTGGAGGGGAGCCACCACAGATCCCAAGGATGGGATGTAATCAGTTCCAAAGTATTCTATTTTCAAGGCTATGTATCATTAAATGAAAAGAAAGAACTTACAATTTCTTTTCTATTTTCGCTATATATTGTAACATCTAAGGCCAAATGAATAACAAAGATCAATAATCGCCTCCACAATATTCAGGAATCAAGTGATTTAGTGCGGGGGCGTGTCCTATTTGATCAAGAGGAATCTATGTGATCAATGTCATCACCGACCAGTACGACATGGGTTGACAGTGATGGCACAGTTGTTTAGCGCGTTGGGCCTTTCACCCAGGAGGCCGGGGTTTGGTTACCGGCGGGGTATAACAAAGATTTCATAAATGTACGTCGCCTATTCGCTGGACGCTCAGCATAAGGAATCGGCAGCAGGGACAACGAGGGGTAGGGAATATGCAAATAGCCAATCTGCGGTGATCTACCCCCACCATTAAGGTACTGCCAAAAATGCATTGCCTCATCTGGTATTGGTGCGGATTCGCAGTGACAATAGGTGAAGTATCCAGGTCGGCATCCTTGCTTGGCCTTAAATAGGTTCGAAACTCTGCTCGGCAATCATCGTCTGACAAGCTTTGAACTTTCCCTCTCGGACCTTGATGAACTTGAACGAGCACCCCCAAACAATAGGGGTCATCCTCCCCATATTGGTGCGCAACCCACATACCTAATTGAACTTGATACACGTTTTTTGCGTACGTTAGATATCGTGCTGACGGGGTGTCACTCACACCACACACACAGACACACACCACACATACGCACGGTGCATGACTGCATAACTTCCTGTTTTGCTTGGCAAGAATCAAAAAACTGTCAGGTCATTGAAGTCTTCGGGTTCACTGAAGGGTCAAAACTTGTTTTTTGGCCATAATCGTAGAATTGCATATCTGTGAAGGCTGGAAGGTTTCACCATTGGATATAATTGTTGACCTGCATGTGTGTGACCATTGACCTCATTGACCTCTGTCGGGTGGTCTGTGGTTTAAAGGTTGGTCTTGAATAAATGTGCTTATTTGAGGAGTTAACCGGGCAAAAAATAGAAACCGGTATTTTTTGATATGTGATAGACCCTTTGTGTGCTTTATTTGAGGAAACAACTAGCGCTTCGATCGGACGCATACTTTGGTAGTTACCAGGGTCAAAGTTTATTCAATCAGCTTTTTTTCGCATAACATTAGGCGTGTTCATTGGATGCATCTGCTTCTGGAGTGGATGCATCACATGGAGAGCAACAATTTTGATAAAAACCGCCATGTTTATTGAAGGTCATTAAGGTCCCCCTAGGTCAAAAACTGATTTTAATACTTTTTTTGGCAATAGCAACTGGGCGTGTTATCGAATGCAAAATGTCTTAGGAGTGGATGTATAACATGGCTAGTTACAATTTTCATAAAAAGCTGCCATGTCATTAAAGGTCTTCACGTCACTTAGGGTCAACAACTGTTTTTCTGGCCGTCATTCGGAAATTGGAATATTTGTGAAGGCTTGGAAGGTTCACCATTGTGGATATAATTGTTGACCTGCTGTGTGTTACCTCTGACCTCAATTTGACCTCTGTCGGGTGGTCATGTGGTGTAAGGTTGAGTCTTTGAATAATTTGTCTTATTGCTGAGTTAACGCAAAAAAAGAGAAACTGGTTTTGGCAAAAGTGGGGATAGATAGTGGCGTCTACCTCCAGGCGTTGTCTAGTTAAGTAGGTATTAGCCTATTTTAGGTAAACTATTGTTCAGGCTCGTTAGCAGATACAGATGAACCGTAGGTGCTATTGTGACTTGTTTGGCACATATATGTGGGATATGAAGTAGATGTACTGACTAGATTTTCAGCATCAAATATGGTAATTGAGTCGTCTAAGGTTGCATAATTTATGCAAAATCCCAAGTTCGCGGATTATTTTATATCCATCACCAACCTCATTTCTGTGAATAGTTGTCACTCTTGTGATTATTCACTATATAAATTGTAGTATTATTAGGGTGGAGGACACTGATGTCATTCAGTGGTGTCTATTTTGCATGGTGTTTTCCAAATTTCAAATTTGGTTTTGATTTCCTGAAAGCTTGATTGGTATGGTCTTCCTTCGTTTAGTCTCCCCAAATGTTAACATAACATTTGACTCGAGTCACTGGGTTTATGCAGTGGTGTATAAATTGGTTCCATTCATGCAGAATGTTCAGAGTTTTGTTGGAATTCCCATGTCTTAAGTGTGGTCTGAGATATGTGAATTAGCAAGCTTCAATAGAAAGTTGAAAATTGTGTCTAATTGTGCATAATTTATGACATATTTGATCTACTGATGTCACACTTAATGGGGGTCATCGCCTCGAACTTGAAATTGCTGCTGCAATTTGACATTCGGGAGTACTTCCTTCCACGAAAGTGAAACGATTGTAATAGCTTGATCTGAGTGTACTTAATGTCTTCAAGAACAACAGCCGTTGATTCCTTGATAAATCTTCCTGTTTGGGCTGCTGTGGCATGAGAGTCAATCATGAGGATCCTTTCTTATCTTCTGATTTTCCTTCCCTCATTAGACTGAGGCTTACCAGAAAAACCTAGCATTTGAGAACCTGTTTGAACAACGTCAAGCACTGCATGAAACCTATTATTTATTTTGAATGTCATAACATGAGTCAGTCAATTATAGGTTTGTAATTATGACTGTCTTCTTCATTCAGCCAGTTGGAACCTGTTTGCCCATGCAATACAATCCAGTTTTATCAAACCAACCAACCCCCCCACCGGGAACTTCATCTGCCCAAATTATCGAAATCGGAGTATCTTGTCTTGATTACTTCAAACAGTGAAGAAGAAGAGGAGCCAGTGCAGGACGATGACCCCTCCAGCTGGTTCTCGGACGGGTCTATCCCTGGTAAATCTCTGCACAGAGCTCAAGGCGGTGCGGTACCAGGTCAACTTAGACACGACGGGTTCACCCCTACGAGAAAATGCTGTGAGTTTGATTCAACCCATTGGGTCTTATGAACCAGAGTGCACAATCTCAATAGAGTGGCAGCGGGACAATTCCCATCACACACTCATAGCATGCGGTAATCACTGTCTTAATTAGCTTGAAGATTTATATGCAGAGTCGGATTCTTACTCATCCTATTGATATCGTTAGTCATTGGTAAACCTTTAAATTGAATATCTCAGTAGCGTTGCCCAGAACCGTCTTAATCCTCTTCTTATATTGGTGGTTTCAGTTGTTGAGGCTGTATTATCTCAGAGCTGGCTCCAATCCAGTTCCTGGTGTCCCTCATTATGGAAATCCAGTCGTGGGGCTCTGAACTGTCAATCTCTCATTTATCCCCGCCGAAATTTGTTTTAGGGTGCGATCCTACCTAGTTTCTGGGCCAATCATTCCTGGTTCTCTCATGGTGGACGGTCATGTGTTGGGGGCGATAAACTGTGAATCTTCCTAATCTGCTCCCCATATTTGTTTTAGGTTGCTGAGCCTAACCTAGTTGCTGGGCCCAATCAGTTCCTGGTGTCTCTCATGATGGATGGTTCAGATGGGTGGTGCATTAACTTCACTTCCTAATCGCTCCAATATTTGTTTTAGGGTGCTGAGTCCTAACATAGTTGCTGGGCCCAATCAGTTCCTGGTGTCTCTCATGGTGGACGGTCAGTGGGTGGGGCTGTAAACTTCAATCTTCCTATCTCCTCCCATATTGTGGGTTGAGGGTGGCCTGAGCCTAACCTATTGCTGGCCCAAATCACTCAGTTCCTGGTCTCTCTCATGATGAAAAGTCAGTGGGAGGCTATAACTGTCAATCAATCTTAAGCCCTCCCATATTTGTTTTAGGGTGCTAAGCCTGATAGTAACCCAGCCGCTGGCCGCAATCAGTTTCCTGTTGTCTCTCATGATGATGGTCATTGGTTGTGGCTATGACTGTCAATCATCCTATTCCTCCCACATTTTTTCATGCAAGTGTGCCAGCCAAGCCCAATAGTACCCAGTTCTGCTGTGCCTGCAGTCAGTTCCTGGTGTCTCTTCTTTGATGGATGGTTAGTGGTTGTGCGATTAACTGTCCATCAATCCTAATCTATCTCCTCCCACATTGTTTCAGGGTGCCCAGCCTCTAGTACCCAGCCGTGGGGCTCAGCATTCCTGGTGACTCTCTGATGGATGGTTTGGGTGTGCTTTGAACTGTCATCATCCTAATTCTCCTCCCACATTGGGTTTCATGTGCCAAGCCTAATGGTAACCCAGCGCTGTCTCAGTCAGTTCCTGGTTTCTCTCTTGATGAATGGTTTAGTGGATGTGGCTAAGAACTCGTTTAATCATCCTAATCTCCCCCGCACATTTTGGTTTTGCAGGTGCCCCGCCTCCTAGTACCCAGCCGCTGGGCTCAGTCAGTTCCTGGTGACTCCCCTCCCCCCCATGTGGCTGGTAGTGTGTGTGGCTTGAACTGTCAATCAATCCTAATCTCCTCCCACATTTGTTTCAGGGTGCCAAGCCTAATGGTAACCCAGCCGATGGGCTCAGTCAGTCCTGGTGTATATATGAGTTGGATGGTTAGGGGGAGTGGCTATGAACTGTCAATCATCCTAATCTCCTCCCACATTTGTTTCAGGGTGCCAAGCCTAATAGTAACCCAGCCGCTGGGCTCAGTCAGTTCCTGGTGTCTCTCATGATGGATGGTCATTGGGTGTGGCTATGAACTGTCAATCATCCTAATCTCCTCCCACATTTGTTTCAGGGTGCCAAGCCTAATAGTAACCCAGCCGCTGGGCTCAGTCAGTTCCTGGTGTCTCTCATGATGGACGGTCAGTGGGTGGAGCTTCTGAACACTCAAGCTGCTGGAGGAGGAGCCACCACAGTCCCATGATGGTATGTAATCAGGTTCAAGTATTCTATTGTCAATGCATATGTATCTTAAATGAAAAGAAAAACTTACATATTTCTTGTAATTTCGCTATCTATTGCTAAATATACAGGCCAAATGAAATAACAAAGATCAATCATCGCCTCCACACATATCAGGAATCAGCTGATTTAGTGCGGGTGGCGTGTCCTATTTTGATTCAAGAGGAATCTATGTTGATCATGTCATCACCACACATGTACATGTTTAACCAAGTGATTGGCACAGTTGGTAGAGCGTTGGCCTTTCACCCAGGAGGCCGGCGGTTTGGTTACCGGTCGGGTCATACCAAAGATTCATAAATGGTACCTGTTGCCTTCTCGCTGGAGCTCAGCATAAGGAATCGGAGCAGGGACAAATCGAGGGTAGGCGATATGCAAATAGCCATATGAGTGTGATTACCCCCACATTAAGGTACCTCCAAAGAGCATTGCCTCATTCTGTGTATCTGGTGAGGGATTCGCAGCTGAATAGGTGAATTCAGGTCTGCATCCTTGCTGGGCCTTAAATAGGTTCGAACCTCTGCTCGGCAAGCATACCATGAAAAAATGCAATTACCTGTTTTTGTAAGGAAGGAAGCTCATACTTGGAACTTGGACATGTCCTCTTGATTAGTACAGAACCTTACTCTTCTGAGTCATGTATCTGAGGTCAATGTCTAGAATACCTTGTAGACAAAAAGAATGCTTAGTTTGATCAAGTTAGAATTTATGTGAAAGATTTAATATGGGACGTTCAGCAATCAGGGCTAACCTTCGGTCAAATTTTGTTTGTGCAGAAGAAAGTTGGACAAGTTTAGCCTTGAGTTCATCAAAGGTCAACAGAGGTCAAATCAGTCAACTAATCAATCCCTGAGTCTTTTGACTTTGTTTCTCTGTTTCACGGTTGTTTTCCTCACACTTCCAATTTACATTGCTACTCTGTGTTTCAGATGGGTGAATATTCTGACCAATATGATCCAGACTGGAGAGCCTACGGTGGAAGAGGTGCCGATGGAAGTCGATGAAGCCCCCCCAGCACAAGACAGGACACCAGATCTGCTGAAACTTGATGAACAGAAGACAAAAGAGGTGAATATTATTGCAAATGCACAATTTGTGTTCATCAACCATCAAATCAATAGCCTTACATATACAAGGGTAGCAATGTGAAGACCAATAGTCATGTGATAGATTCTGTGAGAAGAGGGACATATCAGCACCCCACAACTCAAATTTTCAGGTTTGAACATGTTCCCCTGTTGAGTTATTCAATTACTTGAGAATTTGAGGAATTAGCAGCACTGAAGAACGATCTGGAGGCTGCCCAAGACTAGGAACAGGTATTCAATTGGGAATGAATGAGATTGATCTTTGATGAGTCTTGACGAAATGTTTGTAAAGTTTAATTTGGATAACTTCATAGCTTGTTCTCTACAGGGTTCTCACCAGTACATGTTTCACATTACCAGGCGTTTTGTGTCATCGGATCGCCAAAATTCAGTCATATTTGCTGTCAGAATATATGGAATATAAAGTATTGGAGAAGATTAAACATGAACCATTGGATTTTGTCTGTAAATGATTACAGCTAGCACTCACTAGCACTAACTCACACTCGCCTAGATTGGGAGTGCGTAATCTAGCAAGGTGTGTATCAATAGGCTGCTCGTGAAGACAAACAATTTTTAGTGAAGGGAATTTCAGGCAAGCCGCATGTCTTGTGATTTTTGTTACCAGATGAGGAGACGAATTGCCAAAACGCCAGAGAGGGGACACCACCGCCGGAGTTATGTACGAACAGCTGAACGAGAGCATGGTCAGCCTCCTTGTTAAACTGTACGCTAAGCTTGTCTACGATGCAGTCACGTACCTGCCTCCATCGCTACCCAGGATGATGGTCTCCCAAAAAAGGTCAGCTGCTCATCGAACTTGGTCATGTCAGGGTTCACCGCGGTCATGGAACCTGGAAAAGTCATGTAATTTCATCAATAAAAATCCAGGCCTGGAAAAGTTTTGAATTCAATGAAAAGTTGTGAGTCATGGAAAGTCATGGAATTTTTCTGAAGTGTTTTGTTTTCACTTCTCACAGCTTTTTAATGTTGTTGCTTTGGCTTTTAAATGCTCAATTGAAAATTCTGTGCGAGATGTCATGGAGAAGGTCATGGGAATCTTATATTTGGTCATAAAAAAGTCATGAATCGATTGCCTAGAATTGCGGGGACCCTGTGGATGGATATACTAATAATACTCATAACACTGAGTATAGGCATTCAGGAAAAGTTTTGGTTTCTGACTCCCCCCTTCCCCCCCCCCCCAAACCCCCACCCCCTCATGGCGGGTAAGGCCCTCAATGCCAAAGTATTCCTGCTGCACTGTGCCCAGCCTTATTAATGCAGATCACCTGTGTGCGATTCTGAATAATGTGGAAGAAATGAGTCCGTGAAATGCACATGAGTAGAACATATAAGAAATTTCATGTCTACACCACCCCCAGGTAGCCGAAAAGCAGCCCTAAACTGAGTGATCTATGCATGCTACTTCATTCCTTTTGTTCATTCAAAGAAGAATGTACATGGGGATTTCATATTCTCTGAATTTCATGGAACTGTTCAATTAGCACCACTTGTTCCTGTCTTTGGTTTGGTTTTTAACAGAGTGGCTCATGGTCGCCAAATTATAACAAACCCCAAGCCATCTGTTATTGTGAATACAGGGATTCATGATTGGCCAATCACGTGCCATCTTATTATTTTTTTCCATATTTTTGCAATAACATGCAGTTAGTCAGAGTAACAACAATCAAACCTTGCTCGATGCTGCATCTTAATTAAACGCGGTACATTTTGAAACGCAAATATAAGGTGCGTGAGCCTTTGTGGGGGGGGGGAGTTTATGTTTACATGCGTAGATCCGGCTTTCAGTATACGTGCGCTTTAAAGTACGTACTGCTACAGGAATACGATCCAGGGACCGACTTTTGCTTCGCAGTCCTGAACATCATGTTCACACGTGTATAACCCTCCAGTTCGGCTCTTGGTTTGTATTCCTGTCTCTTGGAAATAGGCAAGCACCCACTACTAATCTTTTGTGTATGTACCCAATGCAATTTACTTCGTCCGACTGACCCATAGTTTACCTAGCCTGCCGCTTTACTTTTTAGAGATACAAAGAGATACTCTAAGATACAGAAATCTCTAATCATTTGGTTAATTCTCAACTTGTGGGTCATAGAATAGGACAAACTACAGCAGGTTGACTTTTGCTGTTTCATAAACAATCTTCGCCGAATTTAGCTTAATACGCACTCGGCTGGCACCTGCGCCTTGTTATTCAGCTAATGCCTTGTCTTGACTGTTTATTCGGCCCAGTAAAAGTCCCCCATTTGCAGTTTTTTGTCTCCGCGTGAACTTTGGTTTCCAGGAGAACATAGTGGGTCACTTTGTTGTGTGTGTGTGTCTGTCTGTCTGTCTGTCCGTATGTGCGGTTCGATATCTCCTGAACGTGAAATCCATCATGCCTGGGACCTTTTTTGTGGAGGTGCGCGTGAAGAGTTGCCGATATGCATCCACTTTTCGTCCTGCAAGACCATACTCATTTCCATAAATTTGCATATTTCATGAAAATTGCGCCGGGAGCTGTGTGGCAAGATAGCTCTTGATCGGTAGATGCATTGGTGATGCGTTCGGAGTATATAACACTATGGAGATTAACGAATTGATTAGATTCCGGCATGATAATATGCCTAATAAGTAGTCTAATTTGCATATTTCCTGCGATGTTTTGAAGTTCGATTGGATTTTGACAACTCGGTGGAGATGGGTATCTATATTCCCAATGAATTTTACAGTAGGGACGAGGCACCAAGGTCATTTATGTTACTAACCTAATTTACCTAGTCCAATTTGCAAAATTTAAGGCATATTTTAAAGTTGGTTGAATCCTCATGGAACTCGGTGGATGTACACCTTTGGATCTGATAATTTAAACAACAGTGGTAAGGTCACTTGAGGTTATTTAATGTGAATAATTGCCATAAATTCGCAATTTTTCGAATTTTGTTAAATGGCCAGTAACCATTTTTTTTTTTTGGAATAAGTGCAGTTAGGGTGCTGCGTCGAGATTTTGTCATGGTAATTTTGGGGTTCAGTAAACAAACACCTCTAAAGGCAAAGTCACAAGTCAAAGGTCAAGTTTAAAGGAAATGTGCTTAGTTTAGGAGTTACAGCCAAAGAATAAAAACTGTCAATTTTTGGATATGTGATAGTTCTCTCTGTCTGCTACATAGACGAAACCAACCCCCTTCGATCTGGCACCTGGGTCTTCAAGGCTAAAGGTTGATTTAATACCTTTTGGGCAAAAGCATAGAGCAATGTGTACCTGATTACATAATGCTTTTGGCGCTTGGTGCATCACATTTAGGCAAGCATTTTTCATAAAAACCGTCATGTCCACAAAGGTCATTCCAGGTCACTTAGGACCAGAAACTGTCAAATAATAACATTTCCTGCAACAAGTTCCAGAGACTGTACGCTACCTTTTTAAGAAATGGTAATAGTCTTGGGGCACCCTAGCTGACCAGCATGATGCTGAATCACTGTTTATTATAGCATCCTCTCATAACAAAATGTTGTCAGAGTTTTTTTACGCATTTCACCCCTGCAGGCATGTTATTTCCATGCATCTTAACTAGTATTCCATCTTGTGACAGACAGAGATTTTTTTTTCATCTATGTCAAAACCTGCTGTTTTACCTTGAGGTTCACTTCTGTCTGTCATAACCGCTTCTGGGCCCCCTACACTGCCAATATAAAGTGTAAACACTCAGTCATTTGTTTTACTTACTCCCACACGCATTCAAGAATGAAGGATGTCAGTTACACCTGGAGTAGCTCTGGTGTGTGAGATAGGTGAGGGCAGAGTAACCCCTTGGGGGCTGGTATTAATTGGAATCTTTTGGGTGACAGTGAGGATATACAGACAAACTTATTAGATAGGGACTAGCTTCCACTATGAGCTGTGGTCTACCTTTAGTCTCGCAAAATGTTAACATTGAATCAGGTCACTAAGGGGTTATCAGTGTGTATAAATTGCTTGATTCATGCAAATGTTCCAGTTGTTGATTCCATGAAATGTATTAAGTGTGGTTCACAATTGGATGCCTGAGATAGTTAAGTGAGAAATGGGTCACGTTGATTATTGGTCAATTTGCATAATTTATGCAATCTTAGTCACATTTCCCACCTAAAAAAAAAAAAAAAAAAAAAAACTTATATGGTAGACATTGTCAATAATCGTCCTTACCCGATCTAAAATTGGTCACTGTTAGTAGGTGTTTTCTGTCAATGCTAATACCAAAGCTTAAGCAACTCATTCATGCCTTGTACATTGTTCGCATGAGGACTAATAGATGAAAACATTGAATCACGTAACGGCCGAGACACTGGGGGCAGTCGCCTTGTTTTCTCAAACTAACTGACTATCAGCTACTTTTGTTACCGTCATTCTCACTACAGACCCTCCATGGTCAAGGACCATTCTACATCAAGGATATTCTAACAGGGTAATACACTCGCACCCATCGTTAGAGAGTTGCTTACACACTCTTGCCGAAAACCAGTCAAGCACTGAAGAGGAACCGTCCAATCAGGCTCCCCATGGTCTATAGCGACAGGTCAGCCATTCCTCCACCTCCAGCCTATTACAACAGAATATCCAGTTCTGTAATAATATATTATCTCGTTCTAATTTAGCGCTTTATTATATTACCCTTATCATTAGTGACTTCCAACCGTACTAGCAGTCACGCCCCTCTTTCTTGTTCTCCTCTCCGGATCTCCCACCTGTTTCCGTGCCGTCACGCACACCGTGTCCCCTGGGGGATTTTCCGATGGGGCTGCCATACGATGCTCACTACTCTTCATAGTTCATCTCACAAGGTGCTCCTTTTACACATGGGTAGCATGGGACATTTCAGAACTGCCATCCAAGATACTGACGAACAGTACTCAGGCTTTGAATGGGCTCCGAACTCGCAATCCAAGATTTTGCAGTCTGGAGCTCTACCTACTGAGCTAATCCGTATCCTTAGGTCCGTGTTTATCTCTTCCTGTTGAGATCAGACACAACAAAACTTGATAGGTGACACTATTAGTTGTTGTCAAGAGTAGCAAACCACATCTCTCCTAATTAAATAGTTATACCTGTGAGCAAGTCGTAATTGCCCCAAGGAAACGTTGTCTTGACTCTCCACTTCACTTAGGTCACGAATCAGAAGATGATGATGACTTCTTCAGAAAAATGCAAAGAAGTTCTCCTCTGCATGGTCCTTCTGAGTAAAGGATCTTACTATGGCAGGTGGGAGGAACCATTTGACCTCCTCCACCAAAGCATTTCAGTACCAGAATAATTTTACTAAGCTTTCCCCCTCCACTGCCTCTACCATTCTATCAGAGCAAGGTCAATGGAGGCCAAGCAGAGGATGAATTGCGAAGCTTGCCCCAACAGCAGACACGTTCCTGGCCAGTGGCATTTAGTAACGAGGAAGGTCAGTACACTTACATTAAGTTCCATTCAGCCTTTATTTCATGTCGCTCCTTTCAGCCACAGAGCTACCCATATGTAGTTATCTATTGTATTACTGATATAAAACATGATTGAAAAACAAACATCTGTTGAAAACGATAGTATTAGGTCTAAATTCGTGGAATGTGTCCCTGTGGCGAATGAATATATTTGTTACGGCCGCAGGTTTTTTTTCCTTTGCGGAGCCTCAAAATTTGCAGACATCACCATTTTCTTCCAAATAGACTGAATTTGAGTGCTGTAATTTGATCGAGGTTCTTCTTGTACCACGATGACCAGGTTGGAAAGATGGCATTCATTTCAATATAATTGATGCTCATTTTCTCGAAAATTCAAGGGCGGAATGCCAGCTTTATAAGGGGTTGCACAAAGAGAGCTGTCACTACCAGGTTGGGTATGGGGGCATGTGGGGAAATTGACGACACAACTCTCCAGGTTTGGTCAGTGTGGCGCCCAGAGCTCTCATCATATTTATTCCGTTGAGCGCTCTGGTGGGAAGACACATGGGTGTTGAGTTTGAGTGATCATATTCGGACTTGTGGTGATGTCAGAACACGTGGGAGGATGTTGTTATTGATGTCTACCTCTTTTCTCGGAAGACAGCAACAATTTGGAATGCTGGTTCGAAGGGTCAGTGGTCATCTGACAGATTTGTCTTCAAATAGCAGCAGGTGGAGTGGGACATATCACTAACCCCCACCCCCAATTTTTGAGGTTCTAGCATGTTGCCTTCTTTTTCTTGAGAGATATTTCAGTTCGCTTTTGAAAAAACTCTGTGACATCACAATGCAGAGGCTGCCCATGGACCATCACAGTAAATGCTGCCTTTTGCTCTTGATTACAGGATAAGAAAGAGGAAGTTTCCACTTGGGCATGCCGAAGATTATTCTCCTTAGTCGGATTCCACCTATAGTTGCGTTCGGTACAAAGTTTTGCGAAGTGCTGTTTTTACATGACTCCTGTGATTCTGTGGTTCACACCCTCCTGATGCGAGGCAATATTTTGCAATATCTTATTGTACATTATTGGATACTTGATTGCTGGAATTTGATGTTTTGGCTGTCATACACATGCTAGAGCAGTACCGACGTTCCAGTCGTATCTACATTACCTTCTTAAACCTCCATTAGATTGTGGATAAACGATAGTGGTCATGCTGGATCTTCGTGGATGCAGCTAAGTTGCTGGGGCGTAAAGTTTCAATGACACATCGCTGTCTGGGTGTCATAAAGTCCCCTTCAAATTTCAGTTCGGGTGTGTTCCCCCTCTCAGACAGGAGGATGTCACTTTTGTTTTCTCCACCTGAGATGACAAGCGAATCGTGATCTAGTTTGTTTGGAGGTAACTTCCACCGAGTAAACCATGTTTTTGTGCTGGCTTTCGGGGAGACCTGAATGCAAGCCTATTCTCTTGTTTATGTTTGTTGGTTGTATCTTCACCTCCAGAGGTTGACCAGCCGTGATACGGAACAGACACCCAAGCTCCCGATATTATGTCATATGTACAGTCACGTTGGCAGACGACGGAGGCAAACCCCTACGGGATGTGGTGTGCTCCTGCAACACGAGGTATGGTACAACAGAGATGGCGCTGTTGTGTCTTATGATACCTGGATCAAAAGACCTCAAAGATGGGGATTATCTCAAAGGCCCCTGTCGACTAGGATGCTGCCATCTGCCGGTGACATCATGGCAGCAGACCTGCATTAGACTTGATTTTGCATTGACATACGCTATTGACCTCCCATATATTGACATACCATATTTCCTTAAATCTAAATAGTTCAGAAAATAATCTAATAGACTGTTCTTCGGTCTCATACCTTCGTTATATTCATTTAGGGAGCAAAATTCTCTTGCAACCCGGTGAATAATAGACTGGTCCGTTTGCAAGAATAATCATTCCCATTATCATGGAGTGAATTTTGCATCGACTCATCATAGTTACGATATTATGTATTGGATCCTGACAAGAACTGGCACCCGCTAGATATATCAAATACTCTTCCGTCATTCTCACGGCATTCCTAAGAACATTTGGGCCATCAGACATAGATTTCATGTATTTTCTCACGAACACCTCACAGTGTTCGTGTGGCGGCCGTACAACTCCTCAAGAACGCTGTAAGAAAGCAGATATTCCTGTGAACTCCACTGTTCGTAAGAACTGTGATGCTTTGTACTAAACTGATAGTTCATACGAAGCTTGTGACGTCAGCAATATTGACGATATCCCTTATTTTGGTTCCGACAAGAACTGTGCGCCCGGCTGGAGTATAAATGTGAGTTATTTGAATTAATTGTAAAAATTTAGTCCATCGGTTATGAGAGCCATGGAGACCTAATCCAAGATTTTTGTGATTTCGTGTGGTATATAATTGGGCCCTTAAAACAACAAAACTCAAATTGTTCTACTCCTCAGTTCTCGGTCATCAGTAGTCATAGCTCCGAGGTGGCAACGCTCCCTCTGAGCGATAAGGAAACCCTGAAAACTGGGAAGAGTGTTATCATGTTGAAAGCGCACCAGATGGGCTGAAGCACTGCAACTGTTCGATAAGGAAAGCCTCATTTACTCATACGGAGGTAAACCATCATCGTCCGGTGCTGTTCATCACTTGAATAAAGTAAAATGTCATGATACATGTGGAACTCATTCTCTTAAAGTTCCTTCCAGCCTTTTGAAATATTTTTGGAAAACACAGGCATCAATAATTGAAAATGAATGCCATCATTCGATCACCTCAATCACAAGAAAGAACTTCCAGTCAGCATTACATTGAATTACATTGAATGCGCCAGTCCCACTCAAAGTTCATATGACTTCCCGTTAGGAAGTTACAGTCCTTTGAAGTTTGTGCATGTGAATTGCCCAAGATCGAAAGCATCCCATTAATGCAATAATAAATTGATGTCATACTTGCACAACCCTGCACAATCTTGGTATTTCCTATCAAATTCACTACATCATTTCACTTTCGGATGCATTAAGTCCTATGGGGAAAGGGATTGTGGGCAGTATTTTGTAGGTGTTGATGGTTACTCTGGTGAGATAAAGACAACAGCACTTCTGCTAAATGGTTGACGTATTCACAAAATGAAACAATGAATACATGACATAATTCCCGGGTTGTCCGAGTGTGACACATGCTTAATTTGCACAATTGGGACTCTCCCCGATTTCTCTCATACGGACCAAATTTGAAAGGCCATAACTCCACATAGGAACATATTAAAAAGGGGTGTGGACTTCTAGATCAGTTTTCCTTTCTCCACGATATATCCTCTGTTGTATCCAAGCTTGCAGTTTTCCTTTAAATATATTTCTGTAGCTTTGCCAATTGTACAATGCACCCCCTATACCCCAGACAGGATGATTCACTGCCAGAGTGAGTCGTACAATTCTTTGCATTATTGACACACCCCTCAGTCCACTTGATGACTTACAATTAACTGAGAATGACCTGCTAGTAGATACCAGCCTCTTGGAAAATGTCTCCCAAATAATACTACTTGATTGAAATGACACACCACTGATGACACACCACTGATGACCCACCACTGACTGACCATGTTGGAAAAGTTATGCCCCTGTAGTCACCTTTTTGATCTGACAATGACACACATTTGATCTGCAATTACACCATTTGATCTGACCATTCCAGGAGTTGGTTGTGCCTCATGCAGTTGATGAGTTCATGACTTATATTGTTGACTGTCTCTTCAGCTGGAATAGTGTCAGTTTCCCACCCGGGAGATTCATGTTCGAATTCCTCTTGGTCCATAGCCCAAGACTTTGAAATGACACCTGTTGCCTTTGCACAGGACGTTACCACAAGAGACTGGCAGTAGGGATAACGAGGGGTAGGCAATTGCATGCTGCGGTCTGCGTGTTGATTACCCCCACATTAAGTACATAAGGAGGGGCGTTCCCCACTTCATTCTGTGTACCCAATGAGTTTTCTGAGCTAGAGACCAATGCTACAAAATATTCAGGTCCTAGTCCATGTATTACCCTTGAGCGAATTATTCAATCTCAAATTTTTCCTCCCACCCAGGTGTAAAATTGGGACCTGTGAGACTGAGTTGCCCAGCACTTAGTTCAGCTACTGCTACAAACTCTGATATTAATTCCGAGCATGAACCTAGTTTTGATGAGCGGGAGGTCAAGTCCTAAAGCAACTCGAGCAGCTTTTAGCTGGCCGAGAAGCACTATACATATTAGAACATCATCGTTTGAATCTACCTCTTTCGTTCCAGGTGTCATTCTCTCCCGCTTCTGTGGTCGCTGGTATTCTTGTCCATGTACAGACGTGTGGCCACGTTTTAAATGGTGCACATCAGTGCATGAATCATTCACAGAATTCTATAGGGTAGTAGTTCCATTGGGGGTATGTACCCAAAAAAATACCGTCTGTCTTGGTGCCTGACATCAGTAGTACCACCAAAAGCTCTGAAACTGCGCCTCCTTGCAGTTCCCTAATCAGTTCTGAACCTTCAGAATGTGGATGTGGCGTGCTGTATGATGTGAAAATCACAAATTGTGAGAGAGGCTGATATTTTTAGGCTGAAATTAATAATAATATCATGATAAATAGGTTCTTGATAAAGCGCCAAATACCCAGAGGCCCTCTATCCCTTCACAAATCATAAAAGGAAAAATACCTTACATGAAAATAAAACAGTATATAAAAGAAAAAAATATTAGGGAAATGTGATGTAAAAAATCTTTAAATATAAATGATTGGAAATGAATCGAATTAGCGCTACGCTACTAAAATGAAATTTGTGTAATTTATAAGGCAAGCCTATAGAAGAAATTTGAGAAACTAAAAGATGGGTGTTTTCAAAAGTGTCTTAAACATGGCGAGAGATTTGGCAGGCTGTTCCAAAGCTTCGGTGCAGCGATAGAGAAACACAATCTCTGTATTTCTGGTTTTTGATGGTTTTCGGGACCTCTAGGAGTGCCTGAGATGCTGAACGAAGGAGTATCTGGGAATGTAAACACTGTGATTGGACTGTGCATACTTAGAAGGGCCATGAATAACGAGCAACTTGGTGCAATGCTTTATTGGGAAGATGTTCTCACATGAATCTGCTATACTTGGTGTTGAGGCGGATCCCACATCTGAAGACATGTGATATGTTCCCTATCGACCCCACCGATTCTCTCCTACAGGCGCACGACATTCCCAGGCCAGACACCTCCACGTGAACGGAGGAGAGTTTGAGTGTCGATCTGCCGACAGCTCGCCACGCCATCCCTGCCATTGCTCGGTCCCCAAGGTCTGCTACTCAATTGGCCATGTACACCTGCAAGTCACTCTCAAGCTGTCTCAACAGATCTCAAAGAGGTTTGGCGTAGCCACCAGACAACTCAGTTTGGTAAGTGGGAAAAAAAATAATGTGTGCTTGGGCTGTGCATATCCTGACGCAAACTATATCTGGAAGGTTTTGTGTGTGGCCACCAGACATCACTTGGAAGAGAATAAAGGTAAAATAGATTTTTCTGAAGGTTTTTATAACAACTTCAACATGCAGAGGCTGGCAATTTACAAACTGCCAGAAAAAAAACTGTACCTAAACACCTCGAACTCATCTTGGAAGAAATAGCTTGCATGGATATCAGGAAATCTGTTTTATATCTTACAGTTTGAGTACATGCCCATAAGTACTGTGGGAGTATATAGTAGAGTTGGTAAGGGAGGGGTGGGGGGGCGGGTTCAGGTGCTTTAGGCCTACCATGCCCATTCCTTTGTGCAAAGACCACGGGCTTGGAAGCTGAGGGTGTAATGCGCCAGGTGCCTCCCAGGCCTGTGCTTCCACGAGTGATTGAGTGTCCACTAGTGAGTGAGTGAGTGCGTCATTGTCAGAAATCCAACTATCCCCTCTGGGTGCTATATCTTGAGAAACGTTGGCCTACCCTGTCAAGGATCTTGTCAGTCACACTAGTTGATAGTGTGATATTGTGCCATTGTCTTTCTCCCAAACACAAATTTGTGACTACACAATTTAATTTGACTTTGACCTAGCAAGAGGGCATAACGGTGGACAGGGGTGTAAAACTCTATGCGATGTGTGTGTGGCGTCTTTCCATCCTATGAGATAAATTATATGCTTGAAATTCTATCTCACTCAACATCATACATCTCATGTCACAACATTTTTTTGGGGGGATTATTCAATGACACCATTATTGTTCCACCGGCAGGGTAAGACATATTTTGAGTGTGGGGTCTTCAGTTCGTTGAAGATATATTCCGACAGCTCCGATGGAGAATCAGAAAAGCTGCCCGTTGCTGAGGAGGTGGTCCTTACCCTTATCTCTGCTCAATTGGCACGGTAAATGATGTGTATTTTGTTTTATTCCTTGACAAGTCTGAAGATCTATGCATTCATGCAGTGCAATCTGTGTGTTGCATGAGTGTCTGTGTGTGTTGTGTGTGTATGTTAATGTTGATTCCTGACTGCGAACATGATAACTCAACCCCACCTGGATGGTGCCTGTCATACTTGATATGTGGGTTTCCCATATTGATTACATGAACCATATTTTTTAGAGCCACGTCAAAAGGTTATTCCTGGATTGAGTGGTCTGATGAGCTGAAAATTTTATAAGCTGTCTTGTAGTGAGCACAAGAGGCCTCTTGTTTCTTTGCGCAAATAAGAAACCATGGATTATGGAAATTTTTACGAATTTGACTTCTGAACACCATAACTCCACCACACTTGGATGGACTAGCTCATACTTGGTATGTGGGTCCCTCCTAATGGATCCATGAACCCTATTGCTTTGTCAGGACAACGGTCACCAGAGGTCAATGTTTTGAAAACCTTTGCTCGGAGCCATTATCAGGCAGGACCTTTCGTGTTTGTGGGAAGTACACCCACATTCTTTGTTTTTTTGTATGGTTTGATGAATACTCTTTTGGGAAAAATTGAAAAAACATCCTGAGAAAATATCATTTTGGTCAAATTGGCTTGTTAAATCATACGAGCATGCGCCCACCTGGATGGATCAATCCCACACTTGGTCATGTTTGGTTCCGTAATGCATGCGCACAGACCATGATGTCTAAATAGGCAGTCAAAGTATTTAAATGGTAATGTCTCAAGCTCAACATGAACAATGTTTAGTTTAATTGGTAGTCTGATCAATTCATGGATTCATAAGCCTGTTAAGCTTTCTGTTTTTGTCTCGCCTACATGAAATTCAGGAAGAGACTTAGTGGTCATATGGCGTGTGTGTGTGTGTGTGTGTACGTGTGTGTGTGTATGTCACACGTTCTCGTTTCGCAGTATTTCTCACAAACCGTTAGCCGATTATGAGGAAATTTTGTGGTGTACACCGGTTAGGTGTACACATCTAATTAATTTTGGGCAGTAAAAGTCATCAATTAAGTTGGGTAATTAGCTATTTCATGTAGATTATTGTTCAAGTCCATTAGCAAGATTACCAAAAACCGTAATGTTTTTGAATTTCGCCTAAAATATTGCTAATTAAGTGGTCTATATTTTGCATGATTTAATGCATGTTGTCGCGATTTTCACAACTTGGTTGATTGTTGGTCCACCATGGTTCCCGAAAATTTAAAAGTGAAGCTGGGGTCACTGGATGATCTATTAAATGTTCTAATTTGGGCTAATTTATGCAATTTTTGAAAGTTTGGGGGGGGGGGGCTTGGATTCCCACAACATTTGATCTTGATCATTTTTAAAGGTACAGCTGGGGTCATTGTAGCCCTAATTTGCATAATTATTCCAATTTCACTTGGTAAGAATTTCGCCAAACTCCGTAGTGTATGTCTCTAACATTTTCTGGATCTTGTTTTGATTACTTGGAATTTTTTTTGTGACTGTGTTGCTATAACTGTCAATTATAATGTTCAAAAAGTCAATTTATAGATGACGACGATGGAGGTTTCTAAGATTTTTTTGTGGGACATCTTTTGAACTGCTGCGTGGGGATAGGTTGTTGGTGTGTGGGGGAGGGGGGGGTCTGTTTGCCTGCTGCAAGGGGGTGAGGGGGCGGATGGCTGTCCTGGCCCTTGAAAAACAAAGGTATGAATAATAAAGGAATTTTATTTTAAAAGGCAAAGAGCCGCGGTTGCTACGGGTATTTAGAACATATCAAGTTGATTTTGGGTCAAGAAGTGAGTTGACTGAGAATACAACTTGATTCAAATTTGGGTATTTATGAGGGAAGAAGAGGTGGGGGGCATGAAGAAAAAAAAAGCAATTAAGGACTTATTCAGAATAAAACTTATTGGTCCGTTTTTTTAGAATTTTCCATGTGTCATATAATGTGAAAAAAGATGTGATGTTCGTTTGAAATGACGATGGTCTGCATGAACCTAGTTGGTTGTTTGTGTAATAATACATAAAACCCACGTTCGGCAACCAGGCTGGACACTTGTCCGTCCGATCGCCCATGTTTGTTCTTCTTTTCTTGGAAGAGCTAACATCGAGCCTACACTTAGTGAAACTGGTGGCAGCTTTCAGATGTGGCCCTGTAGAGAGAAGACGCCTTTTTCTTGGTAAGTTCCATCCTCTGTTCCAATTAATTTTATGAATTGATAGAGAATGCAATTGTGCATTTTTTTCTTCAGTGTCCGTGGAGTGGGCGACTGAATCGTTTCGCATATAGATTGTGTATCCCCTCATAGTGGTAATTTGAGAAGCTCTGTCAGTGAAGTTCCTCATAGTGGTAGATTGGAGAAAGCTCTGGCCCTAAAGTTTCTCATAGTGGTAGATTGGAGAAAGCTTTGCCGAGTAAAGTTCTGCCTTAGTGATAGATTTGAGAAAGCTTTGCCACTAAATTTATCATAGTGGCAGATTTGAGAAGCTCTGCAGTTAGGTTCCTCATAGGGGTAGGTTGAAAAAGCTCTGTCTTGACGTATTTCATTGTGCAGATTTGAAAAAGCACCGCCACTAGAGTTCCCCATATTTTTATAATTGGGAATGCACTGCCTCAATTTTTCTCATAGTGGTAGAATCAAACGAAGGCACTGCTCTTTAGAGCTTCCTTGACTGGTAAGCATGTTTTACTGAGAACTTTCTTGTACGAATAGTGAACATTGTTTTATATCAGCGTCTGAACAGGTCACTCTCCTGTTTAATGCCTAATACTTTGGAGATGAGTACAAAACCTGAAACAATCCCTTGCATGTATTGGAAGCCATTGGAGGTCAGCAGGGCAGGGGTGATTTGTATCACTTCAGGTCCAAAGATCACATGAGCTGTGGTCAAGAAACTTCGAAGTTTTTCCGCCAAGCTTGTGCACCCAACTCCAGACTGTAAACAGAAACTCTCTGTCATAGCTTGTGTACTTTATCCTGCTGCAAGACTTGGACACTCATCACTGAAAGCAAAAAGAATTCAGTCCTCCCGATCCCGTGCTTGAGAAAGCTGCACCACATCTCTGCACAATAATCAACTAAAGTTCCAAGAAAACTTCTTCAAACTTTGTTTGGTTTCCTCCTCGTTCCATTTCCACCCCTGCCTCGATTCGAATGTAAAAACAAAGGGCATCCCTGGAGTTGCAGGATCTCATCGGCAAATGTGGACCTAATCATTTTGTTTCACGTGCTAACCATTCGCCAGTGCAAATGGACAAAATTAATCAAAATGGTTGAACAGCCATTTTTCCTTCCCCAAATTATCCATATTCCATGGAAATTTTCAGTTAATTTCAGCCTAAATGCTGGGAACCTTCTTCTGAAATTTGGAAATTCATGCAGTCCTCCTCCCATTTAAATATACCAAAAGCTGAACAGATTTTCAGAAATTCCCAATTTTTGGCCAAAAATCATTTTTTTCCCTAAAATTGACATTTTGGGTAATTTTGGGCTGACTGCATGTGGAAAGTTGTTATTTGTGCCTTTTACATTGCTACAAAGTTTGAGATCATTCAGCCATTGGAAAGGGGTGATAACTTGAAAAAAAGTGAAAAACCTGTAAAAAAAGAGAAGAATTGCCCCAAAATTTGTTCTTTTGCCTCCTAAATTCCGAATTCTGATAGTTTCCGTTAATTTGCAGGCAATTATATGTTGGTGACATCAAGCGTTGGTGCGCAAAT
The DNA here is from genome assembly GCA_026419785.1 of Sclerodactyla briareus. Classification (NCBI taxonomy): domain Eukaryota; kingdom Metazoa; phylum Echinodermata; class Holothuroidea; order Dendrochirotida; family Sclerodactylidae; genus Sclerodactyla; species Sclerodactyla briareus. The sequence goes on along the minus strand of JAODTK010003221.1, from coordinate 448,067 downwards.
TTCACTTTGTTTCAAGACACTCCACATGGGAGCTATTTGCGAAAAAACAATCAAAAATCTGACGGACACGCATGCAAACGCACACCACACACACACAACGCACACACACACACGAACACACCACCACACGCACACACCAGACGGACACTTCGCAAGCGCACCTAATTGCTGAATCACATGGCCCCTTGGGTGCCCCCAAATGGGTACCCCTAAGTGGATAGTACCTAACCAACCACTATGTCCATAGCAACCGTTGCTATGGCAACATCACCAGTAAATATAGGGAAAGGCATAGTGACTACAATATCTCCATCTGGCCCTTTGGCGACCGATGTGATAAAAATGCAGGTACTCTCCATGTAGGGCATAGGTTTCTATAAGAAGGATACCGCAGGCATGCAAAGGGCTCCTACTTTTTTCAAACTCTCCTACTTTTTGACCTTGCCGCCTACTTCTCCTACATTTTTTCCTGAAAATCCTCTTCCTCCTACTTTCTCCTACTTTTTCTCATAAGGTCTGCTGCTAAAAAGATCCTGAGTATGTTTTCACTCACAAATTTTCCTGGCAATAAACCCCAATTATATTTCTCAGACGTAGCTAGTCATGCGGTTTCAGACTGCCCTCCAGGTAAGATTACCGAGCTCAAGCTAAAGTATGGAGAGGAACGTATTACTGCGACGAAGTGACTACAGAAAGCCATAATAGCAAGGACATGGGAAAAACATAGGAGAGAATGCAGTAAAGTCCTGAACCACTTTTCAATAGCTCTTGCTAAGTTTGCAAGCGACCTACCTCGCTTGTTCATTTTCCTGCCTGTAAATAAGTTCAGATACTTGTTAATGTACATGTGCTGTGATGTACTGTATGGGTATGTAACCCGTAGGATAAGGATTACCATATAGCAAATCATAGAACTCACATGCTGTATTGTAGTCTGCATGTAAATCATCATATTGGCCCATTACAACTTTGTCGAGTATGTGGTGCTGGGTCTCGATTCTACCACCGGAATAGTTTGTCACTGATACTATTTGAATTATAGTGCGTCATCAAAGATCAGTGTCTTTCTCAGCAACTGCCTACTAACAAGCCTTTCTAGTTCAGTAGTTGCTATAACCAAGGGTCCATGATGACATCCTAGACGTTGTTATATTTTCATTGTTTTGAAAGGAAGCATGTGTTGACAATGTCCTGACTAATGACTGAATGAAAAGTGTATGACATTTACTACATGATAATCACATGGTTTTTCTGCAATCAAATGGTCAAAGAATAAAACAATGTGGGATTTTATTGGGAAACACCTCTAGGTAATTAAATCTGGGGATTCAAAATGAAAGGTTATGTGACTAATGAACAATATTCACAAAATATTGTCCATTGGATTGTCCCTCTTGTCACTGTTTTTGAAAATGGATGGGGTCAGTGACTAAGAACGTGTATGACATTTCTACATAATTTTTTTTTCCAAAGTTACACTTACAGGTCCTCAGACCTTGTTGTAGTGGTATCAATTGGTATCAATTATCCTTGATCCTTCAGTAGATTGTGCCAATCTCCTTTCACTAACTGAGGTTGGTAGAGGAATATCACTGGAAATATTCATGCATTTTTTTACTACTAACTCAACCCAAGCTTTGTGCAGTAACATTGTATGGTTTACAAACCTACAATCACCGTTATCTGTCCCACATGTGTGACGATTCACATCATCTATTGATGTGATAATAACGAGAAGCAAGGAAATAAATGTGTGATATATTGTACTTTGGCCCCATTAGCTCAAACCAGCTATACTGGTTGAGCATTCTATCTAATCGATCTATCTATCTATCGTCTGTCCGTCGGGGGGGGGGGGGGGGGGGGGGGGGGGGGTTTCTGTCTGTCTGTCCGTCCTTCTGCGTCCGGGGCTGTCTGTCTGTTGTCTGACCTCCTTCTGTTTCCGTCCGTCCGTCCGTCCGTCCGTCCGTCTGCCTGTCTGTCAACTTTTGGGTTTTGGCCATCAAATGTTCGTGCTTCAATGAATTTCGACCAACTTGGTCACAATCTTTATTTGACTGATGGGTCATCGTGACCACCCCGAAGGTCCAGGCCAAATGGCATTAAGGTACCAATGGGCCAATAAGTGGAGAACTGAAACACGACTGCTGACAATTAGGTGCACAGTGCCTGATGTTCGATCATATTGCTGGTCTAACAGAGGATCCATTTCACGAATTTCACACAATGGTACTTGAAATGCTCTCCTCCCCCGAGCGTTCACAATCAATTTTCTTCAAAGTTGAATGTCGTTAACGTAGTTGGGTTTTAGAGGGCCATTGGTGGTGTGTTCTGGGCTGTTGGCCTAGGGCCCACTTTGGGCTCTGGAGCCACCCTTATATGAAATACTGCAAAAATTTGTGTTTATTCAATTAAATTCTGTTGCACCGTGTGCTGTTCTGTCATAATCACCGGCCTATAGCCGTTACGTCAGGGTTTGTCTCCAGGGGATTTAGGGACCCATGGCCCAGTGTGGCAAAGGTCATTAAATGGAAAAACCGTTAAAGGGCAATTTTGTTCAAATTGTGGATAATATTGAGCTTTGGCAAGTCTGCTCATGCTTTGATGGAAATTGACCAGAAAGGGGACAAAGGATCAGGGTCAAAGGTATGTTGATCTATGATGATTTCTCAGGTCATAATTCAGTATAAACTGAAATTCATGCAAATAATCATAACATATCATACCAGTTCACTACATATTGAAATTTGTCCGGTTTGAGCTACTGTCTGGTGAGTACAAGGTTTACATGACTCTGTGTGAAGGGCCTGCTACTGCTGGTGAGTAAAAAGGAGAAAGGCTCCTGAGATTGAAGGACAGGTCCGACTGCGCTCCTCCTTTCTGATAAAAAATCCTACTTTACTCCTACTTTTAAAAATTTCCTATTACGTTTTCTCCTATTTTTTTCATTGGAGCCTGTTGGCATGCCTGTACCGTTCTTCCAAAATTAGGTGCGAAATGTAGTTGGAATATAGTGGTATAAAAATTGCCAAGAAGCAAATGTGAGGAAGTTGAGGGGAAAGTTTATGTGGGACAGTGCTTCCTAGCCTATCACCCAGCCTACCGCTGCTGTAATGGCCAGGGAACCAGTGATTGCCTGGACATCAAGTTTCTTCCCCAGGACAAACACCCGTACTCATTGCAGCTTAAGAGGGTTGGATGCATTGCAGCAGGAATGGACTTGCCCGATGTCCAGGAGGGTTTAGGAGTTCAACTAAGCTTCTCTGATTGTTCGGGTACCCGGTGGCCGATTTTGTTTTGGGAAGGACAGGCCCACCCGAGAAGAACCACAAACCTTAGTGTTCAAGGATAATCAGGACCACCTGAAAAAAGTATCAGAACAGCCCAACACAAATGAATATTGCACCGGGGCATTTCTGAGAATGTACGGTATGCACATCTCTATTCAACCTTCGTTACACCATGCTTCTTTGGTCCCCACAGGGACTGCTGTCGACTCTCAGCTGTATATGGGGAAGAGGCCCAAGATCCCTCTACTCGCACTTGGCAGGGACTCGTTGGACTACATAAACCATCCCTGTGAGAATTTGAGCATCCTCCTGCATGTCAAAATAATTATCCTAGTAATGTTAGTGTGATGTTAAAAGTGATAAAGGGTTCAAGGTATTGGAAAGTTGGAATAAACAGTTTCAGAACTTTTTTTCTGATTCTAGGAAAATGTTGACTGTCTGACATTTTCGCATTGATATCTGTATGTTATTCTATGATAGGCAAGGGTACTATATGTGATCCACACTTTTAGGGCTGTGAAAGTGCACTACAGACTCTCCTCCCCCACACTCTGCACAATTTAGTTGTCAGAGCAGTGTTGTTGAGGTCATAATCCCTATTGCCCCTCCCCCCTCCCCCTCCAAGTAGATTGGCCCCTATTCTAACGAACTGTATATCGCAAAGCTGTGCAACCACTAGAGGCATTGAAATTGACACTGGTCAAAAATAGTTTTGGCTGAGTGTGAGGCCAGTCGCGTGATCGGATCAAATTATTCTGATCAGAGCTGACGATGCCTAACTGTAGCCAATAAGATTACATTTAATTGTTAACTCGGGTTGTCCACATGTGTTTTTTATTTGCATATCAAGATGTGTCTGTTACGTTCAGATTGTTCTGACGTGTTGATGGGTCCTGAGTGGACTGCAGAATGTTGGATCTGATCTATCTGTTACCATGCCGTCTTGTCTCTCAGGACTGATGCCGAGCGGTCCGTCCCGACCTCCTTATTCAGGATCCGATCACGTTGCTGTTCCTGTTCATCTTCACCTGCCACAACCCATCACTAACGGTAGATATGTTTTCTGTAATAATTTCTACTCACACCTCATCCTGGCATCTGAAGGGAGAATATTGAATCAATCATTTGTTACTCGTTTTGACCAATGGTATGCAGCGTCTTTGTCCTATTTCCATTTTTGCCTCTGGTCCAAGCAGCTGCCCCTCCCCCCCCTCCCCCTCCACATGATCTTGATAAAAGCGTTGTGTCTCGATGTATGCGTGAGGGCGGGCAGGCACAAACTCAAGGTAACCCATTTCCATGCACGTGGAGAGCATGTGCGGCCTTTCAACACAATTATGCACCTCCCTTACCCGAATGGTATCTACCCAAAGGGTATTTCGGGATCCTTCTCTGAGTTGTACTTGACTGATCATAACACTAGTGTTATTGTCATCATTGACCAATGGTACTTTATGGGGGTGGGTGGGTGTCAATAATTTGAAGTCTTCATCTAGATGTTCATTTGAGTCACACGAAGTAATTCTTATCTACAGTGATAATTTCTTCGAATGGCTGCAACTACTACCAGTCTAAACCAATATCAGAACCAGATTCTTTGAGATCAACTAGGAAATAATGCATTTGTGTAGTTTTTGATCTGCGCAAACCATTTCTGGTGGTCACAGTAGGATCTCAGATCCGCCTTTAGCACAATATATAGGATATTGACAGATCAGGTGGTTTTTATCTGAGTCGAGGCCATTTTTATTCAGGAACAGGAGTTTCGTGTAAATAAGTATGCACCTAATTGTCTCATACTGTATTGGCGTGATATGGACAATTCATTCCGAGCTCATATTTTTTCTATGTTCTCGTCTTTCAGATCAACTATTGTATCAACGTTGCATGTACATCTGGTTTTCCATTTACAGGATCTCACCAGGATGCCGCACCTCTCACCAACTGATAAGAATGCGTTTCTCATGCTTCGGTGATCTGTACAAAGCATAGAAACTTTAATCAGGGGGGCAGACCGGGAAATGGCGGGCGTGAAATAGCTTGGTATGATCGAACTCTGAGGTTGGTTGAGGTCATATCTAACTGCTGTTATATAATGGGATACTTTTAAGCATTGCTTATCCACCAAGTGTGGAACCTATCACTACCAGATTCCATGCATCGACAACAACGGAAACAATTAGCTGCTTCACTAGAATATACCTTTGTTTTTTTGTCTATTGAAAAGGCTAGGGGTGAGAGAGTAGTTGTGGCCTGTATTTCAGTCAGAGACCTCATATACCGGTATCACAACATTTTTCCATTCTACTGTTTCCAACCGCCACATGCATAACACCAGGGGTATATTTGAAACCTATAATTCCCACCCCTTGAACAGTTCCAGGAAATCTACAGCTTACGTGATTAGCCATTGGTTACTAATTATTCAAAGTTTCACGGAAGGGAGGGGACCCCCTCCCCACCCCCAGATGCAATCACTGATGATCACTCACTTTGCTGGGAACCTAGATTTTGTTTTTAGAATAGTAAAAAAAGGGTTGAGACCCTGCCTCTAAACTCCATCTCCACAGAGCTCAGTTCTGCTCGTATAATATCTATGAGCCAGTTCGTGGTTGTAAGTGCGCATGCTCCCACTGAACAGTTCGGGGGAATGGAAGAGATTCCCCCAGAGGCAAATATCCGTTACGGCTTATTTAACTGACACAACTATCTAAAACGCAACCAATTCATCCATGTTTTTGGATGTTATTGTCCGATATGTATTGGGGGGGGGGGGGATTCGGAAGTTTTGTGTTGGCAGGATTGGTAATTTCGGCAGGGGAGTTTGGAAGGTCGTTCTGCATCTGTAGGTTCACGCGAACTGCCATCGGTTCCCTCATGAACCTTTGAACGCAATGGTCATAAGTCATATAATTCATAGAGGTACAGTCTGTTCAGTTTGCGCATGTGTATTGCGGCAGATCCGAAAGCATCCATCATGCAATAATAAATGATTTTATAACTTGCACAATCCTGCGAAGATTATTTGGTTTTTCTATAGGGAAATTCAACATTATTTTCACTTGGAAAAGTTTCATCTATGGTAGACGATGGCAGTAGTGGGTTGGTAGGTGTTGCGGTTACTTTGGGGTGGAGCAAACGACAGAACTCAATGTTGACTATTCACCAACATGAACAATGAATTAGACAACTACTACTACTTCATTTGTGACTTTGGTATTCTCCCCATTATTTGCACAATGGACCAAACTTTGAAGGTAACCTCCACATAGGAACACCGTATTGAAATGGGGTTTGGACAGCTTAGATCGAATTTTCCATTCTCCCGAGTATAACTTCTGTTGTAGTCGAACATGCAGTTGTCCTTCAATCTGTTGTGCACTCATGATGATCATATGATTTGTTCAACTAGGGAGCGTTACAGTCTCAGAGGTGGTCTGTGTTAATGGGCCACATTAATACATGCACCTGGAACAAATCAGGAAGGATGGGCTGTATAGCAGAACCATTGAAAGGAAAACGTAAAGTGGATTGTACCAGTCATCCGACTCCCTTGTCAGGGGACACCAGTGTACTTGAGAATTGTAACTGAGAAATTATGTTAGTGGGGGTTGAGGGTGAGCAATGTGTATACCATTTCACCTTAGTAAACCCTGGATTATGGTGATGCGATGGCCGGATGATGATGGGTGGGAGGGTGATGAATGATGTTGGGTGATAATGATATGGGTGATGAATACGTGTTGGTGTTGTTAGTTGTGGTAATATGGAGATTAAAAGTGAGGATGTGAATGGCTTGTGGTCTGTGGTCTGAATGGTGTGGTGATGAAAATTGTGGGGAGCAATGGAGGTGATGATGATGGGTGGGAGCGGTGGGATGATGAAGTTGGTGATAATGATATGGGTGATGAAGGGTTGTTGGTGAGGTTAGTGGTGGAATTGATGGTAATGGTTAAGGATGTGGATGTGTTGTGGGATGAATGGTGTTGGTGATGATAATTATGGTGATGCAATGGAGAGGTGATCATGGGTGGGAGTGGTGGGGATGCTGCTGTTGGTGATAATTGATATGGGTGATGAAAGTGTTGGTGATGTGATTTAGTGTAGTAGTATGATGATAATGGTAATATGAAGTGGAGTGCTTGTGGTATGAATGGCATTGATGATGATATTTATGGTGATGCGATGGCGGTGATGATGCTGATGTGGAGTGGTGGGAGATGATGTTTTGTGATAATGGATATGTGTGATGAAAGTGTTGTGATGTCAGTGGTGGTAATATGGATGATAATGGTAGCAGTGGCGGTGTGTATGGTGCTTGTGGTATGAATGGCGTTGATGATGATCTTTATGGTGAGCGATGCGGTGATGATGGGGATTTTGAATGGGTGGGATTGGTGGATTATGATGTTTGTGGTTATGATATGTGTGGACAGTGTTGGTGATGTTCCTGGTGGTAGTATGGATGATAACGGTAAGGATGTGAATGGTGCTTGTGGTATGAATGGTGTGGGGTGATGATAATTGTGGTGATCAATTGAGGATATGATGGGTGGGAGTGGTGGAAGTGATTCAGTTGGTGATAATGTTATGGTGATGAATGTTGGTGTTTAGTGGTGGTAATATGATGAAATGGTAATGGTAAGGATGTGAATGGTGCTTGTGGTATGAATGGTGTTGGTGATGCCTATTTATGGGATGCATGGGGATGATCGATGATGGGTGGGAGTGGTGGATTCTGGTTTGGTGACTGAGTATTATGAAGGGATGTGCTGGTGGTTGTGGTATGATATGATTCCTCAGTGTTGGTGATCATCACCACATGACGTGACGCTGATAGTGGTATAGACCATGAGATGGAACAACGATATGGAGTATAATGATTGGCTGCGAGATGATGGTAAGTGGTGACTGCACGGAAGTGCTGATGGGTTTGGGAATAGGCTGATGGTGACCATGAATATGGAACAATTTTCTGTTGTTTCCCAAAGAACTACTGACTTTGATCGTTCCATTGACAGCTACATTTGGTGGCATCAAATTTGGTTCAATCTGTGGACATTTTAGGGCATTGGTGTACTTTCTTCATGTATCTTCATGATATACCAGATTTGTTCTTAAAGTTTCTTTGCTCTAAAACCACTGATTTTTTTTCACTGAACTACTCATGTCTTTTCCCCCCCTCCTCAGCCATAGAGCCCCTATCCCCTCCGGTTGCTGGACAATCTCCACCCGGAGACCCTCCCGCCAGAGGTCTACCACCAGACAATTCTCACTCCAAACAATTCCCACTCCGACTATTACCACCCTGGCATCTCCCACCCTGGACCCACTACCACTCGGACAATTCCCACTCAGACAATTACCACCCTGAAAACTGCACCTCGGACAATTGGTCACTCCTGTACAATTTCCAACGCAGGACAAGTTCCACCCGGACATTCACACTCCGAACAATTCCCACTCGAGCAATTTTCATCTGGAAAATTCCCAACCGGACAATCACCACCCAATGAATTTCCACCTCTCCTCAACCGTACACACCTTATCCCTCTCCCCACCCTGCTGTTCCCTCTCGAATTAATAGACAGTATAGCGAATTGGTGACATTTGTCCTCAGGTCTGCATGTCAGTGTGGTCCCCCCTGGCCATAGATGCCTTGTGAAGCAAGAGTGCCTCCCCTTCAAGAGGGTGGTGCTATTTTACAGCATTTATGTTCGACGTCCCTCTGCCTGTGATCGAGGTGAGTATCTCTGACTAATTATTGTTCTTTGTTTGGGTAGGTTTATTCTCAGAGTTGACAGTACATTTCTGATGTTCCTCTCCTCTTTGATCAAACGATATGTTTATATCCCTCCATGTTCAATTTAGATCTTATTTTAGGTTTAAGACACTGTAAGGCTCACTGCTGTGAGTGAAAATTTTACTTCAAGGTAAAAGCCAAAAAATTTTGCAATCATTTCCACCCGTGAATAAAATCAACAGACTGTTGTGGATGTTGTACACCAGACGTTTCTTTCTTCTTTAGGCCTCGGCGTAAATTAAAAAGGCCTAGAAACCATCACAGAGTGCAGTTGATAGTTTGGAATCGGGAAAAGGGAGACATATCCAACATTCAAATGCAGAAGTACTAACTACTGAACACATGTAAACCACTAACCGAAATGTTATTAAAAATAAGCCATCTAAACCATGGAACTATTACCCTAACTAGAGAGTGCCAGTGATAGACAATGTACTATTTGGAAATGAAAAAACTTCCTTTCGAGCTAAACCGAATGACAAGCAATCAATTTGTAATGTGTACCTTGTACAGCTGCGTACATTTTGTGTTACTCCAATGAAGCTGCAGGGACAACAGCTAGGTAGAGCAAATCTTTGATGTAAAACAATTGCAAGGTGTGACAGTGTATGTCTATGTAACATCAACACAAGATGTGCAATCCCCTCCCAGCATGGGTTTGGAGGACTTCTTTTCTAGGCTGCATAAGAAGGCGGCTGTTGCAGAGATTCCATTGTACTTGCCTCCATGGGTGGAAAACTTGGGATTTGGGAGGTTCCTTCCCAGGAAGTCTTGCCATCTGGATGGAATCTGCCATCTGGAGGGAAATCTTGCCATCTGGAGGGAAATCTTGCCATCTGGAGGGAAATCTTCCAATTTTGGGTATATCGTTGTAATTTTTCCGGAAATAAATTCCCTCCTTTTCCCAGGGAAATTTACTTTTTTCCATCACTCTGCTTGCCTCTTAGGTAGATATAGCAAGTTACGAAACCATGACTCAAATGCGGGTCTCCATAATCTATATAGCACCGTCAATCCAGTATAGGAGCATTATCGTTGGGTGGCCAGGGCTGAAGCGGAACCATTGAAAGCAGAAGGCCAGGGCCGAGATGTTGGGATGATATTCCCCAGCAGGTAGACACTGTCCACATTGTGTGCCCCCAACTTGCCTTTCCTTAATCCATTATTTCCAGGGTTCTCACTTGGAATGGGAAGTCATAGAATGTAACTCTGTCACTTTCAAGGCCTGGAAGTCATGGGAGGGCTCACTTTGAATGTAATGGAATTGCAGTAAATAAGGAAACTGTTCACTGTGACATATATTGCTGATAGTTACGTGACTATTAGATGCACTTGCAAAAAAAAAAAAAATTGGCAGAGAGAGAAAGAACCATTATTTGATTTGACCCTGTACAGAAACCTGAGGCGGAGTTCACATCCCTCCTACGGTACCTTCATCTCTCCCCGCCCCCACTGATGGCAGCCACATCCAGAGGTTCTCCATGCACATCCCCCAGAGCCTCCAGGTTACTCAGGGCAACCCCTCGCCTTGGTGAGGCTCTGGTGCGGGGAGTTTAACTGCTTTCTGCTCACAACCTTCGCCAATGAGAAGAGCTCCAGGGTGCCACAGGTGAGGCTCCTCTATATAAGCAAGTGGATCAGGTGGCATCTGGAACTCGTATTGTTGTGCATGTGTCATGAGTAGTCGATTGGTCCTATCGTGAGTCAGTCAGCAGGTTTTTTTTTTTTTTGCATCGGGATTCTTTAGATGGGGGAATGATCATGTATGGCACAACCTGACTTTTTTTTCCAAAAATAATGCTTTGAAATAATTTAATTCAAGGTGCAGCAAACGCATAATACTTTCAATAATTGCTGTTTTTTTTATGAGCCCTTATTGAGGGCTTTTATCGTTTTTCTAGCTGGATGAAGTAAGTTGCCAAAAACTTCCATCCGCAAGTGGTTACTCCAGAAAAACTCTGGGTAATCCAGTGCTGATGCTCAACAACCAAACATCTGCAAAACTAGACACATTGATATGAAAATTAATATTTACATGATGGTGTCCGATTCATGACACCGCTGGGTTGCTTCTCTGTAGAACCTCAAAGCTCCCTTTAATGCAGTGTTTACGCTAAGGTGCGGGATTCATAAACTCAAAATCTTGCACAAAAATGATTTATATGCGAGAAATTCCCGCACTGGTTTCGTTAATAGGAATTGCAAATTTTGTACTGTTTTCTGGTGCATGTACAAATTCCATGATAACATTGTGGAATGGGACTGAATTCACTGTAAAATAACAATAAAAAAAACTGCCATCTTAAAACAGTTACGATTCAATAAAATAATGGAACAGGCATGTAGATGGGTTGATACAAACACATTTACAAAAGATTGAAGCATATGTTATTTACAAAGTGTCTTCAAAAGATCACTTTTCTGTTTTAGGCAAAGTTTGGTCCCGCACAAAATCATAGCAAGTTCAGTAGCCTCTGCCTACTGCTAGCTACATTGTGGGGAATTAGTAAAGCCATTCAATTTTTTTTTTTTTTTTTTCTAATTTATTCATACAAAATACAATTTTGCTGCCGGGAAAGGAACTTCATATGGGCCGAAAAATGTTGCTGTTGAAGGATTCGCACTATTGGCGACAGTCATGTACCTATGGGAGGCAGGAACGGTATGGCATGGGGTGCATTATCCCCGTGTACCAATACCCATTGTCTATACAGTATTACTTGTGTAGCAATAGTTTGCAATTGTGTCTTCAGAGAGCGGAAGTCAGTGAGACAAAGTTGGCCAAGAGGGAGGTTGTAAATCCTTAGCATACACCCTTCCTATTGTTGAAAACTGGCAATGTGGCAACGTTCTGACAGCTATGCATGGTACCAAAGACTCGCTAATCTGTATTTTCCTTACCCCCATATGAGGGTGGGGGGATTCCCTCCACATTTTGAGACCTACAATCTTGGACAAAATAGTTGGGACACTTGGCAGCATTTCGAACAGAAAAGACCTATGTTGATGGTGTGCATGAGTACTTGCCCAGGGAACACTTGGTCGACTCTGCCTCCCCCTGAACAATGTTGCACTTTGTTAACTTCTCCGCTGCAGACAACAACATTGAACGGGGGAGCGGGGGTGTCCCAAGGTATTTTGTCCAAGATTGTCCGAGTATTTATATTTATGTCAGGAGTCACATGCTCGGCTCGCTGCCGATCATGGGCGGAATAGCCCCGTCTTGCAGTGCCGGTGTCGGTGTTGGCTGAGAAGTATAATTTATTTAGTTGTTTAGGCGTGTATGAGCCCTCTAAAACATCAGATAATTCAGTAATTAGGTGTTAAAGTGTGGTGAAAAGAATTGGGGAATCAACGACTATAAAGGATGGTTGGCAAGCTGTAGTTACGGAGACAATGAATGCTACTGCCAAACAGGATACCGGTCAGGTGAAATGTAGGTGACCCCTATCAGAGGCTCTCAACCTCCTAGTAGAGGTACGAGAGCCGCATCACTTTTTACTATACTATAGTCGTTTCTGCACACCCACCACGCTCATGGTTGCCATTGCGACGCGTTAACACGTCATATATTCAGAACCGCGACAGGGAAGCAGTTCCACGAAATCAGGCCTGTCGGGTTTCGTTTAGAAGTAACTATGCATGTCTGGTCTTTTTAATGCTTGCAAATTGATCTGAAGATGCATTTGAATAATTGAAAATACACTTTATACAAGTCGCCATGTTGTACACATTGACTCGGAATAGAATCAATCAATATAATATCGTTGTAAATGTGGAGAAACTGTGGCAACACGAAACAAAGTGCATAGGTGCATGTTATCTAATGGCCTCAATATACGCAACTCAACTATAGCAGTGGTGGCGTACATGTTGTCAGGAGATACACGTGACTGAGTTTCAGAACAGTGATTTGTGGATATCGCACATTGTGCCTGAAGCCAATGCCAAAAAATGAAAGCAACGGTCTACCACCGAATTTAGTAAAGATTAACTAACAGTAACAATTCTTAATTGATATGCATGTGGTTCCAGACTCTAAACGGGTCTATTTTGTTAAATCTTGGAAAACTATTTAACCAAAGGCGCCCCACTTTGGTGGAAATGGAATGGCACATGTTGAGTCCTTGACGGAATTACATTCGGGTTTTCTTCGTGGAAACACGAGGTTTGAACATGTGGTTGATCGTTTGACGGACACAACCATTAAAACTGCCGTATCTCACGCCTTAGGGATATCGTCTAAAACGCAATAAACCCGTTGCGCGGAATGGGATCTTGATCCTGAACTACCGTGTGACCTTTGCATTTAGAGGCATACAACAGTTACTGATGAATACTGAGATATGTATTACTACCATGTAGGTACCACATTCTATCCGATGCGTAATGAGGACACAAGAACGGTTTTATCGGAACAATTATAATAGGTGTTACACTATTGGTATTTTAAAATTACCCCTCATATTGATGTCATTGTCGAAGTGACGTTATGCTAGGCTCATGACAAAAGACACGTGTACTTCTATGAACATGTATATAATGCCATAGCACGTAAGGTGAATAAACTAGTGGTAACAAAGATATAAGTTTTAGTCATGCATTCTTTTCTGGAGTCTGTAGTCGTGCTACTTGTCAGACTAAATGTCATTTCTGCAGCCATAATTATGAAACTGCCAATAACTGTATACATTATGATAATGAAACGTTTTCACTTAACGAAGTCAAAATATAAATTTATTCTTGTAGGCGGCCTTAAGAGTTTTTTTAACTGTTTACTACTGCGAGAAACCAAATGAACACCCCGTGAAATGGTCATGAATTAGAGGACCATTACCGAGTTTGACTCGATTAATGGGCACCAGACCAATGCTGAGAAAAAATAGTGGGGACACTTGGCAGCATGTCGAAAAGAAAAGCCCGATGGTGACGGTGTGCATGAGTAGTGCCCAAGGGCAGAACCACTTGAGTCTAAATTCTGGCTCCCCCCCTCCCACCCCCTGACACAATGTTGCCACTTTGTTATTCTCACGCTGGAGAAACAACATGAACGGGAGGGAGAGACTGAGCGGGGGTGGTCCCAGGTATTTGCCAAGATTGTAGCTTTAGTTATACTGATTCCAGGATGTTTGAGCTACTTCGTGTTCGCTTTTCCTCCCTTCATAGAACCTGCTGTTATTCAGCCCCAACTTCAACCAGCCGAGGCTGATACGACTGCCCGCCACTCAGCCAGCTGTTTGAGTACTACGGAGCCGACGTGCCGCAAGTGCAATAGCAGGCCCCAGAAGCCGATCTGTGCCTGGCGTGGGAGCTGTCTGCTGGGCCAGCGACTGCGTGTGTAGTCTTCAGAGGAGCAGAAAGTTTGGAGAGGGCATCTCGGTAAGTAACGTAATGTTTCTTTAGAGTTAGTGGGTGTGTTAGTCGAGACTGTTAGGAATAATAATTTTTGCACGGCGCTCGGACGGCGAATGGTTCTTGATCAATATCAGCTGTGTTGTCAAGAGAACCTGATCCGTATAAGAAACCTAGCATACCATTGGGGGTGACCTAACATCATTCTCCCGGACTTCTGTTAGATGATGCAATGGTGTCACATGACTCGTCACCCAATCAGGTCCTCGCATTAGAGGCTAATGAGGTAACTGTCAATCACTAACATTGACTAAAGCACACCACCCAGTTTCCAGAAATCAACAGATTATAGGTTCCTGCTAAGGCGAAAGCTAAGGAGTCTCTCTGGTGTGTCTCTGGGCAGGCACTTTAGCTCTGTTGCTCCTGCCTATCCAGACATTAATTGGGGACCAGTGGGATACGACCACAACCATACCACCAAAAATATGCTGCAAACATAATTTCGGGAATTAGGGTACATCTGTAGAGCACTTAGGTGGAAAGGCACTCATAGATGTGCGATAATAATATTAGCTCAACCCAGTCAAATGACAGTGGTAATCGGATTGTTGTTTCTTACGTTACGTCTCCCGCCATGCTAGATGTTGGTCCCGATGTTTACTAATCTTACTTTACTCACATTGATCATACCATACTCTCTTACAGCATGCTAAGGAGTGTTGTTCTTAGTCCATTGATCCTACTCTGTGACTCTGCTCACATTGATCATACCATCGTCTCCTACATCATGCTAAGGAGTGTTGTTCTTATGTCCATTGATCCTACTCTGCTCACATTGATCATACCATACTCTCCTACATCATGCTAAGGAGTGTTGTTCTTATGTCCATTGATCCTACTCTGCTCACACTGATCATACCATACTCTCCTACATCATGCTAAGGAGTGTTGTTCTTATGTCCATTGATCCTACTCTACTCACATTGATCACACTATACTCTCCTACAGCATGCTAAGGAGTGTTGTTCTGATGTCCATTAATCCTACTCTACTCACATTGATCATACTATACTTTCCTACAGCATGCTAAGGAGTGTGGTTCTGGTGCTGCCGTCTATCTTGACGTGGATTCGTCCTGACGATACTCATTCAAGGCCCGAGGATCTGCGTTGGGCCTCTCTCTACTTGGACAGCCATGGGGAGGAAGACAGGGGATTAAGGTATGGGTGTGAGATTTGACATGTCTGCTATGTTCTGTTTCTTTTAGCTTGATATTCTCTGCCTTTAGTTTAGGAATCCATTTAGCCGTAATGTTTTTTGTTCTTTCTTGCTTGATGCATCTGCCCTTTATTTTATATCCCTTTATGTGTGTGTTGTGTTGGTGTTTATGTACATGTCTGGGGTTCACAACGGGTGACATCCAATAATAGAGAACAATGTGTTCATCAGTGATGACAAAAAAGTTAGGCTCTAACAAGGAAATGTAATCGGCTCTGTTTAGGAACAATGCATGCCAAGTTTGGTGTGTATGTGCATGTGTGTGACGCCTAGCTTGTTAACAAATAACAGAACCAGACCAGATGGATGAAGCCAATACTTGATATGTGGGTTCCCATAGTGAGACATGATCCCTTTTGTTTTGTAGTCAGGTCAATAGTCATCTGAGGTTGAAGTCTGGAAATCTTGTTAACACAATAAGCCTGTAGTGCTTGGTCAGTTCAAATGGAAGTTTGCAGCTTTCTTATGAGTAGTACATGAACCATATTGTTTTTGGTTGTCGATGGGGGCCAACGGGGGAAGAGGAAAATATATAATTTTTGTAATTTCGTTATAAGAGAACCAGGTTGGAGAGGCTTATACTTGGTGTGTGGGTTCCCCATTTTGAGTACATGCACTCTATTGTTTTGGAGAAATGGTATTTGATCCTAATTTGGCAGTTGTAGCTTGTTAAAATGGAATGTTTGGTCAAAATCAAGTTTGAATCTACTATGTGGAATGCAGAAATCCCACTGTTTTTGGTGGAGACTGGGGGTCATTCTGGTAACTTGTGAAAATCTTTCGAAAAAGTGGTACAATCCACCCTTCAAACATAGTCAGTACAACAAAATATGCCTTGTTCATGGACACGTAATTGGTATGTATGTGCTCCATAGTATGTACGTATCTGCACCTATAAGTACCATTGTTCAATCATTGTAGAATTTGTGTAGCATGCATTGTTCCGACCTTTGTCTGCCAGAAAAATCCTGATTCCTTGTGAACTTTTTTTTTCAGGAGAGGGAAGCCACTGTTCCTGAGTCAGCAGAGATTTGACCTCTTGGAGCAGCTCTGGCAGTCCTCGAAGCTAAACACTTCTGCAAGGGCTGGGAGTGGCATCTAGGTGGACATGACTAGTAGGTCGCAGGCAGGCTCTGAAATTTCCGAATATGTGATTTTAATGCTAATTGACAGGTTACGGTCATTTTACCCCTCATAGTTCTGAGTTCTCCGCCTCAAGGGGTTCATTACAAGCCACCATATTAGAGGGAAGTCTTCACAGACCTCCCTCACCATCCACACGGCCCTCGTCACTGGCAGTTGGCTAACTGAAATGGCGACGACATCAAGTGACGCTCGGCGGAGCATGAAGTGGCATCACTGCTGCAAGTGTGTAAACAGAGCCCATCTGATTAACTCTTTCAGTCCTAGAATATTTCTGAGAAGGCAAGAGGTGTCGCTGCTGAGCGTGTTGAAGCGTTTCTCAGTCTCAAGTGATTAAAAGGAAAGTGTCAAATTCTCTCCTTTTTATGGACCCTTTATGAATCCAGTGCACACTATCTGAACTTGAAAATCTCCTTTGGTGGACACACCATTTGAACTTAGGGGCCCAAAATGTCCACAGTGGTGTCCATAACCCTGAGACCCCTCTTAGGGGTGACCCCGGTCCCAGGACACTACCAGTTAAATCTGGCATCTGGGTAACATGAGTGGTGGTTCACAGGACACCGTCTGTCGTCTGCCACAAGGTGAACCAGTGAACCCCTATAAGCAATTGAGCAGGGGGACCTGGAACCACAATCAGGGCGGTCCAACAACAGGTGTGGGCTCATTTTTCGAATCAAGGGCCTAATGTGCATCTCACAACCTTCTAGTGGGTCCGGATGAAGTAGATTGGTTACCGATAAAAACAGCCGGCATCGGCAACTCACCGGAAGGGAATTCTGGACAGAATTTGAGTAAAACTGGAACACAACTCGAAATACTTCTAAACCAAGTGGTTAGCAAAGTTGGTGTAAGAGCTGGGGCTCATCGCCCCGGAGATCAGTGTTCGGATTCTGTTTGGGTCATGACTCGGTGGAAATGGTACGCAATTGCCTTCGCGCTGGGGGCTCAGCATGGGGTAGTCAGTTTGCTGACATTAGAGTTCTGCAAAAAAAGGCAGCATAGCATTATTCTGTGTGTCTATTGAATGATCTGCAGCTGTCAAAAAGTGCAGTGTCCATCTCTGCACCCTTACAAGGCATTGATTGCAGGTTCGATTCCCTGCTCAATGAGTATCCCATGGAAAACATTTTTTGGGAAAAGGGTCGGGAGAGGCACCTGGGGAACCCAACTAGTGGTCCACAGGATGTTGTCTTGCCTCAGCCACACACTGAAAGAATCATGGAAATTCGGCGGCGTTCGTGGCTCAGTAAAACAGTAACATTTCTAACACTAAGTTTTTAAATCTGATCAGTTTAATAGCGGAATCACTCAGGGAAGATCAGTAGGGTGACGTTCATGGATGACTTTTAGTTTTGTACACAAGCGAAAACAAAGTTACAGCACTGACATGAGAATGTCATAAGAATTTTCTACTATTGGGATATTTCTCGAGGGGTTGGGCATCAGGCCGACTGGCTGTGGAGTATTTGCAAGGATAAATAATAGTTTACAATTGAATAGTCAGTTAATTTTTTTTGTCCTATCTCAGGTCGGTACAGGAGTCAGGAATTTGGTATAGGGGTCATGGATAATTTAGATTCCTAGTTTGTTATATGAGGAAGGCTGGGATTCCAGAGATGCATATGCGTGTCCAGGACAGATGAAAATGTGAAAACCTATTTAGGAAAAAATGTTTGTTTCAGAAGAGAATGAACTATAAGCTCATGCTTTAGAGATCATAAAAATGCCAGCAACCCATGCAAATTGTTGTCAATTGACTTTTTGAGGAAGATATTCCATAAATTCCATTCGGGGTGATATACATCGGTGCACACATCGGTACATGTGCTTATTTTGCCGATTCAGTGTTGATTTGCTTTCATTTAGATTTTGTTTGTCTCTGTGAAACCGAAAGCTATCTTTTCAAACTGAATAAGACATATTCAGGCACTGGCCCCATCTCAGCAAACATGAATTCTCAATTCTTCACATGCGTTCCGGAACTTTGCATTTGGAACATGTAATCCCAACCTTAAGCTTGGCCTGCAGTTTGTAGACCTAATTTTTTGTGAAGTAGAGCTTCCAAGTGGAGGGAAAATGTTTTTCTGAAACATCATCTCCAGCATGGCTCCCACAATGAAGTGAAATTTGTATTCCTCATGAAAAAGTAGAAGTGCTGAGGAGAGGTTGGGGGGGGGGGGGGGTTGGGGGGGGCAGTTAGTTGTCCAAGTGGCCTTCACGGCCAACAATATCCTTGTGTATACTGTATGTAGAACTTTTTGTCAGGATTACAATTTGCCGTTTGAATTACAGAAATCAAGTAATTATCATTGTAATTGAGATAAACAATTTTATTAGTACTTAGAATGTGCAATAGTTATTTTGCAGGATTTGTGAACTGTGTTTTGCTGGTGCTCAAATGTTAACTGTGATCGGTTTCAAGATGTTGTTTGTTGTTTTGTGTTTTAACAGCAGGGTGGTGTTATTTCCTACTTGATAAGGAAATACCTATATTTTGTGCATGTAAACTTTTGCATTAGGCTACATTTTCCCAAGTTTCCAAACATGGGCAATTCAGTCATCAAGGGAGTATTAAGCAGAGTGAGTAGCATGTACAGCCACAAAATTCTTTTCAATTTCCTATAAGCACGTGGGGGAGAATCATGCCTTCCATGCCTCGTATATATGTGTTCTAAGCGTCACAGAGGGTCTGTATAATGCTCATACGGGGTTGCCCACCTCTTGTCTGCGCAAGCTGCTGCATTACTCTGTGGTCAACGTAAATAATGATAGTATGATGTTACATACTCTTATAGCGCTCCATGAAGAACTCGAGGCGCTTCAGAGATATTATACATACCCAACCTGCCAAATCATAGGAGCCAGCCAAGAACCCACTCAAGTAGTCCAGAAGAATGAGTTGCTGCAGGTTCAGCACATCTTGTAGCCAGGGTCTAATCAGGTCCCCAATTATGCTGGGTACGGTGGAGCAACGGAGACGGCTGGTTGGTTTTCAGCGGGATTTTGAGTTCGGAGCTCTGCAACTGAGCTAATCTAATCTCAAAAAGCCTGACTACAGTGAAACTTTCTTCTTAAAGCTTCATTTAGCCTATGGAATATGCAAGGAAATAAGCATCAATGATATTGAAAATGAATGCCTTTGTTCCAACGCTCATCTACAAGAACTTTAGCTTAAATTACAGCAGCTCAAATGATTCTATTATCGGGGAAAATGGTGTCCGTCTGTGAATTTTATTGAAAGCTGGCTTGGCCGTAGCAGATATCAGAGACCCATCCACAAACTTACAAGTTTTAAACAAATACTATCATTCATCATTCAAAAGATTTGTTTCAATTGTAGTTTAATCAGTCATACAATAGATTACTACAGTATGGGTAGCTTCGTGGCTGGAAAGGAGGACATGAAAATTAAGGCTGAATGGAACTTTAAAAGGTTCATGTTGCATGACAGTGTGACAGCTATAAATAGACCCAAAGTGTTTTTTTTTTACCACTGTGACTGTTTTGTGTGAGACTGGGACTTATATAGGCTCATGAAGCATGAGAGTCATCTAGATAAATGCGGGTTAATACACCATTCACTGAAAACAAAAGCAGAGTATTCAGTCCCCTTGCTGTTTGAATACCATCGTGAGTGGTCGTTATAGAATAGCCAGACTGACTTCCTGGTTAGTTTGATGTAAGCTGCGGATTGCATTTCCACAAGGTGTCATCAAAGGTTGTTCTCTGAACAACAGTGAGTTGTGTTGTTGTTCATTTGGTGGAGATGCCCGATATGTTGAGGTGGATTTAACATTTATAAATGAATTCATCTGTAATGTGCTCTCTCTTGAGGAAGAGATCCGATTATCTTCCTGGCTGTTTGAGTTATGTGGATACATGAATGTACTTTAATTTATTGATGTGTGGGTGCATTAAATGTACCTTGCATTGAATCAAGTTGGTTTTAAATCTGAAAGAACTAACCAAAATCTAGCGTTAGACGATTTAATAAGTGTTACAGTAACATTATTCGGTGTTTTGTCATAAATTTTGTCAGTTCGAAGATCCTACCCCGTCCGTCATTCACTATACTTGTGGAGTGTAAAAATGCCAACCATATTCAATGCTGGCATGAGAAGTGGATAAGTGAACCATTCAAACAGTATATAATATGCATTGTGCCATAATATTAGCTCGTTGATGCTACTGATATTCGAAGAGATCGATTCTTGTGACCGCAACACCCCCGTTGTTGTGCTCTGGATGACATGAACCTGGTTGGAACCGTTCCAACTGGGCCCAACAACGCCATTCAGTTGAAGTGATTCTAATCTCCCCCCCCACCACCTCCATTTTCCAGCAGTTGTATTATTCGGCGAGGAGGTGCCATGCATACCAGGCCATACATAAACTAACATTCTGTATGTAACACTGATCTTGTGAACAATTTTAAGTCCTGACAAAAGTTTGATTTGAATTGATTTGAATCCTGGGTTCAGGAAGCCAAGCAAGGCTGATCAAGTTCAATGTGTCCACCCCACAGCCAAACCGTAGGGACTGTTGCAAATAAACTGTAACAAACCCCAAAAAGTACACCAAAACCACAGCCCAGAACCATAAAGTTGACAGACCAAGACCTCGACCATCGGCAAATTGCAAGTACAGCACCCAGGAAAAAAGTCAGTGAGACTGCTGGATTTTGAAACTGGAATATTGATGGCAAAGTGTCATGATACTAATCCTACCAATTCTTCTGCCCAGTTAGTCAGTATTAATCATTGACCATGATTCTGGCGGTCCAGAAATTGGCTGGTTCAAAGGTAAATTCAGCCATTTTGATCAAGTCGGTCCACCAGAAAAAGATTGATGATCATGAAGGGTGTGGTCAGTTGTAGTAATCATTGACCAGTCATACATATGGTGTCGTCAGGAATTGAGGTCACAAGATCATTGGGTCAAATTTGGCCATTTATCGACAGATGATCATGAGGTCAGATTGTCATTTGATCAATGATAGATACACGAGGTTGGAATATGAGGTGAAAAAGGACTCATTTCCTTTGAACAGTCAAGCAGCCAGCCTTTCTCCAGAATCGATTGGACAGTCATGAAATTTAGTCAGAATCATCAATGGTACCTATCTATGTTTATCCAAAGTGTTCACACCCCCTCATTGCCTTTTTGGCCCACCCAATCAGTCAGTTCTTTGATTGGAATGGCGACCAAATGGACCACATTGTTGGGACATGTTTGACTCTGTAAAGGTCAAGGGTAATTGAAAACAGTAAAACATCCTGTGAAAAGAAGCGGTATGGACTCCCAAACAGTTATTCTTTATGGAAGTCGATCAAACTTGAACCCAATGTTCATTGACCCATGTTTTACCTTGTGAAGGTCATTCATAAGAGGGGCATTATAGGCCATTATGTGGGATAAACTTCAAAATGTATCTTCTCCTTCAAAGTAATTCAGATTTTCCTGAAACTGTGTCATAATGTGACTTTGGAGGTGCTCTTTTCAGCTTGTTTGTATATATTGGATGCAACGTTATATAGTGATGTCAGAGTTAAAAACAGTAACATCTGATGAAAAGAAGCATTTCAAACCCCCAAATAGTTATTCTTTGATAGTGATGTGATCTTATATAGCGCACATGGATATGAGGTGTTGACCCAAATTGGAACCCAACGTTATTGATCTTGGGACATCTTTAACCGTGTGAGGTCAAGGTCATTAGAGTGCACAATATGCCACTTGTGAAGCTGCCTCCTTCTCTCTCAATGGTTTCATTCTTGACGAATGTTGACCAATGAGTAACCATGGTTATTGCAATTCTAAGAAATCTTTGCGCCATATGAAGACCTCCGCCCCCAAGGCCCCCCCCCCCAAAAAATGTCATTACAGGGGAACACATCTGTACATTCATCTTTGTACAGTTGTGGGGTGTGAGCTACAGCACCATTGGTGCTCTAGTTAGTATTAAAGCAATGTTCCTCCTACAGGGTAGATACAGATCATGGAATGTGATAAGTGTTATCAATTGACCAATTTGGCATTGGTTGTCCAAGAATTTGAAATGAAAGGTCATCCCTCTATGCATCAGCATTGGTCATTTGTTCGAATAGCAAATCTTGTTTCTCCTACAGATTCAGGGTCACTGGGGGTCATTCAACTGTCTAATTGACATGGTTCATGCGAGTTGGTTGCATTTCCATGCATTGCGTGCGATGCACCATTGGTCCCGAAATTTTCCAAATTAGGTCACAAGTAATACGTCCACAAGTCGCATATTCGCAAATTCGCCCATAATTGCATAATAGGCAATTCTAGTCAGTTCTAATGAATTTGTTCACTGATTAGTGCCATTCAGAGGTTGCACACTTAGCAGCTGGCAAAACTATATCCACCTCTATTGCTTCCAGATTTGCGGTTGTGAAACTGTCAATTGCTTCTTTCGACCCAGGTTGGTTTGATTTGAAACAAACTGAAGGCAAAATGAAACAACCACTGATTGGGGAAAAAAGTGAGAGTAGTGGTGCATGAAACTCTTTGTTTAGTATAACCTATGGTGACCTTAAACCAAGTCCTAGAACAATGGGGATCTTCTACCCCTCATGGTCAATATTTGGGGATATTTAAGGCTCCAGTTTGGGCACGCACTATCATGAGTTTTCAGATCTCTCTCAAAATGGCATGAAATTTGCTTAAAATGTCGGAGGATGTAATACTTTACTGTTTGCCATTTCTTGATTTCAAATTCAGCAAAGAGTTGATAAGTCACAAAACTTGTGTTATAATAAATGTTGATGGACGAATAAAAGTGGGGGAAAATTTTGCGGACTTGCCCTTTTCGTTTATTTTAGTTTGTTTGATTTATCGTGAAGCGGCAACACTGGGAAATAATGGACGATCGAAGATGGCAGAGGATTGATATATGAAACCCATTTTATAACCCTTAACCCAAAATTTGGAGTTTCAACCTCATCCTGTTCTTGTGTTATATACATTTGAACAGGCAATATTATGTCGCAATGCTCCGCAAATGATGGATGCTTTCTATTGCATGATATTGCAGCAAAAATATATTCTGACAGTATATCGGAACTATTGCATTTATATATATATATATATAATATATATATATATAGATATATATATATATATATATATATATATATAGTGTCAATATACCGCATTGATAATGAATTGAACTGAGACGGTTTTTTGTCATGGACATCATGTAAAAGACAACGTCATTTGTTCACCAGAAGACGATCTTCAACACCACTCAAATTCCTGCTGTTTACTCTCAACTCAGACAACTCCCACCCAAACAATTCCACCCAAACAATTCCCACCCAAACGTTACCCTAACTTTAGTCTCAACCGTATTCTGACACAAAAAACATTCCGTGAGGAGGAATTGTTTTTTTTTTTTTTATCCGGGTGGGAACTCACAAGCAATAAGCACAGGCGATAATAACAGTTTATGCTAGCTACTACACTCATCCAGTGCTTGGACTGTCATGTTGTGAGGTCACTTAGTAATTCATGGATAAATTGTCAAGTGTAATTGACAATGCATGTTTTCCCATCATCCTCTCACGAATCATTGGGGCAGCTGTCCCACGGTTCCAAAGGTGTGGTCCAGTGGCGTACCCACGTGTTGTGACCAGGGACCAATAAATTTTGAACACCAAAACAAACTGATTTTTTTGCAGTTCAGTAGAGGCTTTGCAGCTGTTATTAGCAAATATTGCAGCAGCATGTGTCTAGGAGCCCATAAATTGTACTATTTGCCAATAGGGAGGGTGAGGCCATTTATCTTTACGAGGTCGCACTTCCCTTAGGTTCCGACCTCAACCCCCCCTCCCCCCCCCCCCCCTCAAGACAAATCTCTCGGTACGCACCTGGTGTGGTCACCACTGAGTAGGTACAGACAAGTTTTTTTTCCCATCACTTTATCGTTATGGCTCATTTTCAAACTGTAACTTCAAGTTTGATGAAGTTTGAAAAGCTACATCAGTACAGTACCATGGCAATGCAATATACTGTGCAACTGTGAACTGGCTCTAACTGAATGAAAAATCAGGAATTAAAGCCATTTGGACATAAATATACACAATATATCTATTACATTTTTCAGTGATTAAAATAAAATAACAGAATGGTTGATACAGCAGTGAAGTACTAGAACATGTAACACACATCGTGTTATGTATTTCAAACTGTTCACAATATTACGGGAACAATTATAGGATGGACTTGTTGAAACAGAATTTCATGAAAAATATGCAGCGATCACATATATCTAATTAGGAGTGCAGGATGGAAAACTGAAATCAAATGTTTTGTGCTGAGGAAGATTCTAATAGGAGGTTGTTTCAATAAGAGGGATTCTTCGTCTTCATAGGCTTTTCTTCTCAAAGTATAATCCCTCAAAAAGAAACTGATCCTCTCTAAAAGCTTCTCTCTCTCTTGGAGATCACCCGTTTTGTGGAAAATAGGCTGCAAAGTTTCGTAACAACTAACTGTAAAAAACAATAAACGGCAGAATATTCCAACAGAAGCATCCATAGGGATAATTAAAGACTCCTCATCCTAATCACAGGGAAAAATCCAGTGCGTTCAAAATTTCCTACCAATAGCTCCACTGCAATCAGTAAATTTTCTTTGGCAAATAACGGCTATAGAGGTTTGGTCACAATGATTTTGGCGCTTCCAATCTCACCAGGTGGGAATGCCCCTGGAAAAATCCCACAAACCCTGATAACGTGATTCCGTTACTTCGTCATTCGTTGTGTGACCAACAATTGTCCGATTCGATGTCTGGATGTCTGGGGGAATATAAAAATTGAACAAAAATAAACCTGCTGCTATCTTTCCTGGAAACCCTGTACCACAGTTTCAGATGCGATGCAAAAAAGAATAGAGCTGAGATTTGAGTTCAATTGGTAAATTTGTCAATACTGTAAATCGGTGGAATCACTGAGAATAAAACTCATAACTGACAATGAACAGACTAAGAAAATTATGTTATGAATCTCACAGTGCCCCCCCCCCCTCGCACTCCTGTCCCCTGAAGATAATTATCAAAAGATATCTAGAATACAAAGTTGGAGTAGTTAACTGCTAATGTGTTGGGTGGGTTACTGGATGAGTTCCTGATTAGTGAAATGATAACATGTACCTTGAAGTATAAGTTGTGAGATGGTTTAGTGGCCAGTTGTCCCTCATCAATGAGTACAGAGGAAATATTCAGTTAGATGGAAGAATGTACAGAGCTTATGGTTATCACGTAGCATACAGTCACTGTAATCTGCAACTTCAAATATTACCCCTGATCATCAGTGATCTGTCAATTAGTACACCCCACCCCCCTCCCCTCCCAATGCACCATATTAGGGGACCCCCAAGTCTCCTGCCTCTGGGTTCTCCCCTTCCCTCCTCCCAGGCAATTCCCAGAAGGGCTGCCACATATGGCACTCACTATCTTTCACACATCATCTCACATGGTTACATCTCATTTGGCTGAAAATGTTGCTTTGACAATGAATTGGCTTGTGAACGGAACCCTTATATTAGCTTCCCACCGTAAACGTAAAGTGATACATCGCCAGGTTCCACTTCATTAATGATCTTGTGGCCAAACGAGCAGCATCCTTAGCTTCCTCTACAGCTGTAAAAATATTCAACAATGAACAACTGTCATTAAAGAAATCTGAACTTTAATTCATGGGTCAAATTAACCCAACAAAATCAGATGATGTGGCATTTCATATTATATTATGGGCTGCCGAGTTGAGCAATTATTATCCTTATTTCAAAATTAGATTGATAAATATATCAGAATAACCACCCTTTGGAATCCCGACTCCAAGCTCAGTTAGGAATAGGGACCATTCGAGTAATAGCAACCAAGGCATCCCAATTTGGAATAACAGTTTTCTCAATAAAGCCCCTAATGATGGATATCAAACAGTCCTGGATTACGCACACCAATTCATTCCTAGCAAATAAGTTGCAATGCATTCATTGATGAGAGAAAAGGTGTGAAAACAACGGAGTAAGAAATAAAGCCGCATATTTTTCAATAACTTTATACATCATTGACCCATCGCTCAAATTAAAGAAAGCAAAAAATTAATGAGAAAATAAATCAATCAAACTAATTAATATCGGCTGCATAGAATTTCTTAAGAACAAAATTATATATAGATGTAAACAAGGTAAGGAAATGAAAAAAAAAATTGAAAAAAGTACCCCTCAAAAAATAAATATTTGTAATTCTTAAAACCTGGTCGAACATCAGTTTGCGTAACATGAATGAGAGTGGCATGTTGCTGAATCGTTAATGGGAGGCCAGGATCGATTGATTTGGTAGGCAAAGTGGAATAAACATGCCTGGACATACAACACTTCCAGGCTCTGATTGGTTAATAGGTTGATATGCTACACACAAAATACTTCTGTGTCACATGATCTCTTATGTTGGTTCGTAGCTTGTAAATATGTGCCTAAAAACATATATTCTTCATGAATACTGTATGTCCTAACAGAAGCCCATGCCCTGAAAAGAAGAAGCAGAAAAAAAACACATGTGTTTTAACCAAGTTTGCAGTCCACGTGCCTAACAACACAATTTCGGTCATCTTGCTGATCGGACATGAAGATTTCAAACCCTATTTTCATTGAATGGGGCAGTTAATTCATATGTCCTTGTAGATTTAGGCATTTCTGCTCTGATTCAATTTTATTGGTACCATATACGTCTTGAACCAATTGGAATGGAACACATATGATTATAATAAAGTTCCCTGGATTAATCTTCTAATGAACGTGCAGTGCGCATCTCTATGGAAGAATATGATAATGATGTTGAATCCTAGATGGATCAGATATAGTTCCAATTTGGGAACAGTCATGGGATGACGCCCATTTCCCAGTATTTCTCAGTTAGTATCACAACGAAGATACTTTGCTGCATTCTTTGTAGCACCACGTTTCATTTCTAATCAAATTCTCTAATCCTTAGGGTGTTGTTCAAGACAAAGAAAAATATGATTGAATTTTTTGGTACAATTATGGACTATGTAGCAAAGCCTCCTATTCTCTACTTTCCAGGATCATATCATTTTAATAGCATTGCTTTTTTGCAAAAACATGGATAAATATTACCACAGAACTGAATGAAACACTCAAATTCTCCAAGCGTCGTCAACAGTCCAACAACAATACAAAACCCTCAAGCATTAAAAACCTACACAATTGAAAGAAAATAAATCAGAGTTGCTCACAAGGTTTCTCTCTTTGGAAGAGTGAAGAATGAGTTGTGTTGGAGTAGAATAAAACACAGATTTCATATCGAGAAATGACAAAAAAAATCTTTTGGTGGATTTTGGTCAATCGTAAGATCGGTGAATAACAAGTCAGTGCTTTTTGAGGATCCACAATTGGCTTCGTGCAAACACTCGGATATTGAATCGAGTATGTGTTCTTGATGTGAGCCAGCCCCTCCTCAGTTGCCTCTCATTACAGGTCCCCAGAGTGTGGGAGGGGATGGGGGAATAGGGGCAGGGGCGAGGAGGGCAGGGGAGAGGAGGGGGAAGGGTGGGAGCACACACATTCAATCAGTGAATGGAGGGATCAACATCCCCCAGTTATAGAAACCACTCGTAAGGGTATTGACATTCTACTAATCTTGGCTACTCTCTCTCTTCTGAAAACACCGGCTTCAATCCGAAATGGGAGAAAGAAAAAGAAGCAACAAAAGAAAAACATCAAGCACATTCTAAACTACCCTAGTCTAGTAAAGGCTCACTTCCACAGTAACAGTATTTTAGCCTGTTGAAACAGGCGTTTGCTTTGTTCACCTCGTATCAGCCTCATTCACTCATATGTGCAGGCTGCCCTGGACCATCGTTGATTGCCTAAAAAAAACGCCTTGTGACGACGTCGTTCTGCTCGCGGTCGAGCTGTATCATGGGCGTACAGTGGGCGGGTTGCGAGTCAACGTTGATGGCGCAATCGGACATCTCTCTTTTACTAATTAAATTACGGGAAACGCCCATGCCTGCTGGAAAATCCCTCTATTGATCTGAGTTGGAATTTTTTTAGGACAACTCCACCAAGTTTTGGCCGACGTTAGATGGATATTCTTTTTTATTTGCCCATTTGAAGGGATTCAATTTTTCTGAAACATCGCGGCGATCCAAACAAGCCGCAATACGCCTGAGCATGGCCGAAACAGTGGCTTCGGTCAATTTAAGGCTTCAAAAGCATCATTCTTCGGTAAATTCGCATTTTCGGTGTTGTAAAGGTTATTGAAAGTCTTCTGTAGATATTCATGACCTAAATATGGGGCGATTTTCCGCGGCGGAATATTCAGGGTTGCTCCATCCATCCCACGGCCCGTGTGCTACTGATGACTGACACATATACGCACCTGAATCGTAATGAGCAAAAATCCCCAATTTTGGGGGATTTGTCAAACGAAGTCCTGCAGACGAATTGTTTGGGTATTCGACCGTGGGATTATATACTAAAGAGCGATGCCCCCTCATTTGGGGATGGCTTCTTCAGATGTATGCTTAGCAGGCTACAGTAAACAGCATTACGCCCTCAAGGATCAAAAATAATAATTACATAAAGGCACTAGGGTGGTGGCGGGGGGAACAACACGCACACACACACACACATTCACACACAGGTGTTGGACTACCTACATGGCTACAATTTTCCGTCCATGCAAGTTCCAATCCTTGTTAAGTGGACGAATATCTAGAGCGCAACGGACCTAAGCTTCACAATGCCCCCCGGGACGGCACATCTATTTGCCCAAATAATGCTGTAGCCACGAAACTTATGTCAATGCCTACACTCTGGTAACCAGAGCACCAATGGTTGCCAGGAGGCTCAATCCACATGAATATTCCTTTTTCGGAGACAATTCTGTTCCACAGAGTGTCTGTACGTGTACGAGATGTAGAAACGAGGTGTACACAAGATGTTATGTCTCAAAGCATGGTTAATAAGATAATCGTGTTAGTCTACATATATCTGTGGATGCAGCACAAAGGAGCTTTGTTAGTGTTGCAGGGAATTCACAACAGGTCCAAAGTGACGGGGTTATGGGGGATCAACTCACACCGACACACTGGCTCCATTTTTATGCACCTCAACTGTATTGCTACACCCTCTGTATACCTAGGACAGGGTGGGTCATTGTCAGAGGTGGGTCTGGGTCATATGACACACTCCGTCAGTAACTTGGATGAATGCTGGATGACATTTTCTGCATAATTGAGTGAAATTACATGCCAAATGGACCTTTGTGACTGATTTAATAATTAACCTTTCCACAATCTCTATTTTTTGGACAGCGCCAGTCAATGTGTGATTGAAATGCCTTTTATCTGTTTCTCATTTTTACTGGGTCCAGGTCCGACAAATCTGGCGGATGTGGCAGGCTGACCACGACACAGGTCATAAAGAGCATAGAGAGAGGTCCTGTGTGAATGTTGGTAAATGTTATATTCATCGAAGATATACCTCAATGAAATCTTTGACGTACCACAACGACACACATCGGGGGAGAAAAGTTGTGACTGACACCAATATAGTCAATCTGAAACTAGTAAGAGTAACAATGCACACAAACGAAAGAACTGATAACCGAAAAAATTAGAAAACCTTCAAGTACTCATTATGTTATGAATGTGAGTCATTGGTGGGTCATGGACAGATCAGAAATGACTAATAGGTGAGTCATTTTACCTCAAAATCCATAGTAGTTGCAATGTTTAATGACACACATTAACAAGAACAATTTCCATTAGTCCATTGCATGACATACCTACACAGACCCCTAGAATAGTGAGTCATAGACAAATCAGATATAACTCATGGATGAGTCATTTTACCTCAAACGCTGTAGCAGTAGCTGGTATTGTCAAATGACACACATCAATAAAAACATTATCCAATGGTCCATCGTATGACATACCGACACAAACCCCCTAGAATGGTGAGTCATTGGTGAGTCATAGACAGATCAGATATGACACAAGAATGAGTCATTTTACCTCAAACGCTGTCTTGTGTTTGTTGTTTGTAGTGCTAGCAGTAGCTGTGGATTGTCAAATGACACACATCAATAAGAACATTATACACTGGTCCATGTAGGACATACCTACATAAAGAAATGACTCATGGGCAAGTCATTTTACCTCAAACGTAGTAGGCAATGTTTATTGACACGGAAAATGGAAGGACATGCACTAGTCCATTGTATGACACACCGACATGAGCCCTCACCATGGTGAGCCATAGACGGATCCAAAATGGCTCATGGGTGAGTCAGGATTCTTCCTTCATGAGTCAACCAGTGAGCTCAGTTATTACAGGACCCCAATTCTATCAAGCCTCCTAACCAATCCTTTGGTCCATAAACAGTGGCTGCTCAGTAGTTGCTTACCAGCCATGGCCAATAGGAGCAGAGACACTCATATAGTATTTGGGCTCGATTTCTATCTTTCTTGTATCATCAGCAAAACCTGGCCACCGCCCTCATTCAGTTGTGGAGGAACGGGGGTTATGTTTCAATGGTCCAATGACCACACGGGCCTCTCATTGTGATGGTTATTGTAAGGCTGCCGGGGCAGCTCATCGGCCCCCACAGCTAACCTAACTTTCTCATCTCAGCATTATCTGCTGACGGCGGCAAACTGGATCCCCTCAATCTGACAAATCAGATGAAATTCCTGAGCATCACTGCTAGCTGTAGGGAGAGAAGCGAGCAGGAAGCAGCGGATAGAGGATCGCAGCTCTGATTCCCGGGACACTCGATTGGAAGGGAAACCTCGAGGAGGTGGAAGGAATAATACTGCTCGGTCAGAGAGCGCCCTCAGTGCATGTCTTTCTCGACGAGCTCCCACTGCTGGGAGGAATGGCCGCTGCACCTCGTCACAATGGGGGCGTCCTTCCCCTGGGGCGGGACGTCCAAACAGAACCCTGATGGTGCGTGGATGATGGTCTTATCCTGAGAGAGTGAAAAAGGAGCAGTATAGATTGTAGATCAAAACTTTTTTCACATGAACAGTTCAATGCCAATTTCCTCCGATGTGCTGGATTCAAAGACCGAGAGAAAACATCTCAAATTAGGCTTTTGCTTTCCTAATTGAAGGGGCTGACAGGGGTGCCCCTGACTGGCCTGAATACGCCACTTTTTGTCAGCAGCAAATCCTTCTTCACAGGGCAGTACCTCAATGAGTAGGTGGGTAATCACATGTAGACAGCTCCATTCTCCATACTGAGTGCAAAGGTAACAGGTTCCATTTTTCAAAGTACAATGTCATGTGAACATACCTTCTGCATTTTTGGTGTCTCTTATCTAGCATATTGAGGAAACCCAAACCCTCAGAAAAAAATTCAGCCAATTCGAGTGTGAAAAGGAGACAATTCTGTTATTGCACAATTTGCCATAATGTGCCCCTGTGACGTCACGTGAGTTACCAGTGACCTGTGTAATACAAAGTCAATCCAGAACATGTATTTTCACCACCTAGTGACAAAAGAACTGACGATGGGATCTGATTGAAAACTTACAAATTTGTTCCAAGACATGAAAAATTAATCTTCATTTATTCATTAATATTAACTAATATTGTCTAGCCATAATGGTTGCAAACTACAGCAATTATGAGGAAGTCAATGTAGACCGTTGTATCGTTCTTCTGGTGAGTGTCATCGGTTAGGGTGAATACATTCAGGTTTAAAACAGCAACTCAACAAGGAAACAGTGCCAGAATCGCCAACTTCTTGGTTGTGGGGTTTTGACAGTCCTCTGTCCGCTGTAATAGTTTAAAACCCTGCCAGTGTATTTTAGGTCTCTAGTACGACCTGACCGGTAATCAAACTCTGATCTCGCCGGTGTGAGATGGACGCTCCCGACGAACGTGCTAACCCCCCTGGTATACTCTTAGTACATTGAGGAAACATTTGACCGTTTCCAGTCAAACCTGTTATGAGAATGAGATGTTGCCCAACATATTCAGCGATGTGGAGAGGTAACCATGGGCAACTGATCCCAATACAGAGGCAATACAGAGTACAGATGAATTAGAATTAAGGGACAACTGCAGGATGAATCATAAAGGGGCTATTATAGAGGTAGAGGGAAACTGAATGAGTTGGTCCAAACTAGAAGTTCATACGACTTCAGAGTTACCATCCGTTGAAGTTGTGCATGTGTAGGGGCAAGATCGAAAAGATCATCATGCAATAATAATTGGTGTCATACTTGCACAAAACCTGCAAACAATCTGTTTCTATTGAAATTCACAAGTTATTTCACTTTGAAAAGCATTTGGTCTATGAGAGGGAATTGCTGTAGTGGGATTGGTAAGTGTTGATTGCTTACATCGGTGAGGTGAGGGAGAAGTGAGAGAAAGACAACAAAACTTACTGCTGGATGTTGACTTATTCAACAAAATGAAAACAATGGAAATACAGACAAACTTGTCCAAGTTGTAATGTCACGGATATTGTGCCAATGGATTCTCCCAATTTCCTCTGCGTTATACCAAACTTTGAAGGCTAATAACTCCACATAGGAATCTCGAATTGGAATGGGGGTTGGACCTATAAATATGGTTCTCCATTTCTCCATGATATAACCTCTTTTGTATCCCAGCCTGCAGTTGTCCTTTAAGTGCTGAATAGGAAAGTCACACATTAGGGCAGAATAATAGGCAGAGGAATGCATTACCTTTTATTCAAAACTAAGGTAAAAATTGCAGCATTTGTTGCGAATGCTACTATTGCAATGTTCCTCATCGTGCATCAATCAAGGTGGGGAGAGGGGACCCTGCATTGATAACTAGTGAACTTTTTTTGTGATGGTCAAAAGGTTATTCAAGACACAGAAGACTCGTATATTATTTTTTGAACTGTTTATTGAAGTCTTTTGGTTGACTTGTAAACTCAGCTTACCCAAGCACTCAAAATGCAGACACTGACTGGCAGAATGAGGAAGTGATTATCCAACGAAATCAAAGGAAATGGTGGTTGGAACATATGACAACAAGCATGCCGGTCCCACCGAAACCAAATTGACAATTGTTAATTGTTTACAGCTATATATAATCTCTCTCAAATACTTTTATAGTTTTGATAAATGTATATTTTCTGTCTTTATACTGGGATAATACAAACTGAACCTGAAACTATAAATAGATAATGAGCATCAGAGTGTGCACAGACCTGCAGAGTCCAATATGGAGTTCAAAAAAGGAATTAGAGACGGCATTGTATCCATCTGAATACACTCTACAAAAATAATTCAAATGAGATAGACCTATAGACCCACATTACATTCAAGTCTAGTTTTAAAAATATAAATGCATATGACACACACAGTAGGTGAAATTAGGGGTAAGGTGATCGATATTCCAAATAAAATGCGACTTTGCGTCATGCTGAGCTAAAGCAGACTACGTGTTATAAAGTAAGCGCTGTGTTCGATTTTGCTTCTGATTGTTCCGATGTTGGGCATCAGGCCTATATTACATTCGATGATTGAAGTTCGATTATCATCCAATGACACACCAACAGTCATTTATTGGAGTGGTGAGGCTAGCCGGGCGATCCAACGATAACATGCGGTTCTGGATTGACGCTGTTGTAGAATGTGGAGATGAAAGATACATCAGGTTTTTCTTAACTTGGTAAGCCATATATCAACGACTTTGGCATCAGTCGCCCTACCATGGCCTAGAGAAAAGAAATGTTCCCACCACCCAGCGCTGGGCGGCAATTACACTTTGTGATGATACTACATGCACAGATAATGGAAACTGATAACATCCGGGCGCTCTACCACCATCTGTCTTGCCAACTTACCTGCAATTCAAAGTTAGCAAAATGTACGTTGCTGATAATATGTACACATACAAGTGAATGCTGGTTCTTTGGGTTGTTGTTAGCATCGCACTGGACCAATTTCTCTATTCAGATAGCATAGCTGTGCATTGCTCTCCCGTTAATGTAATCGGGTCCAGTGTTGAGGTTATTGTTTCACTGTAGCACACCACCACATACAAACCAAGTTACAGTGAGTACACACGAAGCAGCTTTGAAAATGAGCAAAACAGGGGCCACGTTGTGTTGTATCATTTGTGCTCTGGGGGTGCATCTGTTTATTTACTGTGGTGCTGAAAGTTACACAAACACCTGTAGGCCAGTTCATGTTGTAGGTGGGCATGCTCACACTGAATAGTGCGGGGAATAGACCCCCCATAGCAATATCGTTATGGATTTTACACTTTCACCACTATTTAAAAATGCAACAATTGATCCAAATCTTTTCGGATGTGTTCTTGTATGTGGGAGAAATCCAAGTTTTGGTGTTGGCCGGAGGTGGGATTTGTAATTTTCGGCAGGGGAGTTTTGAAAGAATTTCTCTGCACACTGTACGTTCAACATCGAGCTGCTGTCGTCCCAGAGACCTTCGACACAATAGCATTATCATCTCATTGAACTCTTTCCATGGACATTGGATTCATTGATGACATTCCATGCGACATTGATGTTCTTTATGAGTCAGGTAGACATGGGACCACACAAAATGTTTGTTCCCTCATTTCATGGAACAACCTGGGGTTTTTTATTTTTTGGTGACATCTGAAGATAAACATGAATATTCAGAGCAGTTTTGATGAGGAAAGAAGATGCGAAGCGTACTCCTTTCGGGAAGAATCCATTCCTGGGTTGCCCCTCTTGCCATGGCACTTGTAAATGGTGACCTAAGGTTGGCGCCACGCGCGCAGCATCAAGGCACAGGTCGTCGTGTTGCATCTCGTGTTCTTGGGTAAGGCAAATATCTAGGAGTAGGGAGGTGGACGTTAGTTAATAGTAGATTGTTGTTTCACTTTCCAACATGGACTGCTAGAGCCCCTCCGCAGCCGTGTTGCTAGGCGGTAATGTGTTTTGCTCTACCCTCTCCAGTGTGTTTACAACCATAAGAACACGGTTCATTTTGGAGTGCAAGTTGTGCATATTTCAGGGCAGGGGGTCCCTATTAAAAACCTTGAGTGTTGGAGCAATGGACAGTAGACATCGTCAGTAGGGAGGCACGGGAAAGTATCCTTACTCCCCTCAATTGTTCTTTAGAGGATATAAATCAAAAGGGGAAAAAACAGGCGAGAAGAATAGGAAAAAGTAGTAGAGTAGTGAGGGAAAATGAATTTACACAAGAATGCCATCGACAAAAGGGTTGAGACAGATCAGCGAAATTCCGTGTGGTATGGGTAGATCGCAAGGTCTCCGAGCCAGGCGATTGCGAACTATGTATGCTAACAGGGGATCCCAAATCTTGGCTTTGGGCCCCAGTAACCAAATTTCCCAAATCTGGAAAAAATCTAAGCACAGTGGTCTTTTTTAACTCATATGCGTTACTTGGGTGTGACTCAGTGAGGTTATAAAAACCCTTGAGACTAATCGGTGGAGATAATCCAATAAATCCAATTACAAGTCATAAACTAAATATCAAAATTTTAAAAAACATTTTATCACCAGGGGCAGTTCAATATAATCACCGCTGACTTCCATTACTTGTCAACAATTAAATACAGTTACAGTCGAGCTATAGATATGTTACAGCCGTAAGTATACGGACAGTGACAGCTGATAGGTTCCATTACACTTAAAAGAAATTCTAGACACAGTACACAGGATTAAAGTCTACCCTTATTTAAGCTTAAGTCCACACACCAGTAATAAGTTAAAGTCTACATACAGCTTAAGTCTACATACAGTCACAGTTAAAGTCTACAGACACGTTACAGCTAAAGTCCACATGCAGTTACAGCAAAAGTCTTCCTACAGTTACAGCTAAAATTCTACATAAGTTACCGCTGAAGTCTACATATAGGACAAGCTAAAGTCAAACATTGGGATGAAGATTCCATTGCAGTAACAGGTAAAAGTCTTACATTTTTGTTACGTTAAGGCTTAGAGCTGAAGGCTACATAAAGTTACAGGTGAAACTCTAAAATACCATTAAATAGTAAAGTACGACAGACGTCTACAAGTCATAGGTAAAAGTCACATTACAGTTCAGCTGAATTCTACACACAGTTTTTACAGTGTGAACTCTAAATACATTACAAGTGACGTTACAATAAAGTCTACACAGTTATGAGTGTAAAGGAAACATACAGTTACAGTGATAGTTACACACCAGTTACAGGTGAACTCCTAAATCCATTACAAGGGAAGTTACAACTTAAAGGTCCAACAGGTATGATAAATCACATACAGTACAGATGAAGTGACACAACAGTTACAGGTCGTTAAGGTGAAACTCTAAATAACATTACAAGTGACGTTACAACTAAAGTCTACCGTTATGAGTAAAGTCACATACAGTTACAGCTAAAGTCACTTACACTTACAGCTAAGGTCCAACATTACTGGTTGGGGGCCACCGTGACCGTGACAGGTATAGAATCCTAGCTTTTTCGTTGGTTCCTTCGCCCCATGTTGTCTAGACACTTTCTTGTCTACACAGTATGTAAAAGTCAAATTATCAGTTACAGCTGAATTCGACACACAAGTAAGTTACAGGTGAACTCTACATCCAATTACAAGTGTGACAGTTACAAACTAAAGTCTACACAGTTATGAGTACGTCACAACAGGTACAGCTAAAATCGACATACCACCGTACAGTAAGGTCTCAATTAAGTTCCACAGACATGGTGCCACCTCTTGACCGTGACAGGTATAGAATCCTAGTTTTGTTGGTACTTTCGCCCCATGTTGTCTAGACACTTTCTTGTGGCGATGTTACGTATCTGAGGAAAGTAAAAATGAGTTTGTACATGACTACTTGTGTTATTGAATGGAACACAGATGTGTCTATGTTTTCTGCTAAGCAATTGTTTGCATTTGGAGAACATCCCTGTTTGTTTTGATATTTTCAAGCTGTTTTTTACTTGATAGCAGCACCAAACCAATACGTAGATAGAGTTGCATCTTGTGTCGAGCATGTCAAAATGGTTCTTACTGCATATTGCTGTAACAAAATGCTACTGCAGGTTTCCAGACTTGAAGAAGTTACTGCGATATGCTGCGAATCAAGTCTCCAATATCGGGGAAACAGTGAATGTCAGACATAGCAATGACAGCATTACTTACTCGCCAATATTCTGGAAGGCTAATCTGAACTGTGACTCTGGAATAGAAATTCTCTAGATACCATTCAAAGCTTTGACACTGGAGGTTCTTACGCACTCTTGTCGAGGGTTACACTCCGTACTCGTGTTACGGACCACTGCGGGTGAAAATTTGTTGTGAAAAAAAAGTCAGTGGAATTGGGGTTTTTTTTTACTAGATGAACTAGATGATATTGAACTCGACCAGAAGGAAAAACATCGATACGAGTATATGCGTGTTCACCATAGCCCTGCATTATTGGCCCAGCAAATGCTGCAAAATGACATCAGGGAATACAGAAATATTAAAATGCACAATAAATCTCATGAAGGTGCATTCATGATAAAAGGCATTTCAAGAATTGGCATATTCGCGTGCAATACTCATCAAGCAATGGGAACTTGATATACATTCCACTTTCAATGATGAAACAGCCGAGTGATAGCCGAGGTGTTGATTCACATCATACCATTCCATAGGAACTACACCTATGGAACCTTCTCGCAGAGTATTCTGGGCAAATTGAATCATTCAACATCTGGCTCGGCAGAGTGCAAGAATATACATCTCGAGAAACTCGTTCTGGCTCGCTCACGTGGGAAAGCAACAAGCATTCAGCTATTTTTTTCAATAAACCTTTCACACATATTCAACGGACAGCTTGCAGAGTAAGGTAGCAAGTACATGGAACAAGGCAACACCTCTTCGTGGTACTTAATGTGGGGGTGGGGGGTAAGCGAATGCATGCCGCAACTTGCAAATTGCCTTAACCCCTTAGTTGTCCCTGCTCCGATCCCTGTGTCTGTGTGCGCGCGATAGGCAACAGGAACATTTTCATCAAGTCCTTCGGTATACACTGACTGGATTCCAATCTCGATCTCTGGTTGGAAGTCCCAAGTTCTAATGAAGGTAATAGAGGGGAATGGAAAACTAGGTCCACAGGTCCCAAACTCAATTCCATTTGATGTTACTATGTGTCAGTTTTGTTCTTTTTGCTGCAACCACATGCAATATTGGTCACCGCACGTACCTGATCAACGCTATCACAATCTCTGAAATTCAGTTTGCTTGGGGAAGCATAATGCTGCTTTGACCACATTTGATATGCACTCTGACCAAACGTCTGATATTAATCAACAATCTGTACACCTATTGTTGGTTTCTTCAGTTGCCAAATCAAACACCAGGATGGATTCTCCCTATCGCTGATAAGCCAGCTCTTATGAGAGGATTCATCTGGGTGTTAATTTTGACAACGTTATGTGGAAAATCATTTGAAACATCTGACCTCACCTGGATTAATTTTATAATAGAATTTTTTATGCTCATCCATCAGACCTCGGCCCAACCGTTGGTTATCGTTCTGTTGATTGATCCGGCCAGTGCCCCCATGGAAGGTTAGGGGCGTTGAATTCCTGATAAATGGCCGACGTGGGAGCAGACGTCACTATTTCTAAGCGTGCTCCGCACCATCCCTATCTTGTCATGGAGAGAAAAATCAATTACTCAGACGATATGCCGCAAGTCGGCAGAACACCTTACATGGGATTAGAAAGCTGAAGGTGAGTGGTTCCTTGACGATCATACAGGATTATGCAGGCAAGAGAACCAAATGCAATTCAAGGGCAGATTTCAAATACAACCATTTAGCACTGTTTGAGAACTGAGCCAACCATCCCATTTGGGATATTTCCATCATTCCTTAGATGTTGGGATAATATATTGTAGGTGTTACGCTCGCACAAAACGCAATTTGCTTTGATGAGAGTCTGCGATCCTGTAGTGCCTTGTATCACTCGAATGGGGTACCAAACTCTGGACCTGTGGGGATGCACTAGCAGGCCCCAAAACTGCCTCGCTGTGGTGTGAGACTGAACATTCACGCTCCACATCCCCGATTGAAATGCCCTAAACAACGCGGTGGAACTTGAGCATAAATCCGTGCGACCTTTGGTGAAAGAGCAAACACATGAGAAGACTACTCCTATGAGTCACCCAATGTCATCGAACAATTCCCCTAACTTGGTGCGGTGGGAAGAAGTCATGTCAGAACCACATGCCCAAAACTTGATAAATCCCACCCAGCCTGTTCTCTCATTAATCTAACGTTCCTATTTCACACTGATATGAATTGTGGAGGGCGTCTGAGTACGCTATACAGTAAATGATGCTATCTTATAGTAGAGTTCACGCTTCAGGTTGTACCCATGGGGTACAAGGAGAGGCATAGACACCAAAAACCAGAAGAAAGGCTTTAAGTGAGCCCTTGACCCTCTCTGACAACAACCCATAGCCAGACACAAGGACAAATGGGAGAGACTCATCAGGGGAAACATATCGTCTGACACATTCGACATTTTTCTCAACCCACCAATAGGGTTCCTATACTCTTGATCGATAGCTACCCACTAATTTTTCAAGGGTTTCAGCTTGCCTCTGTGAACTCAAACAATAGGGTTCATGTACTCATCAATGACCTCTACTGACCCAAAATGATAGGGTTCATGTATATCATGGGGAACACACATCCCAAGTATGAGCTATTCACTCCATTCAGGTGGGGTCGAGTAATCGTGTTCCAAGCCTTAATTGGCCAAACATTGCAACTATTCACAAAATTCCGTTTTCCGAATAGAATTCACCTCTGACCTATACAAAAAACAATAGGTTTCCTGTACTCCCCATAGAAGCTACACAACATCGCAATTTAACTGTATCAGACTGACCATTCTGAACTTATCATGTCATCAGTTTTTCAGACTTTGACCTCTGGTGACCTCAGATGAACCTCTGGACCTGACCCCGAAACAATAGGTTCATGTACCATCTGGGGAAACACACATACCAAGTATGAGCTTCACCCAATCCAGGTGGGTGAGTTATCATGTTCACAGACACATGGCAATAATGTCTTTTCACAAATTTTCTATTCTTCCCAAAAATCACAACCCCCCGACCTATACCAGAAACAAAGGGTTCCTGTACTCCCCATCAGAAAGGTACACAACCAAATTAAACCTGATCAGACCAACCATTCTGGACTTCTCGTGTTTCACAAGGTTTTCAGCTTCGACCTCTGGTGACCCTCAGTATGAGCTTCGTACATCCGGTGGGGTCGATTATCGTGTTAACAAGCCAACGTTACATACACACATACATACACACGCGTGCATGACTGCATAGATTCCTCTGACTTCGTCAAAGAATCAAAAATTGCCTTTCCTGCACTTCCATGTTCCACCCATTTTAGAGGAGCTTCAAACAGTCCATCACCAAATCATAGTTTTGCCTTAATACGAAGACTGTGTCACTTACCCTGAATGATATTTCTATATTTTCACCCCCCCAAAACAACCCCCCCGGCATCGTAGTACCAATCTCTTCAAGTAGATTGATCAGATAGAAAAAAGACCCCAGCCATGGTAAGGAGTTCTGAAGACGAAAGTAGAACACATTAAAAAAGTAAGACCACAAAAACCAAGTGAGCACCTCTCGAATCTAATAGTTTTAATAGTTGTGACACATCGGAACATACATGTTATTCCTACAGATTTCTTCCAGATCTCAGACTGATCCTTCAAATTGGCAACCCTACTCAAAACTGCATTGAACTCAATTAGCGTAATGTTTACACCCTTCGTGTGGAAACAAGATTGACGAACCCATATGTAAAACACTGAAAATCTTCAACAGCCACTCGATGTGCTTCATTACTTCACCTATGCATAGCTCATATGGATATTGAGAAACTATTATTAATTGTACTTAATGCTAAACCTTTTTTTAGTGTCTTTATGCTAAATGTGTTAATCGGATGCAGAACATCTGTACTGATCCACATGAAATGGCAGTACAACAGCAACAAAGGCCATTAAACACACAAACGACCCACAAACAGGCCATACATACAACAATGGTGCTGCAAAGTTGATATGAGAATGAATCTTAGCCAAGATTTTCAAGTTTCACTCTGATTTTTCAAATTCTGCCCAATGTTCATATTCTACCTGATTTCCCTTATGCAAGTTGTTCACGTTCTTTCCTGGTTTTCACATTCAAACTCTGATTTTCACCAATCTCCCCAGATTTTAATATTCTTCTCTAATTCTCACATTGTGCTTTTATAATCTGTCCTGACATTCCAATTCTACCCTAATTTTCCCATTATGTTATGTCGTTGTTCACATTCTTTCCTGATTTTCACATTCAAACCCTGATTTTCTCATTCTTCCCCAATTATAATATTTCTTTCTGATTCTCACATTCACGTTCTTTCCTGGTTTTCACATTCAAACTCTGATTTTCACCAATCTCCCCAGATTTTAATATTCTTCTCTAATTCTCACATTGTGCTTTTATAATCTGTCCTGACATTCCAATTCTACCCTGATTTTCCCATTATGTTATGTCGTTGTTCACATTCTTTCCTGATTTTCACATCTCCCCTGATTTTCACATCTCCCCTGATTTTCACATCTATCCTGATTTTCACATTCTCTCCTGATTTTCACATTCTATCCTGATTTTCACATTCTTCCTGATTTTCACATTCTATCCTGATTTTCACATTCTCCCCTGATTTTCACATTCCCCTGATTGTCCTCCCCTCCCCCCCCGAATGTCATGTTCTCCCCCGATTTTCACATTCTTCCTTGATTTTCACATTCTATACTGATTTTCACATTCTTTCCTGATTTTCACATTCTATCCTGATTTTCACATTCTCCCCTGATTTTCACATTCTTTCCTGATTTTCACATTCTTTCCTGATTTTCACATTCTCCCCTGATTTTCACATTCTCCCCTGATTTTCACATTCTCTCCTGATTTTCACATCTATCCTGATTTTCACATTCTATCCTGATTTTCACATTCTCTCCTGATTTTCACATTCTCTCCTGATTTTCACATGCTCCCCTGATTTTCACATTCCATCCTGATTTTCACATTCTATCCTGATTTTCACATCTCCCCTGATTTTCACATTCTATCCTGATTTTCACATTCCATCCTGATTTTCACATTCTCTCCTGATTTTCACATGCTCCCCTGATTTTCACATCTCCCCTGATTTTCACATCTATCCTGATTTTCACATGCTCCCCTGATTTTCACATTCTCCCCTGATTTTCACATTCTCCCCTATTTTTACCTTCCTTCCATGATTTTTATACCTGAGAGGTAGTGTTCCTGTCTCCGCTTCTCCTGTCTGTTTCTCTCTTGGGGACCGGGTACCACCTAATGAAGCTTCCAGTTGGAAGCCACCGTATGTCAGTCAGACCCGTGTGGAAAGCAAAGTTATCATCACTGATCACATCGATGATTGGGCAGACAAACCATTTTTCCTGTGTGGACGAACAGTGGGGGAACCAAAAACTTTAAATATTACACACATTTCCTCATTCACCTGCAACTGTTGTAGACATATGTTAAATTGATAAAATAATGCTTAAGAACCAATGGTACGGAAGTCAAACCAAATGAATGTATTGTTCTAGGGGCAATTCTGTTTATTATAGACAAATACAATATTCCTAAATGTGTTACATAATTTTCTGCCAAATTCTCACAAATAGGGCGTTGGACTCAGTACTCTAATGGCCTGAAATTTTGAAAAAAATCATCAGCCGCTTTGGCGAATGATGACCACTGACCGGATGTATCATGATAATCCAGCCGAATCATAGGAGAAGAAGAATTTTTCACATATTAGCACATCATTATGATTATATGACGGTCGGAAGAGAAGAATAAAATCGAAGAATAAATAAGCAAAATGGAAGAGCATTATAGAGG
Organism: Sclerodactyla briareus; assembly: GCA_026419785.1. Taxonomy (NCBI): domain Eukaryota; kingdom Metazoa; phylum Echinodermata; class Holothuroidea; order Dendrochirotida; family Sclerodactylidae; genus Sclerodactyla; species Sclerodactyla briareus. The sequence goes on along the minus strand of JAODTK010003221.1, from coordinate 404,204 downwards.
TGGGTATACTTTGCCAGCCCAGAGTGCTCCACATATAAACAAGACCAAGTGACCAATCCCACTTTTCGAAATTATTGCATGGGACTGAATGTTGACCATGTCTAACAAGTTTTGTGGGAACGTACAGAAAATTAACATTGAATTAGTGCGATTTGGACGCATTGATCAGACTCCAGTGACCCCAACTCTGTTAACTTCCTTGTTCAACAAAGAAGACTCTCTACAGAGTACAAAACATTAGCGAGTTTCAGATCACAAGATCACCTCAAAAACTCGGTTACAGTGAATAGTGCTACATGAAAGCTGTATACTATTACCGACAGACAATTATTCAGTATGATAGCACTGCATAAGTATCATAGCAATGTGGCTCCAGGGCCCTTGTAATGCAAACTAGAGCCCTTATAAACGATCACTGCATGCTAGCGCTAACAAACATGAGAGTAATACTGAGAGATTTTTATTTATTTTTTATACTGGGTGTGAACAAGGGACTATATAATAGTGAGATAGATCCCCCGGGCGGGCTCTTAAATTAGTGGGGGTATGAAATAGGAGAGTCCCACGGTAAAAAATTCATTTTCACAATTATGGTGCCTGCAAAAGAAATTCTCAATATAGAATGACAAAAATTACATTGCCATTAAATAATCTATTTTTCATAACATTCCGTTCTGCAAATGTTGAATGTAACTCCTGTAAGTTCATGGTGAATATTTGTATGGCAGGAGCCTAGAAAAAATGTGAAGATTGACTGAATATCCACTGGCTGTCCACAAGGTGTGGCATTTAGGTGACCAGTGAATTTAAATATATCCCCCAGTGGAGATTTTTTTGTCTCTGCCATGGAGAAATGTTTGAATGTGGCTTTAGCCCCCACACCAATTCACTCACTGTATAATTAGGGTGTCCTCATGTTTTTTGTGTTTTGACCTTTGGCCCTAGGGTGACCTTTCTCAACACAAAAAAACAGTCAACTGGTATACGATCAAATATACCAAATATTGATTTGATCTGTCCTGGTGTGGTGAACTCCAACATCATGTTTACAATGCTCCTATCACAGTATTTACAAACTACAAAGACATCCCCCATCTGTGTTCTGTATACAGGAGTTATATTTCATTGAGCTGAGGACAATAATGTTCAATTTAAAGTCCTGCATCGATGAGAGCAACAAATTTCTATGAATGGATAATCTGAAAAGAAACAAGAAAATTCTCTGAATTGATATGATCTGAAAGTACCAATCAGTTTTCCAAATCGTCAACACGAATGAAGAATTGACAAAAAATACTCGTTTATAAACAACCGCTCAAATGGCAACAAAATTATGGTTCAAAAATAAAATAACTACGCTAACAATCATGCAGCTAAAATGTTCAGTGTTTGAGGACTGAACCAAATCGAATAAGAGCTTGTCTGTCTCTCCGGAATTCTATCAAACCTGAATATGCATCTTTGAGCCACGGCATGATATATTATAACAAGGCCACAAAATGCCTATCTGAAGGCAGTTATTTTCTGCCATAACAGATTTCAGCATTTCGGGATTGAGAGCATAGGAAGCGGAGAGGTTTACAGACCCTTCCATAGGAAAAAACCCTTGGATCATTTGCAAACTCCAGTAACCTGTCCAGTTATATCTGTTGTAGCATCTCTGACGCTTTTAATTATCAGCTGGAGGGTCCCCCTCTGGCTCAGTACATTCGACATCATTCGCCACTGATTATATTCAATCCAGTCGCATAAAACATCCGATTCCGCCCCTAGGGATGGAATTATTCCCACATCATGGATGTGAAACTAACGAAGGCCACCTAAACTAAGTACATACAAGTATACTTCCTCATTTCTCCGCACTCACTTAGAAAGAAGGAGGTGAGGTGAAGCGATGAAGCAGGAATTTACTGTCCGATGTTTGATGCATTGCCATGGAAGCTTGTTGGGTTCGTTATACCCTACTGGGCCAGGTTAGTTAGTTAGTGAATGCAATGATGACACCCACTTACTGTGCGTCTTACACAATAATATCTAGTTTTTTTGACAGAGTTCAAGTCCTACCCCTTTTCAAGTCCCCATCGTAGCCTTCTAGTGCTATTTAAAAAATTAGGGAACAGACCTCTGTGACCTCGGAAATCCACTCATTACTGAATGTAGGCTACAACCACAAAGTTTCACATCAAATTGACAAAGGTTGGTGTATTTCCCCCCCACTATTTGCAGAGTCTGCCGCCCTCGTCGTTGCTCCCCCTTCACCTGTTTATTGGTCTTACCTGCTGTCCTCCAAGAAGGTTCCGTATCCGCATGAACTTGTCTATTCCCTTTTCTTTTGTTTTTTCCTCTTCGCTGTCTCACCTGCACTTCCTGTTACTCCTTCCTGCAACAGGGTCCCCATCCTCTATCCTCAAAAAACTTTCCTTACTCCATCATCATCTCATTCATATTCCCCTCACCTGCTCATTGATGTTGCCACTTCAAAATCTCTTGAATAATGAATCTATTCTATCCTCACGCACTACTCTGTAATATCTGGGAAGGTTAAATCTAAAATGAAATGATATGGCAATTGCTGGTAGATTGCACATGGGATGATGAAGACTTCAAATTGATCCTGAATGTCGGGAGGCGTTAATGGTGAAAGTAATGGGTTGGTCACACTAGACAGCGTCTCTGTCTTTATGCTGCACAATCTTTTCTTTCATTTTCCAGCCGAGTGCGGGAAGAAGATCGGGGATCGTGTGGTATAATGTCATGAATACTAGTTCACCATGCTTTTCCAAAAAGATAGCATTTGAAGCACAAGACATTCCTAAGTGACAAATATATACGGAAAACGAGGGGTGGATTGGAATTGGTAAGAATAAACGTTTGGCTCATGATGGATGGGATTATGTGATTTCAGAACGTAAGGCATTCACATTGAGCGTTTACAAACTTACCAAAACCAGGTCCTTTATTCAGTAGATCAGGGTGTTCAGACTGTATTATTAAATGATGGATGACCTGATCTTGTTCGGCACACTGGACAAACTTGGATCGCATTCGTAGCACAACACGATATCGTTTGTGTGTGGACGGATTCTGAGGCCTTGCATCTGATCAGCAAGGTCAACAGACTGCAGTATGAGGATTATGAGCACGGTGTCAAAGGTCATTCCGATGACACAATATGTTGTAGTGTGACCAGCCCCTAGAGGCCTTGCATTTGATCAGCAGTCACAGTGCAGTATGAGGATATGACACAGTGTCAAGGTCATCATAACAATACTGTTTGTAGTGTGACCAGCCCTAGGAGGCCTTGCATCTTATCAGCAGTTCCAGTACATTATGAGGATATGACACCGGTGTCAAAGGTATTCACGACACAATACTGTTGCAGTGTGACCAGCCTAGAGGCCTTGCATTGATCAGCCAGTCGTTTACCAGTTCTGAGGCGACGACATGGTGTCAAGAGTCATTCGTGACAAATATGTTGTAGTGTGAATAGCCTTAAAGTACAACGTCACGGACATAATTTTCTTCAAAATTTCATTCCACTGTTTCTGGAATATAACGTTGCATTAATGTTTCCCCCAAAAAATCAATATGATCATGGTTGTGTGTTACTGTTGGATCGACAAAGTAGTTTATTAATAATGCATCTGCCGGAACACCGCCCGCACATGAATATTCTAGAAAAAGCATCAAAAGGGCCGGAAGCCGTTTTCTTACATTCCACGCACTAACACACGTCACGCCAAAACCTGGCTTCGAGGAAACAGAAGCATGAGTGTGCATTGTTTCTTTACAAATTCTCCGTAGCTACTTTGGTGCGCACGCAAAAATCGGAACACGCAGACTCTTCGCTCAGTGCTTGATTTTGTGCGTGCTATGTTCAACAAACTTTGGACAGCGGTATGTTGGATCCCGAACCACTTCATGGCGCAAAACACGGGACCCCGGTAACGGTGAAAAATCTCATTTTTACCAACTTGAAAAGTCTGTTTTCAATTTAAATGGACCAGTTGTATCTTCGATACATTCCCAACAAAATTATGAAACGTTGTTTTCATGACCATGTATGGAAGGCCAGTTCATTCAATGCAGCCACCCGGTTCACATCTTCCCGTACGAGGAGTATGATGGTGTCGGAAGGAATCACACCCACTGGCCAGGACTGACATGCGACACAGCATGCAGAAAAATTTTGTCACACCTGCACATGAATTTTGCGGACATTGTTCAAATTCAGCTCAGCTGCACATTTGTGAATAGAATTTTAGAGATTTTCTACAATTAACTTATTAAATAAGAAAGTTATCAGTCTCATGTAAACTTTCTATGAATGAATGTTACGCTCCACAATTTAATTGGTTCATTACCATGTCATGTAAATGTATTGCACAGGCAGGTAAAGTTTCACCGTCACCATCTCAATCTCAATTAGCATTAGACTGCTGTTATATGGGAGTTCAGCTGTGATTTTCCACAAGATGGAGGAAGGCAGCGAGCGGAGACACCCAATCATGTGGCTTACCACCTACTTTGGAGCTCATCCGAGATTTCACTAAGGGCGGACATGTGTGTAAGTTTCGGCTCTCAAATGGACCAAAGTGTGAGTTTTTGTTATTGCTCGCTACCCAAGAAACACAGCGGAGAGGCGAAGCCCAAAACCATAATATCCCCGGAGTGGATATAATGATTAGCAATGAGTGCTGTACGTATTTCCACGGAGACACCAATTACAAACCATGCGTGACACGTTCACCAATGCGATGAGCAACCAAGTTGATTCGCCCGTTTGTATCCCCTTATTAAAGGCAGTACGCCCTCTGAAGCACACATATACTGGGAGCGCGGTAAACATGAAATTCCCAAGGCTCAACGCAACCTCACAATGCATTTTAAAAAAGTACTGCGGTCACTCAAGACACAAGCAAATCGAGCAATATTCGATTGTTGTGTACTAGGACCAGCTTGTCTGTTATTACAAAACACGCTGTTATTGACAAAAAAATAACAGAGGCCAAGTGATTGAGATTAGCCAATCAGAATCCTGGTATTCGCATAACGGGTAGATTGGGTTGTGAATGACTATTAAAAAACATTGACATTCGGGAGAAAAGGGGTGCCCGTCCTTTGCTTCATCAGAGGCACCCTCCACAGCGATTTATCAGTGCTTTATCATTGAATGTACACAAGGCAAGGATGGGACCTCAATCTACGCGTCAAGTTCAGAAATATGTCAACACAATGTGGCTAGGGCAATCAATAACTTCTGGCATGATAGGAGATGTTTGAAAATGTGAGAAGCAATCTTTGCAGACACTTCTGCAAAAACACCCACAGCCATGCCCATTAAGGAGGAAGCACACACCCACATCTCAAATTGTATGGAGGAAAGGAAATCTGCTTTATTCATTAACCATGAAGCCATTAGGATATTTAGCAGATATGCTTCGGATTTATCGCACTGGTCACACAAGTGTCCAATTTATCGGTCAGGTTCATCATCTTTTAATAGTTTGATCAAATTTGGAGGAGAGGGCGTAGTCAAACTGGTATACTAGTCTATATATATTTCATTTATTAATAACACAAATCTCATTGACTGCTGCAGAAAATTGTGGGTTGTAGCAGTCCCGAAAATTGTTCATGTGACCAGCCTTCATGTCCCCCCCCCCCCCCCCCTCCCCTCAACATCACCAAATTATGTTTGTTGCCAATTAGAAGATGTGGACATTATTCAGGGAAAAATGTCTAAAGTGTCATCTTCCAGAATAGACCCTCATATTATCATGGAATTACTCCAATGCGTGAACGAAAATAGCAGAGGGCAAAGCCAAACTGTGTGGCAGCGGTAAATCCAGGCAAACCCCAAAATCTAAGTGGAGAACCATGGAATCCTAATTCCTCAATGAAATCAGTTAGGTTGTAATTTACAAGTGTGAAATGTAGTAAATAAGAGATACCAAGATATATTTGCCACCATGTACCAAAGTTTGAAAAGAACTGGCCTGCTACATTTCTGTTGACAGACAACAATTTAAAGATCCCTACTTAGCTAAGCAGACAATTGACTAAATTACTGATTAATTAGTTAAAGATACATTATGCATAAAAAATCCAGCTGAGAGTTCAGGCACGGGGCCTTGAACAGCAGAGGGAGTTTGCATAGGGGACCAGAAGCATTATGTGACTCCTAATTAATATTACAGGTCAGTCGAGTAGGGAATTACCAGAACAGTTCCCAGCGAGCAGGAATAGATGGGACAAGCAAAGGTCAAAACTGTATTGCGTCTACAATAGAAATATCATTCCCACCAAATATTGAAATTTATTCTAACAGAAGATTATGCCTCTGATGAAGGATCGTGTTTTCAACCCATTTCGTGATTTTAGGTCTCAAAGGAGGCACAGTGGAAATGAGACGGATGCTGAAACAAAAGTTCTGGTGAATTTTTGGTAATCTGAGGATCAAGATGACCAAAAATGATAGCAGGAGGCCCAAGGTTTTAGCTAGGAACCCATCTCGCCGTCTTTAGGACAGCTAATCACTCGATTGAGATGGCCAAATTTCCAGTCAACCAGAAGGCCAAATTAAGCCCCTGCTATTTATTTGGCCCCAGATTATAATTCCTTTTGAGATACCATCAAAGGTGACGGAATTGAAATACTTGCAGTAGGATAAGTTGTAAACCATCAATAAAGGTCATTTCAATTTACCCAAATGCACAATAGTTTGACCCAGGGTAAGCCAAGTGGTGTAGGCCTACTAGTGCTTAAAGTCCCTAATCTTAAATGGGCAACCAGTTCACTAGTGTAAATGTGGAAATGAGTGGGTAGGGTACTGGTGCATAAGCAAGTGGACCCCAAAACCAAGCACCTGTGAACAGTCTATGGGCGATCGTTTTATTAAACGTTTCTGGTCCATAAAGTTCCATTATTGGCCATCATTTTCATGTGGTAAATGCTTTACAATACTGTGAAAATTCTTAACCATGGTAGTTAATAAACATGTTAAGAGTATAGCTGTGACTCAAAAGTGGTACAATATGATTAAGAGAGTTATTCCTTGAAACTGTTTTAGGTGTAATTTGCAGATAAAGGCATTGTTTTCATGAAGATGTCACAAAATTGTTTCCTGGCTAAGGCGCTGGCTGGATTAGAAGAGAGGCATTCGTTCTGACCTTTAAACCTCTAACCCAATGGCCAATAGGAGGAAAGTTCCATTATGAGGGCCTACATAAGCATGGGATTTGTTCCCCCCCCCACCCCCAGTTGCCATTCTTGATTTCTCATTATGGGCTACGAACACGCATATAGTGCATCTATAACAACAGTCAAACCTTGACTCAGCCATTAATGGACCTCTGATTGGGGGCCACCTTTGCCCCCTTTTTTCTCTAAGAGGTCAGTCAGGTATTAACCCTTAAGACTCACCTATCATCTTTAATCTTGCTAGCGAGTGGTTCCAGCACCCCTCTTAAACTCAAATGGGCATCTAGGAAGGTCAGTACTTTGCCCTTAGCCACTGATGCACCCCTCAGCTGGGCCCGTATGAGCCACACTCCTCTCCCCATCATCTTCTACGTGGACAGGGATCGGCAGCTGCTTCACGAGTGGTCTAGCTTCTCCCCTAGAAAATCTGGAGAGAATAATTAACTAATATTACTTATCCAAACATAATTAAGGTGGAAACAAAAAACTGTATGGGGCTATGGTGGACATAAGAAAAAAAATGAATACCATATTCATTTAAAAGCACAGTAAGAATGCTTATTTATCAGACCGATTGGGATGAAGTATGGATTTTATAGTTTCCTCGCCAGCGGGGTTATTGCGGCATCTTGGACCAGAGAAGGGTTGGGGGAAGGTGTGGCTTTGAGTTCTTCATACCAAGGAAGTATGCATGGAAATAGCACATGTATGATATTATATACATGTGTCACATGTGCATTGTGCCAACAATACATGTATGGAGCAGAAGAGCATCCATGACAAACATACGAAAAAGAAACTCTCCCAACCTAACGTATCAAGGGCCCAACTTTTTTGTTGTCTGAAAGTCGATGTCGATTAAAGCACAGTTTCAAGGACCGTACAGTGCTTCTTTAGGACACAAAGTTGGTCAAAAATAATCATAGCATGAGCTTCTAATAGAATGATAATCGGAGGGTGAGGCCATTTAGTTAGAGCGCCCACTTTCCCTGTGGTTCCAACCTAACCCCCCCCCCCCCCTCACCATCAACATCACCAAATATGTTGGGTGCAATAGAAGAGTGCCACGACACCTTATTCCACGGAAAACGGTCTAAAGTGTCATCTTCCCGAATAGACCCTCATTATTTATCATGGAATTACTCAATGCGTGAACGAATAGAGTAGGCAAGCCAACCTGTGTGGAGCGTAAATCCAGGCAAACCCCAAAATCTAAGTGGAGAACCATGGAATCCTAATTCCTCAATGAAATCAGTCCTAGGTTGTAATTTACATATTGTGAAATGTAGTTCCAAATAGATATACAGATTATTGGGCCACCATGTAAAAAAAGTTTGAAAAGAATGGCATGCTACATTTCTTTGACAGAAACACAATTCTTTAAAAAGATCCCTATACTTAGCTGAGCAGACAAATTGACTAAATTACTGATAATTCGTTAATGAATACATAGCATACAAAACCAGCGAGAGTCAGGCACGGCTTGAACAGCAGCGGAGGTTGCATAGCGGGACAGAGGCAATTATGTTGCTACTAATGTTAAGAATACCGTCAGGCGCGTAGAACTCCAGAACAGCTTCCAGCGAGCGGGAATAGTGGGACAAGCAGGCAAAACTTTTGCGGATACAAATGAAACTATCATTCCACCAAATATTGAATTTATCTAACCCCACCCCACAGAAGATAATCTCTGCTGAAAGCGCATCTGGGTTTCAACCCATTTTCGTGATTTTTAGGTCTCAATAAGAGGCACAGTGGAAATTGGACTGGATGCCTGAAAACAAAAGTTCGTTGAAATGTTTGGTAAATCTTTGAGGATAGATGACCAAAATGATAGCAATGGTAGGAAAGGTTTAGCTAGGAACCCTCTCGAAGTCTTTAGGACAGCTAATCACTCAATGAGATGGCAAATTTCAGTCAACAGGACGGCCAAATTAAGCCCAAGGCTATTTATTTGGTCCCCAGATGATAAGTCCTTTGAAGATACACATCAAAGGTGACTGAAAATTTGGAAATAATGCGTAGCGAAAGTTGTAAACCATCAATAAATGATCATTTCAATCTACCCAAATGCACAATAGTTTTGCCCCAGGGTAAGCAAGTGGGGTAGGCCTACTAGTGCTTTAAAAGTCCCTAATTAAAATTGGGCAACCATCACTAGTGTAATGTGGAAATGAAGTGGGTACTTGATAATTCAACGTGGACCCCACCCAAGCACTCTTGACAGTCGATGGGATCGGTAACACGTTTCTCCAAACCAATTTGCCATCATTTTCATGTGTTTTAATGCTCAATACTGTGACAAATCTTGAAGACATGGTAGTTACTAAACATGTTAAGAGTATAAGTGTGACTCCAAAAAGTGGTTCACAATAGTGATAAGAGAGTTTAATTCCTGAACACTGTTTGGAGGTAATTGGCAAATCCAGGCAGTGTCATGCAAATGTACACCCTAATTTTGTTTCCTGGTAAGGCGCTGATTAGAGGAGAGCATCTCTTCTGACTTTTACCCACTGGCAATAGGAGTAAAGTCTCATTATGAGGAGCCTATATAAGCATGGGGGATGTGTCTGACCCCCCCACCCAGGTGCCAGCCTTTCCTTGATTCTCATTATGGGTGGTTCTGACCACCCATATATGTGCATCTATAATGGTCAAAACCTTGACCTCAGCAATAATGGACCCATGAGTGGGGCCACCTTTGACCCCCTTATTTTCTCTACATAGGTCAGTCAGGTATTAACTCCTTAAGACTCACCTATCATCTTTAATTCGTGCTGGAGTGGTTCCAGCCACCCATCGGTGCACTCCAATATGGGCATCTTAGGAAGGTCATGACTTTGCCCCTAGCCCCTGCTTGCACCCCCTCAGCTGGCCCCGGTATGGCCCACTCCTCTCCCCCATCTGTTACGTGGACAGGGCTCGGCAGCTGCTTCAAGTCAGTTGTACTAGCTTCTCCCCTGAAAATCGGAGGAGAATAATTAACTAATAATTATTATCAATAATATTAAGGTGGAAAAAAAAAACGTATGGGGCTATGGTGGCAAAAAAAAAGTGAATACCATATCATTTAAATAGAAGACACAGTAAGAATGCTATCTTATCAGAGAATTGGATTGAAGGTTTGGAGATAGTTTCCTCGCAGCCGAGGGGATTGACAGTATTTGGCCCAGAGAAGGGTTGGGTGGAAGGTGTGCCTGTGAGTTCTTCGATTACCAGGAAGTATGCAGTGGAAATAGCACAGGTATATATTATATACAGTGTCCATTGGGCATGTGCCAACAATACATGTATGGAGCAGAAGAGATCCTACAAACATACGAACAGAACTCTCCCAAACTACGAATCAGGGCCCAACTTTTTTGTTGTCTGAAAGTCGATGTCGATTAAAGACACGTTTCAAGACCTGTCAGTGTTTTTTTTTACTTATGTTGGACACAAAAGTTGGTAAAAAAGAATCATCAGGGCATGAGCTTCTAATAGAATTGATAATAGGGAGGGTGAGGCCATTTATTAGAGCGCACTTCCCTGTGGTTCAACCGCAAACCCCCCCCTCCCCCCCCCATGACAATTATCTGTGTTACGCTACTGGGACTGCGTAGCCTAAGAGTGCAAACAATGACTAGGATAACTCCCCATTTTCTTGAAATAACAAACATATTTTCAAAGAAACACCTAGAAGCAAAAAAGGGGGGAGGGACATGATTTCCATTGTCAGGTATGTTCCTTACCAATTGGGAAATCAGGTAATACTACCAATGAGGAAAATCATGGACACTTCATGAAAAGAGTATATGCCACTGTGCCAGCTGATGGTTTGACGACCCGAAGACTTCTTTGAATTGCATGTGTCTGTCAAATGTTTTATCAACCTACGCATTCTTCAGAGGCTCGATCAACCCAACATCACGGCGAGGAAGAAATGAAACAAAAAAACAAACTCAAATCGCGCTAAGAGAAGGTGCAATATTGACAGTTCTCATTATTCGCACACTTTAAGACAATTGAACTGTCTCCCAGGGTATCAGAATCAATAATTATTAATTCTGGGTTCTCACCCAACCCGTGCGAGGTGTCGCCAATTAATATTCACTATTTGAGATAATTCATTGGGCTTAGAGACAGCCTCCCAGCCGGGTGACATTCTCGCGACAAGACTCCCACTCGGCACCCTGTCGACTCCCACATGACGGCAAAGGTCACTCAGCGAGCTAGCACGGTAGGCTCATACACAAATCATTCGAGGATTCTATAGCGACAGTAGAGGGCAGCATCGAGCAAGCTCATTCGACACATGTGGAAGGGTTTTGTAGGCTATTCGTCTCTTGGAAATCGCTCTTTGTTTTTCAGTATTTACATGATTAGTAGCCTCTATGCATCCAAAAGCTTAAACTCCAATTTCAAGGGTTTTATAGATGTCACAAAATTGCATTCAATGATGCGGGTCACTGTCCGGGGGTGTTGATGATGACACAAATGCCATGACCATGAAAAGGGTTTTGAATGGAATATATAACAAGGAAAGGTCCAGTGAAGGGGTAGGGGAGTAGGGGGAGGTGGATGTCACGAATATTCCCTACCAGAAAGCGCACCAATGCTACGATTATTCCCCAATCACAAATCGAGAGTGGTGACCGACCATTTATATCCGCCTGGAAAGGAGGGCATTGGAAATTTGGCATCAGCCAGCAACAGACTGTCTGGTCAATAGGTGCATTCTGAGTGGCGACGTGGGAGGTCGCACGGGATTATAAAATTGGTCGCTGCTTGCAGCTTCACCAGTGTGCAACCCATCACCAAGAGGCCAGCAGTTGTAGGAGGGCATCGCTCAAGTGCGTGGGGTGAATTGGCTAGAGGCTTGTCGCCCAGGCCACCAAGCAGGGCAATTCAAGGAAGGGGTGTGACTGTTAGAATGAACCTTTTCATGTTTACAGTTGTGAGATGATAAGTATTATTGTGTCAAAGGTCTTAGGGGTACTAGCCGCTAGACGTTGCACGTACAGTGTGCAGAAAGGTCTTTCGAAACTTCCCCGATGGAAGCACAATCATACCAACAACAAATCCCCCTCATACTGGTCAACGATAACATCCTAGAGGATGGGATTGATGAATTGGTTGCGTTTTCACGACAATAGCGACAATTAAAAATGGGCCTGTATGATAGAGATATGGGAGAATCTTGCTATCCCAATGAGATGTTTAGTGGTGGGCAGGCACACGTACAACCGTGGACAAGTTATAATGAGAGATACATATTCAGGTATACACTGTCAATGTCATTATCTGCAACCCCTAAGATTCTCAATTAGTTGTATATCACACACAGACACACCGTGTTTAAATACCGTGAACCAGTTCATACTTTTTCACTTGGAAAACAATTTTTTTTAATATTAAATTCTCTAGTTTACACTACGAAAGTGCGAAACTCTTCAGGAAACACCTACTGACAACAACCAGCCACATGCTTATTGAGTGGTTTAAACCACCGATGGGTTTTAATTTCCCCCGTAACCCGTAATCAATAGCAGCAATCGCAGCTGCGACGGTACCCAGATGCGGGTTAACTATCAATATAGATGAAACATTCAGCATGCATGCACCATTTGTATTCAAATTGAGCATGCAAGGCCAACTTCTCTCTCCATGTCTGAGCCGGAGGTTTCCGGGAGGCATTCGTCAATAAAATCCAGAGCTGTAATAGCATTACAGAGGAGAAAAGAAGGAATCAATATGGATACAATCAACTAGGCCGAACTGCCGTTTGTAATCACTTTCTAGCGGAATCATAAATTAGGAACACATTACTCCAGTTTTTTTTTAATTCCCTCTTCAATTCATGATCCATTTATTTATAAGAGGGGAGGGAGAGTATCAGAAAGTTGCATGTCACAGTATCTAAGCAGAGTACAGACTGCACAACCATCGGTTAGGCATGGAGTACGGGGAGTTGGAAAATTTCTGAGGGGGTCCCCAGGTTGCAAATATGGCCACTCCCCATTTTTAGCTGCGGAGAGCAGCTCTACAAGTCATCATGTCTCGTTCGTCCGTTGTTCGTTCGTTTGTCCGTTCGTCCGGTCGTTAGTCCATTCTGTCGTCACGTTCATTAAAACTTCTACAACCATTACAGCATCGTTGAAACTTGGTGGGTGGATGGAAGCTTGCTACTGGCTAGCCTTAGATACATTTATGGGGTTGGCATCAGGTTTATTAGATTTACATTAAATCCAAATTAAAGTACCCCAATTTCCAACTTTATTTTGGAGCTCTCCGGAGCAAGACAATGTTTACATTTTACTCCATCCTCTGCTGAGCAGTGTTTACCTTATCTATCAGAAGGTCAGTTCTGCAGAATAGGTGACAATAACAACCTATCGTCCAGGGGGGTGTGATTTGTCTTTCATCGCATCTCACCCTAGTTTACATTAGACCCTGGCTCCACAGGATTTGTTTACAGTAAATCTCGGTCCCAATCCTCAGTGGTGACCCCTAGAAAAGAAATGGGGGCTTGCGCCCTCCCCCCCACCTAACTGCTGTTGATGGTTAACTTGTGGAGTGGTCAACTAGAAACTATGAGTGTCAACAATGTAGATATCATTTCTGTGGGAAGGGTTTCCACTGTTCAATGGCAGTGTATTTGCCACGAGAGTTTGGCTGTCCGCAGCTACCAAAAACGTTTCGACTTGCACGTGTTTTTTTTTATCTACGGATGATGAAATCTATTCTATTGAGATTTCTTCAAATAGAAAAAGTTATTTCAAGAACGTTCTCCCAGGTGTCTTCAGCATTTGTCACGAAGCTGTGATTATCATCTTTTGCTGATCATAGCGCGCTATGAGAGGTCATCAATTTCCACCTCCATGAAAGGCCATTCTCAACGGATTAGAAATACGCGCCAAAAAAAACATGTCCAGGGATTTTTTCTTCTTAGAAGGAGTGATGGGGCGCTCACCACATCACCAGGATCAAGGAGCAGCACCCATGACAAAGCGCCTCTGGGGGGTGCGGCGGGCCTCCCCCAATAGATTTTTAATCCAAATGCACTTCCAAGGTAAATGCACTTGATGTGATTTCCACATCTGGTAACTGTATGCCCATATCTACTACTTGCTCATAGGTCTTCTATAATCATTGGAATAGGGGGGTGGGGGTGTAGACCCTGTGTGTACACCGGTATTCTTGTTTCCAGTATCGATTCCAACACTTTAACAACAAAAGCTGGCACACTCTTGTAGGTTCACCTGACGACTGAGGCCCTGCTAAGACTGAATTTTCTCAGAAATTTCCATAAGGGAGGCCTACGATGCTTGGGTCAAATGCGCCCTGCCATTAAGCACCAATTTTGGTCAAATTCAATGCAATGACTATGCAGAACACAATAGGGGATAGCGGCTGCGCACATGGCCCCCAAAATTTTCTGACGTTCAGTCAAATTTTCTGGCAGTAAGTGGTAAAGTGCGCTCGCTTAGATTCGGTGGTCTTTGGATAAAATCCTGCCCCATGAACTTTGAACCTCAAAATAAAAAAATATGGGCATTCTGTCATCTTGCCACAATTGTTGAATGGCAAACGCCATGCTATCCAAGGAAGCATTTTCTTCAGGAGATTTCATTTCATAGCCGTATCGTAGCATGATTTCCTCCCTGTTTGCACTGCTTTGTAAAATAAAATTTTGACAACCCATCCTTCAGCAACCTATGACAAGTCCAATTATTTCTGGTACTGGGCACAGGATCAACTAGGAGCTTGGTTACGTTCTGGAAAAAAAAGCCCCCAACCCATATTGATAAGCCCTGATGTAGGCCAACAAAACTGAAGCTCATGGTATCTATACAGTGTAGTATATACACATTGGAATTGTTCTGTCTGACGAATCTGTGATTGCATGTTATGTTCAGTTCATGAAGTTCTTTTGACATTCATTTTGCACTTGGTATGTTTCATTGTCGGTTATTATACATGGTTATAGGGATTGCTTGAGAATGCATTTGAGCAATGTTATTTCTAGATGCTCCCCCCCCCCCCAATATTCGTCACCAAATCAAAACCAGCACCTCTGGATATTCCCCTCACTCCAACGAGAAGAGCCTGGCACCGCCCCTGAAAAAGATGTTATATATAGAGGTCCTCACAAAGGTTGGAGGTTATGCCCTTGCTGCCCCTGACCAAACCTACCTCTTTCACTGCATCGTCCACCAAGATTATTTCCTCGACGAGCCCCGGCGGTGGATTTCGGTTAATATATATGTACACTGCGCAGTAGCGTGCTCCACGCTCATTATGAACAGACGAATGATGACTACTGGTCGAGGGGAGCTCCTCCACGGGTGGGTACTTCTTTGACTTGCAACCTGTGGGTAGAAATAGCGGGAGAGTCAGTGGTGCCACCACCACAGGTGCATCAGGGAGGCTGGGCCCCCCATCATATTTTGACCCAAATTTATTTCCCTTGGAAATGCATTTGAGCAATCCTTATTTGTAGGGAGATGGAGGGACGGGTGAGGTGTAAATATAGGGAAAAATATGACTATGAATACCACCAGATTCCTCTAAAGTCGCTTCAAACCTTCAAAGATGCCCCTTCCCCCCACTTCATCACCCAATCAAGATCACTATGTCTTGATATGTGATTGATCTAATTTCTACAGGTTCAGGAAGCCAATTAAGGCTCATCCAGGAAACCCTGGCAATATGATCGTGGATGAGCACCAGTGATAACTTGCCTTCTATTTTCGAAAATGTGACAATTCTAACAGGGTCCTCGTCTGTGCAGAAAAAAATGTGACTGTACACATGACCACATGACTTGGCGCCCTGCACATCATAAGTGGTTATGTATCATGCTCGTGTCTTCATTGCTGTTCCTAATATCAAAATTATAGGCAGTTATGATTCAATTTCACACACTAAAATTTCATAAATAGGTCATGAATAGGAGATTTAGGCCGAGATCCTGTTTTGCGCCCTAATTTATAACACATTTGGTTCAACCAAAGGCGCTGCACACTTGGGTGCAGTATGCCAGGGAAATATGAGCGAATTGTCGCTTCTATTCTCAAAGTGTCCAGAGCCTAATGAAGCAGGCATGCAAGATTCCTGCTCTCAGAAACTGTCATTTAACTTCCCTGACAGACAGAACTGAGTGTAGTTCTCAAGTGCTGCCACTTTCCGAAACAAGAAATGAGTGGCGTGACGATTCATTGTCAAATGTATTTCAGAGAAAAGGAATAAAATGCATGAGAGATAACGTTTTTGGTTTCGCATTTGCAGACGTTCATGTCAGACATATCAGACCTATTAGGCCAATGCCGATGAGAAACAGATAGCACAGATAACTGATCGTAAAAAGAATAGCTGAGGATCAAGAAAAGAATCTGGTTCCACTCCATGGTATTCACAGAATGATTTATCAAGGGAAATAACATATTCATGTATGCCTTTATACAAATCAGTTGTCACAGCCTCTTATTTTAAAATGCAGGACTGAAAGGCTATAGTTTATACAGACACCCCAGGGAGGCCTTCTACAGAATCAGCAACTAGAAAAATGAACAAAACTAGGTGAAGAATTCCACCGAGCTCAGCGTGGAACTTCAACTGGTTTAGTGTAGCAAACGCTCACCAAATAGTCATGAACTCTAGTTACATAGTTTAAGAAGTAATTAGCAGTCAGTATGTTCACACAATGGACAGCATATATAGTTTTCCAAAATGACATCAAAAATTGTGATACTACGTTTGCCAACATATCAAGCAATGCTCATGCAGCAAACGGGAAATGGCCATGCCTACTGGAAAAATCACTCTAGTGTTATGACCTGTAATTGTTTAGACAACCTCCAACCTAGTATGTTGAATGGATATCCTTTTCATATTGCCAAATTGAAGAATTCAGATTTTTCTGAACATGTACGGCGGTACTAAACAAGCCGCGAACACCTGCAAAGAGCTAAAATAGTGGCTTCAGTCCCTATAGGCTTCAGATGCTTCATCCTGGATAAATTCTCATTTTCGGTATTGTAATAGTTTATTGAAAGTTTTATGTAAATATTCATATTCATACAGAATTTATTCAGGGTTGTTCCCATCCATATCAACGCCCGTTTGCTCAGATGATTGACATCTACGTCACATGAATTTTGATGAGCAGAATCCCAATTCATTGGGATTTTTGAACAAAGTCCTGCAGACGATATTTCGGTATGAATATACGACCAAGGTATATACTCAAGCGCGATAACCCCCCTTCTATTTTTAGGAACAGCTCCCTCGATCGTCTGCTCTAGCAGGCTAATGAATGGAAGGAATAAATATTGTCTTCCACTTGTGTTTACCAAAAGTTTCCAGCAAGACCACTTTAAGGCTTGCCTCTCAGGCAACATTACAAAACCAAAGAATTTTTGGCACTCTCTACTGATGTCACCAACAGTAAGTTTGAAGAAAATCGAACTTACGGTTGTCAAGATATTGACATTTTACAATTTCTGCTTCCAAGGCTCACTTACTCATTATCATTAATAAGATTGGCACTAAATTCAATAGGGAGTTTTCAATCACTATCAATACAATATAAACGTTGTAATTGTTGGCAGCTTGGTGTTACTCATTGATGTCACCAAAGCAAGTTTGGAGCAAATTAGATCGAAGGCTGTTGAGATATTGACACTTAATGAGTTTGCTTCAGTACACTGAGCCCCACCCACTCATTAATATTCAATAATAAGAATTTAAAACAAAAACAATAGGGACCATCCACTCTACGCATCCACAGCAAAGACGGGAATCAGTAGCTCTCACCATCTTCCACCTATCATGTTCACCTAGAAAGCATACCACACAGACACACACATGGATAAAGCAAGTTCCCTACCCTTTAACACAGAGGGCACTTCCAGCAAATCACTATTCGCAATATAGATCGATTCTCTGAACTCCAAGATGAAAGTCCACATTTTCGGTAGTGATGCAGCTGTCGTGTTAATTTCACAATTTATGGATGACACCATTGATTGATTCTACGCCTAACAGCAGAGCAGTCATTAAAAACATATGGCACTTGAGGAACAGGATTGGTTAGCATGCTCTATATATATATGCCCAGCTAAATCAATACAGGTGATTCCAAACAAATCACTGTACCATCAATTCTACGGCTGTCATTTATTCCCCTGCACATGCATGAAGTTGTCGGATTCCAATACCACTAGGTAGATGTAGACTGCCTATGGTCCCAACCATTCTTGGAAGTCATCTTGAGGTCACCCAAAGTAAAGTTTGATCAAATTATGTGATTTTTAAGGGTTCGATACAGCCTTTGGATTATTCGAGAAAATAGGCATCAGCGATATTGAAAATGAAAGCCATCATTCGATATCTCATCTACAAAAGACTTCAGTTAAAATTAGCAGCACTCAAACTATTCCTATTCTTGGAGAAAATGTTGTTCAGTCTATGAATTCTCAAAAGAGACAGCCGGCCACAACAAATGTATTGTGTTTCCCCACAGGGACCTATACCACAAATTTTTCAACTGTGGTTCTTGTATCAGTCATTACAATAAATTACCACAGTATGGGTACCTTCATGGCTGGAAAGAAAGACATGAAATAAAGGCTGAATGGAACTTCGACTTTGTCAAAATTTGAACGAAATAACTCAGTAGCCTGCATATACAGTAGTCCCAACAAAAGTGGTGGTCATTTTGGGATCATCGGCGTTAAATTTGCAGAAGGAAATAATATTCTAGAGAGAACATGGTGAATGTGTTCTTGGGTCAATGAAATTCCTCCAATATCGAATGTGACTAACAGCGCCATCCACTGATTTGACGTGGAGACATGTCAGCGGTTTACTCAGCTGCAGATGTCTAGTTAAATTTCGGGACAGTGTAAGCCTGCCGGTGTAAAACTATATTCATTTCACTAAAACTTCATGCCTCAAAAGAAGCACACATGCGTTTTTTACGTTTTTTGGAGGCAGAGCAAAATCACGCTGGTCCAAAACAAAGTCCGAAGAATTCTGAAGAATTTTTTGTCGTCTTCAGCAATCAGATGACCAGAAAACGTTGTCCTGATTTCATTGAATGGGAAGTTCACTCGCAAGTTAACATTGATGCATTTCCTCTTTGATTAATTCCGTTGGTGCAATGTACTTTGAACAGATGCGCACAATTTTACAAGTACCAGTTCCGTGCATTGATGTTCCAATAAACATGCATGCTCGAGTGTTAGCATTCACGCAGGGCGCTTCTAATGAATACGCTCTATACACGTCTGACCTCTCAGTGAGAGGAGAACATATTTGTCTTGTTCCAGCCGCAGTTTCCAAATATTTCATGAGTGGGAGGTGGGAATGACACCCACAGTGGTTGCACTCTTGAATTAATAGAGATAGCCTACATACATGTTTAACGTAGTAATCCGATTGGTGCCTCGGGGGGATGGAACATAGCATCAGGTTAAATATCAGCATTATTCCAGTTCAATCTGCCTCTTTGAAATTCATGACAAACGCCAGTGCGGTGGTGCATTCCAGTTGATTTGGTAAATTTGACCAATTTGAGAAATGAGCCCAAATATTGGGGTAAAAAAGATTCTGAAGTGGAAATGCCATGAACTGAACAAGGTTAAAATGAAACTAGCCCACACACAGGGTCTATAGTTCACCTCATCTATTCACTAGTGAAAGTAATATGTGAACATACTCCATCTGTATAATATAGCAGGAAGTGAAATTACATAGATATGTGGGCCAGATCCAAAACTCCGTGAATGTTATGGACGGAATTCAGAAAAACAATGCCCCACAAAAAAATGTGTGAGATGTTTCATTGGGTGGGGCATCCATAGTGTGAGCAAGATGGGATCCCTCTACAATATGACCAGAAAAAAATTATGAGGTTCCGCATAATTTGTTCGAATATGCAAATTAGGTGAGTGTTATGGACGGAATCAGAAAAATCATTAATTTTCCTGAGACTTTTGTAAAGTCATTTTTCTGTGAAGTGTTCTGGAATTCAAGATGAAAGGTACCTTGCATCAGAGGCTTGGTAGTCGTGCTTTACCATGCCATGGGTTATAACCCGCACTGCACTTGCAGTAACCCACCACCCCAGATCTAGACTCAGCGTTATGGACGGAAAGTGTAACGTTATGGACGGAAGTTTTGTCCCAATTTGGGATGAATTGCCGAATTGGTAAAATAATGTGATAAGTCACTATGATTGTCCAATATGATTCATATTGTACCTTAAAATTGTATTCAATATTATAAGGGGAAACAGCTGGAACCCAAAAAAAATAGTATTGGAGGAAAATGTTATGGACAGAAATGCATGAGTTCCATAGACTTGTGGATTGAATTTCTTCCGCAACAAGATATCTTGCAAGCAGATCCTGAGATCTTCACATGCTACACCCAGTTCCCTTTGTTTTAACACCACCCAGAACAAATACCCAGATTCATTTCTGTCAGTAATGCATATTTGATAAGGAGAATATTACAGTGTAACATTTAGCAATTTTTATAAGAACAACTTCCATTCATGAACAAGTCAACTTCCTGTGAAAATTTTAAATCATAAGAACCTCAAAAAATTTGTTCACAATTAAGTGTAAAATCATTACCAAGCACAAAGGGAAATTAATCTATCTCACTGTGAACAATTTTTGGGAACATTTGGCAGTTGGAATGATTTGTAATAACAGCCTGTTACTTAGGTTCATGAGTTGAAATTCATCTCACAAAATGATGTTGAGGCAATGTTATGATCCCTTCTGTCACACCATGTTAACTTCATCATGCAATAATCTGCATATACAGTATCCAGAATATTAGAATTTTGTGGTACTTTTTTGGCATACACTGTAGCACGAACTGAGGTATAAATCCAAATTAGATTTCGGAGCGATCAAACATTTACATCAAACCAGAAACAGTAAGCCCTACCATCAAATTCACAAAACATGGCCAAGTTTATCTCCTCTGTGAGAACCTGTCACCAATCCATTTCACCATCCTGGCTGTGATACCCACTTTGCTGCTTGAGATGAGAAGTACTGGCTGCTCCAGTTTCCCTAAGATGTTCTCCAGTGGGATCCAGCATTTGTCTCCTTTTGATGGCCAGAAAAAAGGGCTTTATTCTAAGCTATTATATGATGGAATTCAATCAAATTCATGAACATCAAACACATCAGATCCAGAAAATGTTAATGGACCATATACCTAATGAGTTTCACAATTCTTACTAAGTTTGAAATTGGAATATATTATGCAAATTAGGCACATACAATGTACCGCTGCTGACCCTAGCTGTACCTTAAAAATGTTCAGGATCAAAGGTGGATCACACCTACCAATTTTTTGAAATCCAACTTTCAAAATCGCATAAATATGCTTTAGCCAAAAACCATCAATGGGACATCCAGTGACCCCAGACTTCACTTTTAAATTTCTTGGGGAACCATGGTAGACCACATCTACCAAGTTTCGTGAAATCTGACAAACTTGAAAAATTTTCACAAATTATGCAAATTAGACCACTTAATTAGCATATTTTAGGCTGAAAATTCGATCAGTTCCTCTACCTGTCATCCAGGTCCTCATGCCGAACTACATCACTGTAGCGCATGCAGTTCTTGCATAATCTTGCTAGCGAGCTTAAACAATAAATTACATAAAATAAGCTAATTAATTACCCCCTCAAGTAATGATTTTGCTGCCCAAAATCTGATCAGATCGTGTACAACCAACCCCGGTGCTACACACAAAATTTTGTCTCGATCGGCCTCACGGTTTGAGAGAAATCCTACTAACGAGAAAGTGTGACATACACACACACTAAAGTGACCACTAAGTCTCTTCCTGAATTTCATTCAGGCGAGACGAAAAAAATGATGGTTGCG
This sequence comes from Sclerodactyla briareus, assembly GCA_026419785.1. NCBI lineage: Eukaryota > Metazoa > Echinodermata > Holothuroidea > Dendrochirotida > Sclerodactylidae > Sclerodactyla > Sclerodactyla briareus. Next base: position 382,098 of record JAODTK010003221.1, on the reverse strand, counting down.
ATGGGGACAAATAACCTACTACAAGAAAAGTTTGTTGTTTCACTGATTGTGTTCATTCCTCATATCAGTGGTAGTCATTTACAGCCTCAAAATAGTCAATGACAAAACATGCCACACTGTTCCTCTCCAAATACACTGAATTCAGGCGAGACAAAAAAAAAATGATGGTTGCCATGGGAACAAATGACCTACTACAAGAAATAGCTCTGTTCTGTTTCACTGATTGTGTTCATTCCTCATATCAGTGGGTAGTCATTTTTAGCCTCAAATAGTCAATGACAGAACATGCCACACTGTTCCTCTCCAAATACACTGAATTCAGGCGAGACAAAAAAAAAATGATGGTTGCCATGGGAACAAATGACCTACTACAAGAATAGCTCTGTTCTGTTTCACTGATTGTGTTCATTCCTCATATCAGTGGGTAGTCATTCACAGCCTCAATGGACAGCCTCAATGACAAAACATGCCACACTGTTCCTCTCCAAATACACTGATTGCATCCATAACATTGTTCCGTCCATACCGTTATCCATATTCCGTCCATAACACATTTTCGTTGCACCTCACCTGACATATGGACAAGAATTGGGTGTTTTGTCACATTATCCTTCATGGCACTGATAATCTTCAGAAGATCCATGCTGAGTTTCATCTCTCAGTTGAACTTGTAGATGCCACGAGATTAACAAATTGGGGTAGCATTATGGACGGAATTTCACATATTTCACTAATTAGCATATGGCTTAGGGAAGCAGTTGTTACTTCCCACCAATTGGATGTAAAGACCAATATTCTGAATAATTAATTACTAGGCACAGATTCGTGAAACTCTTCATCCTAAAAGGGGTGCCATAATATGACGTTTTCCGTCCATAACGTTGGTTTTGGGATACTGTCCCTTTAACTAGCCAAAACTCATTAACGAACTGATATAACAATTTGAAAAATTGGCTCAGGTAGCCTGAACTGGTATATTTTAGTGCAAAACTATCACACTTGATGAATATCTACATCTGAATGTTAGTGATCAGGTTGACAGGTGTTGGATCTGACCCATGTGTGAAAAAAGGGTGGGGAGAAGGGGAAATTTTTGGCATGCTGGGGTACTCGGGTGAAAACACCTCATTACCCAACAACATCAATTTGTGCGTATGCTCCTATGCTGCCTGTCGTGATTAAAGGTGGAACCTTATTTCCCTTCTGTACAAACTTCCTGGGCAAGGAGAAACAGGATATGCTCAAGAATCTTCCTTACCAAAAGATTTCATGGGGGCCTCTGTTCATATTGTCGTTACCCAGCATGAAACTTTAGCTTTTATACATCCTAGCAAATCCCCTCCCAATTGAGTATCCTTGTAAAAAAAATTAAATCCTATATAATCCCTATTCCTATGTTTCTGTTATATACCCAAAAGGGGACATGAAGACTGTCAATTCGGCAATAATTGCAAACTCATCATACTCCCATTGTGAGGCCTCTAACCATTGTGGCTGTGGTCAACATCCTCCATGGGGAGCAACTACTGCCAAAGGCACCACTAACAGTGGCTGGCTTGGCGCGTCGCTTTGCCAGGCGCTATGTAACATGCATAGTACCACCAATCTAACTGTTGAAGTACTTCATGCCGAAAAAGTGTAGCATTTGTTATAAGTGCAGACTTCACAGTACATAATTCTCAAATATAATTCTGGCAACACCAGCAGCTTGGACTGTTTCCGTCTGATTTCTGGCCTCGGTTCGTAGGAATGACCGAGACAGGAAAACTGGCAGAATGACCTGACAAACAAGCCCCAAGTCTAGTTCATATAAGAGGATGATGTACCCAAATGATGATGCGACGAGGGAGATGTCCAAGGGCTACGATTTAATGGCATAAATTAGGGATGTTTGTGCTGTTAATGCTCGGGGTTGAGTTTGAACAAGAGTGCAATTGTGGATTAGAAAGGATTGTGTTCAAACCGATAGACTGTATACATAATGATCGATTGCTATTAGTCTATGGTGCATAATGGCGACTAGCGAGGTAAAATAAGGCTAGTTAGGAGCATGCGCCATGAACAACGCCAAGCTGCGTGGGGCTAATGATCCCGACGTCTGAGCCCACCTACTGTGAATGACAGAGGATGGGGCCAGAGCTGCCTGAACAGCAGTTTTCTTCCCAGGGATCCAGTCTTTTATGCTAAGCGCCAAGTCTTTGGTATGATCTGACCGGGATTCGAACCGTGTTTAACCAGGTGGAAGGCTAATGCCCTACCAACTGTGCCAACCACTCGGTTGATAGAAACCTAGCCTTGCACAGAATGCCATCTTATAGGTGGAGGCATCTACGTATATTGCCCGTGTGCATCGCTGTCTTCTTAATCACCTAAGGCTGGGGTAATTAACAATCAAACGGTCAAACCATAGATTTTTTTCCCCCCATTGAATAACCAAGTGAATGAAAACCTTTCTGATGAGTTCTGGCGCAATATTCTCACCTACCTATTAAGGTCCATGGGGTCATTATTGATCAAACCCTAGATTTTCTTCCCCATTAAATAACCAAGTGAATGAAAATTTTGTTGGTGAGTTATTTTGAGATCTTCTTACTTATCTAGGAACCATTGGGAAAATAACACATCAAATCAAATCCTAGATTTCTTCCCCCACTGAATAATCAAGTGAATGAAAACCTCATGACCTTTATGCCTCGAGAGAATAAAACCAGTACAAATATAACATACTTGTTCGTCCTTGGACTCTTGGTACAATCTCAATGGATTATACGTACCCTTGGAGCAGTGGCATAACTGTGGGGCTATCAGTCAGGGGAGGTGGGGGGGGGGGGGGGGGGGGAGGGGGGGTTCTTGTGATGACAAAAAAATTCCCCCCTCAATTTCTAGAAGTGATGATTTCCACTCTTTCACATTTTTTTTTCGCTGGCCCAGTACCAGTGCAGTGATGGAGGGAGGGGGGAAGGGGGCAGTAACATTACCAGCAGCATGGGCTGCCATTTCATCATTTCTTTATTTTAGTGTCCTTATTTTGGTCATTCCCCCACATACTCTCTTCTTTCCCCTTGCCTCTTTCCCATTTCTGTTTACCACCCTGAGCAACTTCATTCAGGATGTCCTTCCTGGTGAAGCCTGGCAGATATCTGATACCCAGAAATGTTGTGCCCACAAATTGAATAGATTTTCTTCCTGTGATTTATGAAGAAATACTCATCATATCCTCACAACACTTTTAAGTGTTCTGGGATATCACGGTTTCGGAGGTGTAGCCGCCGTCGCCACCCGAAACTTCAGGCGTTAGCGCAATAACTCTTTAACGCTTCATACGATCGATCTGAAAATGGTATAACGGAATGTCCGTCTAGGAAAATCTGGATTGAGTTCGAAACGTGGGCATCACTCCATGTCTGTTGCCCTCTATTTTGCAGGTTTTAAACGAAAAAAAAAACAGAGTTGGTCCGATTTAAGAACTTGGTGGATGGAAACAAAAATTGGTTCCGAAAAACATGATAATGATTTCAAGGTCACCGGAGGTCAAATTTGTTGATGTTCTTCGCAAATATACAGAGGTGTCTGATTCACATGAAACTTGATGAGTGGGGCAAAAATTTGTGTTTTATTCGAGATCTTTCTAACTCTGTCGGATTTGAACGAAACTTGGAGAATGTGAACTACAGTTGGCCTTGAACAACAGGTAGGGCATTCTAAGTCACCAGAGGTCAAATTGACATGAATTTTAATGTGCTTTCCTTCAAACGAAGTCCACAAAGGCCATTTCTGCCGGGATATACACGTCGGCGATTTACCCGCTGCACATGTCTAGTTATCCAGGGTGTCTTTGTGTGGTTAGTCCTGTCCAAGAGGCTCTGATTTATGTTTCTCCACAACTCTTTATTTAGCTCAATGGCTCGCTTCCTCTACGAAATGAGGCTTTGCTCTACAAGTGCTATCACTAATTCATACAATTTCATTTGGGGAAGTCCCAGGTAATCACAGAATGCAGCAATGCAACAAGCTGTTGGGACAGAATCAGGGAATCATTTATTTCTGTCTGATTGGGGCCATTTGGACCTTGTCCTACACTAACTCAACCTACCTCAACCAGTATCCTCTATCTTAGAACCTGTGTAATGATATCATCACACTAGCAATACATTAAGGAGCGTTCATCTCAGCTCCTATTTGGGGAGGGGTTTCCTCACCCCCTACCCCACAACAAAACCCCTCCCCAACAATCTGCCATCGGGTAGAGATCTGTTTTATTTAATGATATTTTATCGCTGGTCATCAGGGTAAACTGATTCAGCTTGAAGGGCTGTTTCATCACCAGTCTATGTTTTCGTGACGAATACAGGATCGGGACAGATCCCCCAGCCGAGTTGGGGGAGGGGGTTCCCTCCACCAGAAGGGGGTCTGTCCTTCACCCACCCACCCACCAAACTTTAAAACATACCTCTCAGCCCGACATCAGGTAGAGACTTCCATCTCAGCCTGTTCGGTTTCCTCCAGGGTCACTAACAGCCCTGCCTGGTCCCCAGTCAGTGAGGCAGGTATCCTAACCCCCCTCCACCCCCTTCACTTCTTCCTCCTTCCCCACACACTGATCTGTCCAAACACCCATCCAACTGACGTCTGGTAGGAGAGAAGAACCTTGTTCAATGATATCATATCACTGGCATTCAGGTTGAACTGATTCAGCTTGAATGAGTTCCTTCATCTCGGCTCCTGTTTGTTCCTCGGGATAACGTACGGCCTTACCCTGCTCCCCCGGCCAGCTTGGTGGGTTATTCTTCAGCTTTCACTGGTGGCCGAGGCGGAACGGCGCTTCTCGGGGTTCCTCACATCCTGTGGACAATGATGCACACGGCCATGTCAGGAAGCAAGAGGTGGTGCTTCCATGTTTAAAAACAGGCTCTGTATTTCATCTCTCATAGAAGTCAAAAAACCGCAGGCGTTCTCAGGCTGGTATCCTGAAGAAACTTCACAGCTCTGGGTAACGAGTTGTACTCAAATGAAAATGTGTTACCATATTTTTTTTCTGAAACCCGCCCCAGGCACTGCATTTTGTTTGTTGGAAGAGGATGTGAACCCAAACACAAGCTTATGTAACAATATACACACACACTTGACAACAGTAGGCTAAGGCACAAATTCAGGGCAGGATTCAGTTAAAAAAGGTGGGGGGGGGGGGGGCCCCCTCATGGAAATGTGACACCCAAATTGCCTCAACTATGCAAATTAGACAACAGTTGACTTACAGTACCATTTTCTAATTTACATATCTCAGGACAAATAGTGGACCTCACCTAATCGTGTCATGAAAATCCAACGAATTCAACAAAACTATGAATACTATGAATATGAAAGTATGAAGAACTTACCGCCATATTGTACAATGGCACCCCACTCCGGACTATTGAATATCTGGGCATAACACAAAAAGTCCAGGAGGGCCCACCCCACGCCTTCTCATTTTGCCAGATGTTTCATTTACAATAGTGAGCATCTTGTTAGAAATTCAATGTGGGGTGAGGTGATATCTGAAATAGATCCAGCAAATTATACACATGAATACCCCCAGTGACTCATGTGGAATTCTATGAGACAATTTTGGGGATGAAAGGGCCGACCATACCATCAAGTTTCATGAAAGTTGAACAAAATTCGAAGTTGGAATGAAAATCAGACACACTGCATGACTCCAGTGACCTCACATCTATTAAAAAATGTGGGGACCAAAGGTAAACCATACAAAAGTTTCATGAAAAGCTGGGCAACATTTAAAAATCATGCATAAATTAGCAAATTAGACACATCGAATGACCTCCAGGGGAGGGGGACTCTGAATCCATGTCAAAAAGTTTCGAACTGGAGGTAAACCATTACCGAACCATGTTTCATAGAAATCAAACCAACTTTAAGATTATGCCTGAATTATACAAATTAGATCCCCATCTTTGTTTAAAAGTTTTGACACTGACCACTAGACCATAATTACCAAGGTTCATAAAAAGCTAATTAACACTTGAGATTTGCAATAATTATGCAATTTAGATGGTTCAATTAGCATATTTTATGCTGATAATCTAATCAACTCATCTACCTCATATCCTGTACTCATGTGCCAAACCAAATCACCAAAGCACCTGCAGTCCTCAGTATCTTGCTTAACAAGCTTAAACAGTAAATTTATAACATTTAAAATAGGCTGAATATGACTTTTCTGCCCAGTAGCGAATCAGATCGTGTTCACCCAAACCTGATACAAAGAAGAAATCCTGCTTATAAGATAACAGGACACACATGTATACACACATACATCATAGATACATAAACATGCCTGGTACACACACACAACAAAAGGGATCACGAGAGGTCTCTTCCTGAACAGGGTTCAGGACAAGACAAAAAAAAAACATTTTTAACCTGGGACTTGCCTTGCTTGCCCTCTCATGCTCCGAGAAGAAACACCTAATATGTCCCACATGATCCATTAATTGAGGCACAATGGACATTTTTCAGCTCTTTATTCCCCCCACAACCAATGCATAGTCAGAATATTAAATTAGAGGCAAAAACATCTCCAGAAATTCTCCCCCCAACTTGAAACTCATATAGCTTGCTTGCCTCTTTCATCCTCTGGCACTCATACTCAAAAGATTCTGTCATTTCCTCCCATTCCCCAAAATTTCAGGGCTCAGTGGACATTATGGACCACAGTAATTAGTGCTCTAGTTATCGTGCCATTAATTTGTGAGGTACCGTAATGGCTTTATAAACTAATAACTGCAGCTCGGGCATAGACAGCTGCTGGCTGGAACGCCGAGGTCTCCTTGGAAGAGCACCTGCAGCTGACCACTGTTCCAGGGTATTGCCATAAAATTATTATTAATAAGGCCATGGCCATGTTAACATATTTGCTTGAAACTAGCACATGTGAAAGGCTGCACGTAGACCCTACACAGTAAATGTATTTGGCGCCATGATAACATGAAAAAAAAAAAAGGTTCCCTACCCTCAGAAATCCTTGAGATGATCTCCAATATCTTTTGACCAATTTCGTAGGTTCTTATTCGGAGTTACCGTCTAGAGTTGTTTGGTATAAAATTTCCAAAAGTTCATGTTTTACATTGACTGTATATTATAGGAAAATCCGCCGGTTCCCCACTGATGTCACAGGAAAAAAAATCCAACAACTGATTGTGCCATATTGTAAAAAACTCAAATCAGCTGAAAGTCGGATTGTGGGTGTGGCTGTCATAGGGTAAATAAATAGAAAGTACTAAAGGTCCAGTCAGAATACGTGACTATGGGCTTTAAGCACTAATCGTTTTCTGTGGCGACCAATTCATTGCTGCATGGTCTATGTCACGAGAGTACATACAAATTGTTCCGACTTCCCAAGAATCCGGTTCCCGGTGACTGGGTTTAACCGTTAAAGTGGGTGCCATACTGCACCTGGGCCTACCAGGGGATGGGAGGATGGGGGTCTCCAGAGGAAAATTATGAGCAGCTTAGTGATTTGAAGCAATATTAGAGGACATTTCTGTTCATTTGAGGCTTAGGCAGTCGCCTTCAATACACCACATGGACTGCCTTGGGTTTTTGTCTCCTAAATTCAAAATCGGCTAAATTATCTGGATCTATGCTTTCTACTTCTAGGAGTGATAGGAAACAAAACGGGGGAAGTCGATTATCAAGTATTCCAGCACAGTGAGACAGGAAAGGCAGTGTCTGTCTGGCATTCCCATGCAGACACCAAACTAGTGGGTATCACTGGGTAGGGAGTGACATTGCAACATGCACAAGCTTAAAGGACAATAAGACCATGTAACCCTTAACTCTGCTTTTTTGGTGTCTTATATCTAGCATATTCAAGAAACTCAAACCTGGGCCAATGGAGTGTGATGAAAAGAGCCAATTCTACTATAGCGCAATGTGCCCCGTGGCGTCATGAGAGTAACTGCGGACCCTGTGTAATACAAAGTCAATCAAAAACTGATGTCTACCAACCTAGTGACAAAAAAACTAACAATGGGGGATCTGATTGAAAACTTACAAATTTGTTCACAAGATATGAAAGAATAATTTTGTTAATTTCATTCATGAATAATAAACTAATATTTGTCTGCTCTAAAGTGCAAAAATAGCAGATGTAGTGTGAAGTCAATAGGCGGCTTTTGTATTGTACTTGGTGATGTCATCAATTAGTAAAACAAATAACTCAACGAGGAAACATATCAGAATCGCCAGATTTGGTTGTGGGGTTTTCGACATGTCCTCTTTTCATCTGTATCAGTTTAAAGATGATCTCGTTGCATGACCATGTACGGTTTAAGACCTGAGATGGAACGTCTCTTCAAAGTCAGAAAGGCTGTGGATTTGTGTACTTTGAGTGAGAAGGCAGGCATTGGGTAAGCCTTTGCAGCAGGGATTGAGTAGATAGAAGTTGTTTTTCAATCTGTTTAATTATGATCTTACATAGAAAACTTTGTCCCCTCAGTGAAAAATTTCCTCATGTCAATATTGGTAACCACTCTGATCCAGCCTTGAATGTGCAGCATGTGCATGTTTGTGCTATTAAGGAACTGTAATCATAAGAGGAACTGGTTTGAGCCACAATAAGCGGAAACCCGCTTTCTCGTTGTTGTTTTTTGTAATAATCACCCAATGGTTTTTTTACCACTTATATACCGCACATGCAGCCATTGCGACGACCATGAACAAAAGGGGTGAAACAAATATTAACTAATCGTCACGGTCTCAACAGAGCAAGGAAAGAGAGCCATTAACAAGATTAGAGTTCTCAGAACCACGGAACTTCCTGCCCAACTCGGAATGGACGATTAAAGCTCTCCATCAGGGAATTGAGGCATCACCGCTGGGTGCAGGAAACAAACAAAAAGTGCAGTACTTTGATAAAATAGGCAGCAGACAGTGAGAGAAAGACATAACCAGTTGACAACGGAGAGTCTTAATTTTTCTCACACAGATCAACGAACTTGCACACTAAAGAATGTACCATGGTGAGCATGTACGTTAACATAACTAGCAGGTTTGGTGTACTTAGATAGAGGATGGGGCTAGGGTCAGGCCCGTAGCCAACAAAAGTGAGAGGGTGGGTCTCTTCCCCAGATGGCGGACGCTTTTTTTTCTGAATATGGATTCCCTTAATTCTCTGCTTCCGAGCATGATCCGAATTGTCCAACATGTCAACCATGAAATAGTCCATTCCATTAAACCATGGTAAAAATGCTTGAGCTGAATGAATGGGTGGGTCTTTCGAATGCTCCGCCACTCCGCTACGAGCGAGGGTTGGGCATTTTCTTCCCCGCATAAGGAGGCCAGCAGTAGAAAAAAAACAAAAATAATGGTGTCTCAAATTGAAGGTCACATACGCATTGTTGTGTGTGAACGATGTGTTATCTTCCTAACCAAGTGTCATGAAATCACATGTACCCTCCTCGAGATCAGAGGCAGAAACTTGCCAATGCGAAATATTCATTCCTTCATAGTATTCCATGGATGAGTACATTGTAGCATACCCTAGGCAACATTTGCCAGGGGGAGCAGGTAACCTTATTACTTGCAGATACGAAGATTTGGCCATGAATAGTGAGAGGAGAATACAGTAAGGCAAGATGAAAAATTCAGAGCGAAGATACTGTAAAAGTCGGCTGAGAGAAAGCCATGAGTATAACAGCACAGGCTAATATCACTGCTATTCCACAGACAACACGGGCTGGCAATGACATCCCTAATTCGCGCATCATACAGGCTGACACAGGCCCATCCCACAACAATAAGGCTAACATCTGTTTCCACCAGCACAAGAGGTTTATATCCCTAGTCCCCACACAACATGGCTGACAAGTCCTTATCCCCCAAACCAACACCGGCTGACATCCACCACTAACTACTGTTGAAAAAGCTCAATTCGAGGGATGAAGATACTCAGAAAAGATAAATACCAAGTAAACAATGGATAGCCAATACTGCAAGAAATTGCACTTGACTGGCAAGAGAGAAGGGCGATTGGTACTGCCACTGGCACTTCTGCAATAGCCAGAAGCTTGTTAAGCCTGCGTTTCCATGCACGCGGGGCGAGCAGGCGTCTAAAATCGCTCATCGTTATTTTCAACTGAGCCTTTTCCTCCATGCACGCGGACGGGCAGGCGATTTTTCCGCCAGCCCGCTGTGTCCCCGCGTGGTATTTTGCAATTCAATTCTCGGGGGATTTCCCTGCATCTTACCGGCATTGAAGCTGGCATAATGGGAGTGAGGACAATTTTAGGTTCGAATAATGTTCCCAAACAACTTCATCACTGTTTCAACCTAGATGAGATTTTATACAGATTGTGTCTATATTTCAATGGCCAGACACCTATTTGAACACAGTAATAATTACCTCTTTAAATCCATGATATGTCAAGTATTGCTCATTAGATCTCCAAAACCTGTCAATTGTGCCGTTTTTAATGGTGGGCCGTAATCGTTGACTTTTAGAACGATGTTTTTCAGAAAATGAACACCGGTTTTAGGTTCAAACACTAATCAGCTCGTATGCGTCTGTGTTTGACAACCAACACCAATAAAACAACCAAACGCCAACACCGACAACGACAACAACGACAACGACGACAACGACAACCCGACGCAACAACAACAACGACAATGAACAACAACACAATAATAAATAACAATAATAACAGATAACAATAATAAATAATCCAATATTTATAAAGTAGGATCATCGGTTCTTATATACGCATATACACACTAACAGTGGAGAAGAGTGCGTGACTCGAGAAAGACCCCGCCGCCTGCCCGCCCGCTTGAATGGAAACTTGTCTTCCAAAACGCCCGCTCGCCCGAGTGCACGGAAACGCGGCTTCACTTTGTACATGGCATGATTGGGATGCGGGGTTCCGATCAGGGTTACTGTAAGTAGAGTTGGTGAAATAGGATCTGTATTCCACAGGTTGACACCCTATCCAAAACAACATAGTCCGACTCCCATTCTGACCAACAACACAGGCTGACATCCTTATCCCACAACATCACAGACTGACATCTCTATCCCACACACACTACATGCTGACTTCCCTAATCCCACCACACCACAGACTGACAAATATTCCATAAACAACACAGGCTGACATCACTATCCCCCCCCAAACCCCAGCACTAGAATATGCGAAAACACATAAATCCCACAAACAACACATGGCGAGCTGAAATCCCTATCCCACACCACAGGCTGACTCTCCCTATCTATGAACAACACAGGCCTGACATCCCCTCTCACAACAACACAGACGACATCCCTATCCCACAAACACCACGGCTTCCATCCCCAATCCCACAAACAACACAGGTCAGGTTGACATCCCTATCACACAAACAGCACAGGCTAACATCCCTATCCCATAGACAACATAGGCTGACATCACTATCCCTTGAACAACAGAGGCTGATATCCCTATCCCACAAACAACACAGGTCAGGTTGACATCCCTATCACACAAACAGCACAGGCTAACATCCCTATCCCATAGACAACATAGGCTGACATCACTATCCCTTGAACAACAGAGGCTGATATCCCTATCCCACAAACAACACAGGTTGACATCCCTATCCCATAAACAACACAGGCTGACATCACTATCCCTTGAACAACAGAGGCTGATATCCCTATCCCACAAACAACACAGGTTGACATCCCTATCCCATGGACAACATAGGCTGACATCACTATCCCACAAACAACACAGGCTGACATCCCTATCCCACAAACAACACAGGTTGATATCCCTATCCCACAAACAACACAGGCTGACATCCCTATCCCATAGACAGCACAGGCTGACATCCCTATCCCATGGACAACATAGGCTGACATCACTATCCCACAAACAACACAGGCTGACATCACTATCCCTTAAACAACACAAGCTGATATCCCTTTCCCACAAACAACACAGGCTGACATCCCTATCCCATAGACAGCACAGGCTGACATCCCTATCCCACAAACAACACAGGTTGATATCCCTATCCCACAAACAACACATGTTTACATCCTTATCCCACAAACAACACAGGTTGACATCGCTATCCCCCAAACAACACAGGCCTATCCCACAAACATCACAGTCTGACATCTGTATCCCACCAACTACACAAGTTGACATCCCTATCCCATAAACAACACAGGCCAACAGCCCTAGCTTACCAAACACAGGCTGACATCACTATCCCTTAAACAACACAAGCTGACAACCCAATCCCATGGACAACATAGGCTGACCGCTGACATCACCACAACTCTAATCCCGTCCCACCGTCTGGACCAGAGATTCAAGTCTATGTTTAATTCGGTCTTCATGTAGATAACTCACTGGCTGCATGCACCAGCACTTCACACAAAATCCTGGCCAACCGAGCCCTGGATAAATGCTGCCTTAAAGAATCTAGGCAGCAGTGTGGTAATTAGAATCAACATTCAGTTTAGTCAATCCTTTATTTCATTCACGGTTCAATAATCTCATCTCAATGAAGCATATTCTACAATATTGAGGCCTCTGTTAATGGCCAGGCAGGTGAACCCTGCCCCTCCCCCCCTCTGCTATTAAGAACAAGAAGTGAAGACTTCAGTTAGTTTAGGTGAGGTCATCTATATGCAACCGGCACATGGGTAACTATTTAATCCTTTTCTGGGTGGTCAGTTGTCGCCATTGGAATAGATTTTGAGGTACACCTTGCATCCGTGCCCAGTGGACGGTCGCTAGCCAAGTTTTTCTAGTGCCGGTTAACTTGGGGTACCAATTGCCAGTCAATTTGCTGATCGGTGACTTTCAATTCATTTGACTGTTGGTTTTAAATGGTGAAACTAAATGATGAATTTATTGGCTGTGCTGGCAACACCACCCAGCACAACAAGTGTAGCTGCATCCCCTGCTCACAGCGATCCACGAACAGCAAGTAGTCCAGTGGTGAAGGATGCTTATGATTAATGAAATTAAAACATTCACTGGATCATACACACCAGTGCTAGAGGGGTATGGATGGTGAAACAGACCTACTCTATTTCAGTTTTTCGCAATTCACAACCTGTCTAAAAAAAAACCAAGATTCTATCTATTTTCACTTCCACTACTTTGGGTTTGGCGACCGTGGACTGTTAAACTGTTCCATTACTTCGATCTTCCTCGATTTGAAAAAAACAATCAATGCATGGTACTCACCCTCCTTGGCTGGGCATGGGTCATCCACTCGTTGCATTGACCTCCTTCCCACAGTCGCTGTAGTACATATGAGGCCATGGTCTAGCATGACCCACACCATGGACGTGCCCAGGACGATGTTACGTAGAGCAGCCTAAACGTCTCATCTTGACAGATAGATTGGAGGCTTGTCGGGGTGCTGTGGGCAAGTTTCACCTTGGCAAAGTAAATTGGGATCAGGGTTAACAACGGGAATGATAGATATTCACATTATGGCCATCAGTGTCCGGTTTGCTGAGTGGGAAGAGTGACGGCTCTACATAATCAGATGGGGTGGGGTGCAAAATGAGACTCCTTATTTACTTCTTAGTTTGTGTCAATCTGAACTTTCCTCATGGAAAAGTTGCCGTGCCGTACCATACAGGACTACCCAGAGCGTATTGTTAGCCTAGGGCATGTGGTCAATGGTCATGGCAAAACATTAGCCTATCCAGTTAATATGTGTGTGGGTGTTTGTTTTTGTTCGTGGGCTGGCTAACTATTTCTCTTAGGAGCCAAGCTTTATCTTGCCCTAGCGAATGGCCTGGCAGTATTGATAATGTATGTGTGTGTATGTGTGCATTTGCATGTGGGATTCTTTCTATTAGAGCAGCTTTATTTCCAGCAAATCTAGGCAGTATTGATAATGTGGTACCTTGCAGTTCTGGTGAATAATACCACATGCGAGAAAATATTTTATTCCAGAGCCACTTTATTAAAACTGCATGAGGGAGTGAGGTAGGTAGATATTACCATGATATCTGTTTACAGTGTTCTAGATTCTAAAGCCCCGGTCGTCATGTAGTAAACAATAACTCTAACCATAACGTTACCTTGCAGCGGACAAACTAAACGATAAAAGCCCACGATACCGGTCGCAGGGAGTTGAATAAGCTGTGATGTTTTGAAATGGAGAAAATCGCCTGATGGGTCAAAACAGTTTCATCCTCCGCACTTATTTGCCTGATTATCGCACATAGCATCGATCACCATTTTACACGCTACTGTTTGGATTTGTGGGTGAGAACGTATTGGGTTTGTGTGTGAGTGGAACAATATTTCAAAACCTCCCACATTCCCACTGAGTCCATTGGGGCCCAAAAAAAATCACTAAACAAACAAGCAAGCTCGCTCGAACACAAATTTTCACTTGATCAGCAACCCAAATATTTTCATCCGCCTAACATAAATTCTCTGGATTTGTCTGGCCCCTTTTGGCTTTAGAGGCTGGAGGCGCAATGAATATACGGCACTCATACTAGTCAAATGGGTAGTCCATTTTTAGCCCATGCTGAATAGGGCCTACAGTAACAAGGTCTCAGGCTAAGAGTGCTGCATAAACTGTAGATACAATGTTTTTCCGGGGCTGATTAATAGTGATGCTGTTGACCTCCGCTTAGAGTGGGAGGGCCTATGGTCGCTCTTGACAAAGCAGGGTTCATGTACTCAAGAATGCATGCGATCCTGTTCAGCTCCTGGTATGGCTGACTTTTTATCATTCACAAAGACCACAAGCCATAATTGAATATTTTAGACTGAAGTGTAATTTTCATGGAGAATCCCTCATTTTCTCAACTGTCTAATATTTTTGTAAGAAATGCATACTTAACCACACCCTATGAAAGTGGGTGGTTGAGTTAATCCAAAGAAACGATCTGCTCCCCCATGTCCATCAAAAGTCACTACTGGTAGTAACCCCCATTCTGGGTACAATGACAAGAAAATATATCAAAGCCACTAATAGATCCCTTGCAGTTCACATTGCACATAGGATGTGTCCCTAAGCCCCATGTCTCATTGTTTCCCACACAGCCACCTCCACGGGCAAGCCATGAGTCTGGGCCAGACCCATCCCCACCCCCAGTGAGCACATCCATCTGAAAAAAGTAGGGTATGATGGGCCATGGAATTACTAACGTGTCAAAAAGTCAATGGAGGATTCAGGATTGCCACAAAGTGGGGGGTTTCTATTCTCTCCATCCCCCTGCTTGATGTGTGTCCCTACATCGCCTCCCGCCCGGTGGCCACCCCCAAACCACCAGGTCCTGTGAGGGTTACAGCACACAGTGGTATACAGGATAAGAATGAACAAACGTCAATTGGTGAGACTCATTTGACTTGACAAAACCAGACATTCCAAAAATGGTCTAATATTGGGTAGGTTGAATGTTTAAAATAATAATGTTTTGAATATGGATGCTAGGCTCATAGGTACTCTCCCAGCATTTCTTCACATTGCAGAACCACAGATAATCACACTGCCTATCCAAATGAGAGGTCAGGTTATTGAAGCCCAGGTGAAGACTTCCCAAATAGAGCTAGACTATCGCTCTAAACCGTATATACCATGGTCGTATACACCAACATAATCTTTTGCATTGGCGGGTTTCATTCGACAATCCAGCCCAATGGTTACTGGTTGGTTGCAGACAGATTGGCATATGTAGATCTGGGTCATATTCCATGGAAACAGGGACAAACCCAAACATGACATACGGCAATACTTCAAAGTTCTTACATACACTCACTCATAACCTCCAACTTACAAGGATTTTTGGCCTCATTAATATAAACTGAGTGTTGATTTCCCATATACTTTGTCCTGTATTCTGGTCCCCATTAATGATTTCTTTTTAATCTAACGTATTTTGTCCTATATCAAGAAATTTAGTGGACAAACTGTAATTTGAGTCCACGTAATGTGAGCACAACACTAATTAATTGAATTTTAATTATTTCTGATAATTGTTTTATGGACTGCAAGCGTGTTTCCATTCTCCCCTTGAATATGACCTTTGAGTGCGTATCGATTAATTTCTGTGTGTATAGTTTGGGAATAAATATGAGAAGACAAAGATGAGTATTTCCTCTTGTCCTTTTCAGGTAAACATGAGTCCACCTCCAATTTATATCGATTGACAATGAATGCTATACAATCCCGTAATCAGATCCATTGCATTCCACGTATTGCAACATGTCCTTTAATGAGAACATCAATGATGTTCAGCTGGTGTTTTTAATATAGCGACATTTGTTTTCTAAAATTGGCTAAATGTAACGTGAATCACAGTGGAAATGTGGGTCAGTATTGCTGCTATTGCACATCTTCATTTTGGTCTCAACCACACTGCGTATTTCCTCAGAGTCATTCAACTAGTGACGGCTACTAAGTCCTGAACACACATTTTCGGACCATTCGTCACTGATGACAATGACCAAATATCTTGGTGATCTTGTTAGTTTGGTGATATTTTGACTGGGAAAGTTCCCCTTTGGGTCAAAAAGACTTGAATGACCACTGGCGTAGTGCTAGTAACGTTCAGATGCTTTGGTTTTGTAGGCACCCTCTGTGGTTCCTTTGTATAGGGAGACACCAGCAAAAGGACATAACTGTAAATTGCGGACAAATATCTAACACGTTGGTTTGTTGTCAAACATGCGCTTGCAAATGTGAATGCCGGTACTGTATTACTACTTTCAATTAAGAAATATTGTTGATATTAAGAGGCTATTAGTGGGTGGGCTTTCATGGTTGTAGTTCCTTGGTTGCACCTCGTCCCATCTAGCTTTATCTACTGTTGTTTTGCCCTATATTCCGGAGAGCTCTTCGGAATTATTCCCCAATACTTAACCGAACATAATTTTTCAACATTTGGCCACCAATGTTGAAATTTTTTCATGACACAAGACAAATATTTCAGAAATGCATTTGACTACACAATACTAAAACAGAAAACTTTTTGCAACTGGTATATTATACCCCTCTAATACTCCCTCTTTTACCTCAAATTCCTGGAACACCTCAATAATTATTAACCATTGGTCAATGATGATTTTTAACGTGCACCTATTGCAAGGCCCTTCACATGAATCTGTGGGAGAAGCATTTGTTCAATTGGTTTCCGAAAGAGAGCACTTTTTCATTTCATCGCAACTAAGTATGTACTACTGATCACTGATCCACTTAATAACAATGACCAAGTTTTGTTATCACCCAGATCCACAATGTAGCGGAAAAGCTTTCAATATTTTTGTGCTACTGGCCCTCGAAGAAGGGTGGCTCGTAAAACCATAGATTGATTCTCGCTTGATCTTCTCCATTCCCAAACATATACTCCAATTTAGATCTGTCTTCATCCAATCAGGAGACACCATTCTTTAGGTATCAAAATGTATATCATTATGCTGCTCTGTTATGACTTTTCTGACTATCCTCTCAGAGAATAGTCTATCCAGCAGCTGGGGAGCCTACATGTATGTGAACAAATCCCCTGACCCCTCCACAGGCCTAATCAGGGACCATCTCAACTTAGAAAAGTCACTCACAATTCTGGAAGGGTGCCACATTAAGTGACTGGGCCAGAATACCCCTACACTGGCCTTCCACTAAAAATCCTCTGGGTAGCCATGTCAACCATCATTACCGACCCACTTTCGTGATGATCCAACTTACACGGTGGTTGAGAGGTAGCGTTTTGCAATTTTCTGCAAAATGAGTGATAGGACCCATTTATTAAATTGTTACCTTGAATCCCTGACCCATTAGTATGGTAACCACTCGTCCACGCATAACGGACAGAGTTTCATGGTAATCCAGCTCCCTTCTGTAGAGGGAAGTGTGTGAAACAGAATTTTGCTGGATTTTTTATTAATAGTTCATTATGCCCCTTTCAGGACCTGTACTTCAAATCCCTGAAGTCCATAGGTACCACTAGCCATAATAATGCTTGATCGAGTATCAACTATCATGGTAAGCCAAATCTGTAGGAGAAGCATTTTGCAGTGTTTTAGCAATTGGCCATGGTCAGCACTCAGCAAACATAGTGTCCAAGTTTGATGAACATGTGATCAGTCAAAGAACGAACTGCTACTGCGTGTCCTGCTTTTGGAGCTGCGATGGTTGTAGACTACAATGGTCAGTAAAACATGTATGTATGCAGTCGGTGTCGCTGTCTAAGCAGCCTTGCTGAACTTGCTATGATGTTCAAGCCTGCATAAATTATGCTCACATGGTAGTGGGATGGGCCTGGTGGTCAACACAAGTGGAAGGAAAATAGCAGTCGGTTGAAAATAAGGCAGATTTAGTTGGAAAGTCTTAGCGAAATAAAGTGATTTGTACATTGCCGAAAATGTCAAATTGATGAATTTCCTACCTAAAAAGGGCACAGGATAGTCTGGGTTGATGGTATTGATTCGCATTTCGCCGAAACCCAACCTGCGTATTTGCTCAGTCAATCTTCAGTTTCGATCAGATAAAGATCGCACTAGCTTCGGCATGGCCCCCAGCATTTTAGATGGCCCGCCTGAATTTCTAGGAGGGCAATAAACTTAGCAGCCTGAAGTGTTGACTACCCTCAAGGCAGGCAATCATTGCCCCCGTTCTCACAAACTCAGAAGTCCCTGGTATCAAGGTAATCAAATTAATCTGTAGGAGAAGCATTTTGCAGTTTTTAACATGATGGCCATGGGTCAACAAACATTGTGTCCAAGTTTGATGAACACAGTTAAAGAACAAGCATTTGAGGAGGCGGATTACGTCAATAGCAGAGCTCCAGACTTGTGATCCGAGATGGTTGAATGAATCTCAGAAAGCATGCGGGCTTTTTCTGTAGTGCCCTCAGACAAGACATGTCTCCTCAACCTTCTCACGTCACCCACGTGTAAAAATGGGGGCCTTGTGAGTGACCTTGTGATTAGTAGGCGTGTGCCGTATGTGGCTGCACCCTATTGGAAAGTCCCCTGGGGGACATGATGAATTGCGCCTGGATGGTGGTCGGGAGTAAACAAGAAAGAGATGCGTACTATACAAATACGGTACAGGTGTGAACATTCACTAATGAGCAGGGGTAATATCTGTGGAGCCGCTTTTGATCACGTCAAAAAAAGCGTTATATAAGCACCCAGATATTATTTGAAGCCCAAATAGGCTATTGTTCTGGATGGGAAGGAGGGCTGACATGGCATGGCCTATGACATGGCCTATGAAATGAGTTGCCTGCGTTGCCTGTAGGCAACATGCGAAACTCATTCCATAGGGGCACTTTGTGTTTACAGTTAATAGAGAAAGGCAAGAAATTTACCATATTTCACCGTTGTTGTGTATCGCCACCAAATCCTGATATTCTTGGCATTCTAATGATAGATATTCCAATTGAAAATCTTATTTTCCTAACTCAAATGAAGCCGTTCTTCCAATCGCCGTAATGCAGCCTACCATATGATAAAGTTGATAAAAGTGAAGGCTAGGGCCTAGGCTTCCATGGAACGCATAAAAGGCCAAAATGGAAAATCGATTTTCAATCATAATTTCTTCAATGTGATGTGAAGTATAATAACAAGACAACCCATTAGGATTTGGTAGCGATACACCCACAATGAGTGAAATATTGTGTTTTTCATTTCATGACTTGCTCCATTGACTGCTAACACAAACTGACAAAGTGCCCCTATGAAAGAGTTTCGCATGTTGCCTACACCAACGATGGGCGAAACTATACTTAGCGGTTATATTATTCCCGGTTATTCCTAACCGCCGAGCATCTAATAGTTAACTGTTTGTTGGAATCGTCGGTGGGAAATTAGGGAAAAATGACACCTGCTAAAGTGAAGGAATGCCCAACGATGAAGAATTTTCCAGGGGTGATTTTTTCTCAGTTTGAAGGTTGTTTTTTTTGCCCTCTAAAAACTAATTCCAAGTGTCCTTGGTACATGCTAACAGTAACATGCAGCCCAAAACGCCGGGAAAGGCCATTGCCACTGCCCCGTCATCTGGGGGCTTGCAAAACCAAAACTTTTCTTGTTCGCTCTCAAATTCCGCGCCAACCTTTGCGGAGCTCATCTTCGACAGATTTAATATCGTGTTCCCCGCCCTGAAAATGTCTGTGCCCCGTTCCCCCCTCTCATGATGAAAGTCTGTTGACGCCGCCCTGCAGCAGTTATTATATTATGGCAAAGGCCTAGCCTAGGCAGATTGTAACGTTACAATAGTTCCCCTCACACTATGGTTTCGTAAACGTGTGACGAATAACGTCAGTGCGGTGTAGTGCACTTCAGTAACTTTACTAAACGTTACCCTCGCAGAGCAGCAAGGTCGTTACAGGTAACAGCAACATAACGTTCTAATAGATTGAGTAAACAGAAAATTTTCATAACAACTTGATTTCGCACGACCATTCACTCCAAGAGTTTTTAATATTTCGAATGCCATCAGAACAGAAACATACAGTACATTTGATTCACGTAATTTAAATTTCCATAAAATTATCCACGATTCCACGACTCTACCGCCACATCATATTACTTGATGAATTGAAGTTAGCAAGCTGAGTGAGTCAGGACATTCTTTGCACAAGTTTCATCTCCCAAACCAGATAAGGGCGAGCTTGAGGTTTCACAGAATGAGTTGCGGCCCTGCGGAGGGGATATGAGATTATGCTAAACATGAAAAAAATTGAATACAAATTTTAATTTCGATTCGAAACTTGGAATTGACACATTACTTCAAGTTACGGTTCATGAAAATACAAATGGTACAATGAATGGATGCTCACGTTTAATTGGACAAGGTTCCGTCTCTGCACAGGAACAGAAACACTATCCAGGAAGTTAGCTGCCAAAAAAAAACAGCTCCATGACTAAATGAACTCAGTGGCGCGAGATTCCATTGGGACTAAATCAGTTAGCATTTGTACACCATTGTTAGTAACAATACTAAAACATTTGGAGCTACATTAAATCAATTCGCCGTGAAAGCTTCGGTGATGGACCCTTAAGACTCTGACCGCCTGTGTGATAGTGCCAAAGAGAAAGCTGCAACTCTCAATTCCCAGTTCTGTTCAGTCTTCACAAGAGAGAACAACAGGACTTACCAACACCGGAGGGCAGGCGTTTTCCTGATATGCCAATATCAATGTCAACCACCTGGTATTGAAAAAACTATTCATGGAAGGCTCTTGAAGTCCACAAGGCATCAGGCCAAGCGGTATCCCTGCAAGGGATTCCTTAAAGAATGTTCTGCAACCATAGCACCAATCCTAACAGAAATTTTTCAGAAATACCATTCTACTGGTGCCGTCCCATAGGACTGGCGATTGGCAACTGTCACAACAAACCAGTCTTCAAAAAAAGGAGTCGCTCAGACCCATCAAATTACCGTCCAGTTTCGCTTACGCATATAGTGTAAGCAGTTTGGAACATAATTGTTGTTGGTAATGTCATGTCGCATTTTGACAATCATAACATACTGAATGAGAATCAACATGGATTTAGGCGGGGTAGATCAGGCCCCTGCGACGATTTTTTATACTTTGTGTGCTGAGCTTTCTGCCAAAAGACCCGTCACCCTACCCCCTACAGGAAACCTATATTTTCGTCATTTTCATTTTTCAGATTTTTTTCCTTTTTGAAGTTTTTTATACTTTTTTTTTAGTTTTCATACTGGAATTCCGATTAGACGTACAGTACACCCCGATGTTCCCGCGGTAACGGTACCTAAGTCTGTTAATAGCAGCACTAGGGCGGCAGGCGACCCATGATCACAAGCAAAATAACAGGACAGTTGAAACTCAGGGTCCCCATTATGGACCGCCGTCAGTGAGGGTATAAGGAAAGGGAGTGTCCTGCTTTTCATATTAGCACTTATATAATTTAACTTTCAACTGTCTTTCAGTTGGTATATCGGGGCATCGATTC
This sequence comes from Sclerodactyla briareus, assembly GCA_026419785.1. NCBI lineage: Eukaryota > Metazoa > Echinodermata > Holothuroidea > Dendrochirotida > Sclerodactylidae > Sclerodactyla > Sclerodactyla briareus. The sequence goes on along the minus strand of JAODTK010003221.1, from coordinate 360,142 downwards.
TGTGTTTAATATTGCGGGGACATATGGAGGGTAGCAACCATCTAAGCGGGAGCGCCATATGGGTTGGCGCGTATCCAACAAAGTGGATTGTTGTGCAGTTTTACATACGCCCAGATTTGCAGAAACGGCACTTCTGGGTCATAAGGCAGTGAGCATGCAACCAACCCATAATGTTAATGAATTCCCGAATTTTTTATCATGAAACATTCCTTAAGGAACTGATTAATGCTTATTCCGTACAATTCCGCCCACCATCGGTTTTGGTTGACGCCGTAGGGTACAAGATGTTTTTGTTTTAGTCAACCCCCCCCCACCCCCCCCAGTTGAGGAAACCGCCTTCCCTGACCGGTGTGGCCGTATCATGTTCCTTAAAAATATGCAATAAATTTCAGAATTCCAATATTTCTAGAAACGTTCCTTGAATCTTGACTAGGGGGAACTGGCCAACGAACCGTAACCACGCGGTCAGTAATAGGTTGTGCATGCGTGAAGAAAAAAAAAAAAACCAATTAATCAGGATTGCTGCGAGATGAACTCCGACTGCCGCTTGTAAGATTTTCGCTATCGTTATGTTCACGATAGCTTCATGTAAATTGTTCCAATCTCCCGATCGTTCTTGGGAAGAAGGAAAACGTAAAAGTCTTTATTTACTGCTAGTGTTGAACGAGCTTTAGTGCTGGTGTGCCGAGAGGGTCGAATAACAGGCCGGGACGTGATGGCACTAATGGGAATCGAAAGGCGACCATGATTGCCTTATAAAAAATTAGTGAGCCCTCGAAACACGACGCCTGGTTGCATTAGGCTGGCATCCCAAAATCCTTCACAAATTGGCAACGGCCCGGGGGACCAGATTGAAAGTTAAAGAGACTCTAGCAGCCCTACGTTGAAAATTATTAATTAATAATTAAGTTAGCAGTATGAGGGACCCACACACTCGAGGAAATTCAAGTAGGGGTCGCACTAAGGTCTTACAGGCGGAATCCTTGAGCCTTGTGAGCAGTTGATCGAGATTCCTCGTAACAAAAGCAAGAGTGTGATTCGCCCTGGCAGCGATTGGTTTACATGATCCATCCAAGACAGAAAGATTACTATCAGGGAAACACCCAAGTAGGAGTGGCCTCTTAGTTTTTTTTTTGTCTCTTGCAGAAGGAAGTCCTGTAGCTAATAGCCAAAAATCTTGAGTTCTAGCATGGGTAAGGCGCATAACGAAACACTTTTTAGCATTGAAGCTCATCGGCCATTTATTTTGCCAGCTTAGTAGCGTGTTAAGATCCTCTTGGAGGGTTATGTGATCAAATTGTTATGAAGTTCTCGGTACAACACACAGTCATCGGTACAATAATCTAAGGTCTTGAGGAAGTGATCTTGTGTATTCCTTACAATCGGGCCAGGCCGGCCACCATCGTGGACGCGTCGGGTACGAGAGAAATGTTCGTTTTATAGACCGCTCAGATTGCAGGAAACGGGCCATGCCCGCACTGTATGGCAGTTAGCAACGTCTCTAAAATTGTTAATAAATTTCAGGAATTTGTATTTCAAGAACGTTTCTTGAAGGAACTAATTGATGTTTATCCTTACTATTTGGGCCAGCATTAGTGTCTCGTATAGGTACAAGGAAATTTTGAGCCCTATGAATCCCACAGATTGCTGGAAACGGTTGCTTCCCTGTTTTATGGCAGTAAGCACACATCCCCAAAATTGACAATAAATTTCTAAATGTATATCTCAAGAAACACTCTTGAAGGAAACTGATCTAGTTTATTCATTACAATCGGCCACCATCAGTTGACGAGTCTGTAGGACGAAAATAGTCTTAGGACCACCCCCCCCCCCCCCATCAGATTGCACGGAGCGGCACTTCCCGCGAACTATGGCCGGATGCAATCACTGAAATCGACGTTAAATTTCCGAAAACTGTTCGATGTTAATCCTTAAATTTCTTCATCATGGTGTCCACTCCTACCATAGCCATGTCTCAGAGATACTCCATCGAGGACCCTTCCAATTGGGTGGAGGCTGCCCGCAGATTGAAATTGCTTGAACATCACTGTCATGGAAATGTGTGCATTGTTTAGGCATTTCATTGAAAGGAATTGAGCCAGTTAGCAGACAATTTGGTCAATTTTCCAGATTAGTATCCGCTCAAAATTTTCGTCCAATTTCAAATGTCTCAGAATTGTTTCGCCCCGTTCGCGCCTGTATAGTGCCATACGTCAAACACATAAACCCCATACTAATGGGCACGATCCCAGCCCTGAGGTTTTCGTTTAATATAGCTTCTCCTCTATTAGCAACAGCCGGTCAAGGCTGGCAAAGCCAATTGAACCAATAAGGAGCAGAAGAGGAATAACTGTGTGCAGCTGTTAAGAAAATGGCAGTTGGATCCCGGCATTGTTGAAGTGGGGAGGGGGGGGGGGGGGGTGCAACCACGATCACGTCTAAACCAAATTCTCCGTCGTGCCCTACCTATATGTTCACCACACCTCCGAAGATGACACGTTGGACAAAACTCATATTGCACCATAATCTGAACAACGTTTGTTTCACAAGTTGCCCACTGTAGTATACTTAACGGGAAAGATAGAATACCGCGCCGCAGCGTGATTTTTTTTTTTTTGGCATTTCGTCCTTCTCCACCAAAAATTAAACAATCTCATAAAGAAAAATGAGTTAGACATCAATTACACTGAATAACACTTACGCAGTACGGCAGCCAGCCTGATCCTTTACAAAACTATAAGCTCAAAAATCGGCAGGTGCTGGAACACAATCCTGAAATCAGTAGGGGTGCCGCAACCCCATCAGAAAAATCTGACGGGGTGCTGCAGCACCCCCAGCCCCCCCCCCCCCCTTCGCAGGGGCTGGGTAACCTGCGAGACTCAACTACTGGTTTGGGGTAAATTGACCTTGCACGTATCCTCGAAAACGGGTCAAGTGGATCTATATGTATAATGGACTTCAGCACGGCTTTTGATATGGTGCCCCACCGCCGCTTGTTATGGAGTTGGAACACCTTGGCATTAGAGACAATATTATAACTTGAATTCAAAATTTCTGTCTGGAAAGTCCGAAGGTAATTCTTGATGGAGAATCATCGCTTAACTCTCCAGTGAGTTCTGTGTACCTCAAGAACGTTCTATGTCACTGCTTTTTTTGGCCTTATTATGATCTGCAGACCACGTCTCATCCAGGGTGGCGATTGTTTGGCGATGTCTGATCTTTACCGGCAAATATTTACCGAAAATGACTGGAAAACCCTCAGGATGATATCTCCTTATGTACTTAGGATCATCTGCAAATGAAGTTTTCACAAGTCCTAAATGTTCATATGCATATGACTCTAAGAGGACGCCTACTATTCAGAATTACCTCATGGGAAAGGTTGTACTCGAAGAGGTTAGCATCATCCCCTACCTTGGCGTTGAGCTGTCGTAGTGACCTACCTGGCAAAACGCTATTTACCCAAACTGCAAAACGTACGCAACAAGATACTTGGAATCCTAAAAAGGAATCTTTGGGAACTGTCCCTCAGTCTGCAAAGGCGTTCCTCTAAAACCCTCGTTAGGCTAAATTGGGAATACTGCCAGTGCAGTATGGGACCCTTATAGTGGTACACATAAAGATGCGCTTGAAAAATCCAACGTGAGCAGCACGGTTCGTTAAAAATGACTATGAGCAGACCAGTATTGTCAACAATATGTTAGTAGATCTCAGGTTGGGACCAACTGGAGATACTGTGGACCAGGCCACGACTCGTCAGTATTTACAAGGAATCTCTGGTATCTCACAATTACGATGCGCTCCATCCATTTTCAAACTGTATACATAAAGACTCTCTTTCGCACGAGATGAACTATATTATTCCCCAAGCTCAGAAGATTGCTATAGTCCTCGCTCTATCCACGCACCCCCCCCCCCCACCCTTGGGATATCTTTCAGCGGAGCAGAAATCTGCTCCTAGTGGGCTCTCCTTCAAGCAGCGCCTGGACAATTACATCTAACTGGACAAAAATGACCACACTCAACAGCCCACTGTGCCTTTGTGGGAATCAAGATCAAGATCCAATACCGATAATGAAGCGTGTCATCATCGCCCCTCATCTTTATATAACTGGATATATGGCTATACATACCATCATGATACGTTTCATTGGCCATATAAATCCTTCTCTTCTAAATCGCTCTAGCTCACCCATGTATGGTTTGACAGTAATTATGGGCCATTGACTCCTCATTGATATCTCCAATCTACCAGATAGCGTCAAGTCGTGTACTCGTATTCTCGGCTTAAGCCACCGCCGAATTAAATAATATTTGTTGGAGATTATGATACCAGTAATTGATGTTTTCAACTATCCTTATGCCTTATCGGCAACTATTATTAGTTTATTATTCAGTTGCATTGTTATATATATATATATATATATATATATATATATATCATAATATTATAAATCTATTATATAATATATAATATATAATATATAATATATATATATATATAACTATACCTATAATATAATAAAATAATATATATATATATTAATTCTCTTGTCCGTATGTTCACTAGCCTGGATAGACAGTCTACCGTCTCTCTAGTGTCCTGCTTTATACATTTCCTGTGTAAGACGAAAGAATGAATATAATGGTGCCCATTTAGGATATACAGTTTTAGATGCGGTTCTATAAGTTTTAATATACAAAACATCATATGACGTCATATGGACCACATCAATATATATCTTGCCAATGTTTTTTATATTTACATTTCCGGAAGAATCAAATCTTTAGTAGTAGAGTTACCTTCTGTCCACAAATATGGCCATGTTTCCAAATGTGCAAATCGGTGATAAAAAGTGTCGTCAGAAAAACTAAAAACGGCCGCTGGGTGAGGTCCCGGGCGACACGAAAAGTTTTGTCTCAAAACGATAGCCATGTTCCGAATCGCGCAAACGCGATAAAAATGTTTCGTAGAAAATCCAGATGGCTGCCTTCGTGGGGGCGCAGCGACGCCCACTTTCGAACTCATCCGAATTTTCCATCCTCCAAACAGTGGGCGAAGTTTTCAAGGGAATTCCCGCCCCCCGACAATGCGTTTTGAGAGTTTATCGCGCTAACAAAATCTCCGGCCGGGCGGCGGCCGTCGCCTATCGACACAAAACTAGACCAGCAGACCAGAACCAGCGAAGACAAACCATATCCCCATGTGGGGCTATATTTGACCAGAGGAGGCTCAATAATCAATAAAGTTTCCTTGGATTGGAGACTCTTAATCGTTACACTCTCTGCTTCTTGTTATATGAAAGTTCTTAATCCATTCCAGCTAGGAGAACTGTCCACAACAGTTGGAGTTTTCGTATAGGTCTAAGCTCGATAGTCGCAAAGCATCCGACTTCCAGTGTCCAACACGGCAAAACTTCTCACGCGTGTATGGACAATATTAGGGAGAGGGTTCTGATAGCACCGATCCTCAATCGTTGGGACTCCGTGGATGATGCCGCATTATTTGGCCGAGTTCGTGGATTAACTGGTTGATGCACTTGGAACAACGTGGGAAGCAAATCCGTCTGCCGTTCAGGTGTCACTGACGAAGAATTAGGTATAGCCTTATAGCATAATTCGTGGGATAAGTGCGCCTGAATTTTCCAGTTTAGGGCGAAAGCTTGGACGTCATCTTTTTTTTTTTTTAACCCGGCAGTGTCAATTAGGCGACTCATCTGTCTCATGTGAGTCTGATTCCAGGTGCGTAGCGAGGGTTTTCACTATGGGGGTGGTTGGTGTGGTAGAGATCATGTTTTGCCGACAGGGAGGGGTTGGGAGGGGTATCCCCCTCCCCTTTGGAAAATTTCCAATGATCCGGAGCGTCTCAGATGCATCTGGTGGCCATATTTCTCAGTATAATTGGACGTCCAGTAATTACTCGCCCCGCTCACCACGTACGGGGCCCTTTCAATTGGATGCCGAATTCTGCCCGAATCCTAAACCGTGACCGATTTTTTAACTGCAGCTCGGTAGCATGGAGAAACTATCAATGACGCATTGCGAACGCGCAAAATTGACCTTCAATGGGGCAATTGGGTTTCAGCCATTTTAAGACAAATTTCAGAAATTTTCCACTTTTGCCACCAGATTTTTAACTTATTCTAATTGCCCCAGTTTGGTATTTTCCTGCCCGAATTTACCGAAAATTAAAACTGGGGGGGGGTACCCTCTATCTCTCGCCTTGTCCTCTACCTATGCCGCTCGCATGATTTTCCCGCCTAAACCGCCTGTTTCATTGTTAAGTTATGAGAAATTCTTTCTAATTGTTTTCAGCAAAATTTTGCTGAAAAAAATTATGTCATCTCCGGATATAGGACCAGAAAAACCACTGTCCAAAGAACTAGCAAACTCATGAAAAATAAGATGTTCCGAAACGCTAACGCCTTATTTCCCCTTTTACCGAATTGCGACAGAATCGGTCACTCGTCCACTTACAATACACCGACGCGACGACCGTCCACTTACCTATTTTGGCCGACGTGCCCATTCGTCTTGCCGCCGCTGCCATTGGCCAATAGAGAAGTGGCGAAAAGTCGAAATAGCCGATTTAATTTTTCTGGCTTCCGTTTTCTTTCTATCCACGTTCATTTCCCTGTCTTCCCCTTCACTCACTTTCTTCCTTTCCCTTCCCCTCTTTCTCTTGTTTCTCTCTCCCCTCTTTTCCTCTTCTTTCCTCCTCTCCTCTTTTCCTCTGTCCTTTTGTCCTCCTTTCCTCTTTCTCCTTATTGCCGACAGACCGAAATTTGCCGACGGCGACCGAAATTTAATTGGTAGGGGGGGGGGGGGCGTGAACCAAACCCCACACCCCCCTCGTTACGGCCCTGCTGAGGTAAGTAGAAACCCGCTTGGGAACTGGCAATCTGAGTAATGAGTCATTGTATGTAGTTTGTTTGCAGTAGCGATCTCTTAACAAAAAAACCAAGCTCCTGCTTTTGTTCCGCTATTGAGTATTGTGCCTCTAGTCTTTCTATTTTCCAGTGTGAGGCTTAGACGCTCCCCTTTTGGCTCAGACGCGCGAATGGATTCCTTTTTTACTACCTCCTTCGCTGCATCGTCGATTACCGTTGGTAGAATAGCGTATCCAATGCCGGGTTCCGTGATTTTTTTCATTCGATTTTCGCGCGCATCATGAGCCCCTGAGGCTCTTTGGGACCACTGATTGAGTCGATCCAGCCAATCCGAGTCCGAGTCCTCAGACCGAGTCCTCCGTCCGAGTCCGAGTCAAGTCCGGTCCTTTTGTCGGAGCTCGCATCCTCGGTCCCTATTTAAACTTGGCATTACCGAAATGATAGGCCTAGTCCTCAAAATAGCCACGTTATTGCAGTGTGCGGATGTTGTCATTCCAGAAAACTGTTATTACAATATTCACAATCAGCCCAATGCAAAAATCATAATCGTTTCCACACATCCCATTCAGTGCTGGACGCTCATCAAGAAAGTTCATAGCATGGCCCATATAAGTTGCAATGGTGTCAATGCCAAAACTAACGAAAGAAATGACCCCCCCTAAAACCAGTTTTTTTCATATAACCCTACTGTGTAGACTTCCCACTTGCCACCTACGATTTGGAACATAGCATGCATAGCGTAATTTTTTCTTTTCTTTTTTTCAAGAAATTCACAATTGCCACCATCTTTGCCCGTCTTTGTCCCATAAGCGAGTTCGGCGTATGTTTCTTTTTGCTGTACATGTGCACCTTTGCAGACGACATTCAACAGGCGCAGCTTAATTAGTCTATTATTACTAAATTCAAATTGTATTTCACATGCACATGTTTTCGATTATCCTGTTAGAATTTTGCATTAGACTTCCTCATCTTTTCAGGATTTTCGCCCAGATGTTTCCAAGCGGTCTTGCACCTTTACTCGGACCGAGTCCCGATTCCCACACCGTCGCTATCGAGTCCGAGTCATGGTCCCAGAGAAACGCGAGTCCTTCCAATCGTCTCGAGACGGACTCGAGTCCTCCAACATTGCTGGGAACCCTGCAGTATTGAGCGTGTTACCCCGTGGGTTAAGTCTCTCTCTCGACAAGTGGTTCAGATGAATCGTCTATCGATACAGGGGTTCTCAACCATCACCGTCTTTGCCACGGGACCGTTTATTCACGTCCCACTCCGAAAGGAAGATCAGTGAACACCAGGATCCGCTGCCCCACTACATAGATATATATATATATATATTATAATATATATATATCTTATATATCTATCTATATATATATATTATATAATTATATATATATATATATATAAATATAATCTATATATTTATATATATATATATATAATAATAAAGATTATATTTTAAGATATATATATATATATATATAATATATAGTATATATATAATACTATATATTATATATATATATATATATAGATATATATAGTAATATATAAAAGAACGTCCGGTGACTGTTGGAATTCGAATCCGGAATGCTTGCTTGCGATGCGCCACTGATCAATTCTTCTTATCGCTTCTGTGATTCAGTCGGTATACAGCTCCAAACTGCACACAGCTATTGATTGCGAGTTCGGAGCCCATTGGGAAGCCCGGGGACTTTTCCGCAGTGCTGACTGTTGGACGAGGCATGTCTCCTGAAATGTTCCACGCCACCCACGTGACAAAATGGGTATCGGTATCTTGTGACTGGTGACTGTAAAAATATCGATCGCCGTATGTGGCTGCTTGATCTTGGGAAGTCCCCAGGGGACACGATGAAGTAATGATGACGTAATGAATGCGTCGGGAAGAGAACAAGCGAGAGGTGGGTGATGTATGGTACGGGTGCGACAAGTCACTAATGATCTGGAGTAATATCTGTAAAGCGCTTTGATTTAGCATGTCTTCGACCTGGGAAAGAACTATATTATAAGAACGATATTTTATCAAGGTTAGCTGCCTAATTCTTTGGCATGTGGCGCGCCCGGCCCGGCAGATGGTTGCCTCCAGTTGCCCTCCACCGTCGTGACGGAGAATCGTATGAACGCCGGATTTGGATACTCTCTTTGGTTTTTCGACATTCATATCATCATGAACGGTTTACGTCAGGAGCCCATGCAAGCGTGGGAAAGACGGGAAAAACCCAACACTGAACACACTACCACTCAACCCTTGTGTGGGCCAAGGCACGGTTAACACCTTGGCAGTAATTGGTACATCGCTGCACATGCGCACAACTTCACTCCAAGTCCTCGCGGCCTACGTCTTCCTCGCCAACCAGTCGCCTTAATCTCTCTGGATTTCTTAACACAGTACTGTCATCCATCACCTAATTCTACCCTTCTGGACACATTCACGAATATTACCTACGACGTAGACTCCCACATCTCCTCAACCTGATGACTTTTCATCTTTTAGTTTACTCTGCACATCAGTATCTGATCATTCTCGTGTCGTTTCTTTCTAGTCAAGCTAGGTATATTCAACTGTCGTCACTATGGCCGAGATCGATTACCTTACAGTTTATCATCATGAAAGCGCATTTGCAGTCATCATAATGATCAAAGTGGCCATCGCTATAACGAACTATTATCACCATGATAAAGGTATCAAATCATTACTATTTGTGATAAGAAAACGCATCTCCATATTCCATGATCATTATCGTAACGCGGTCCATTTCGAAAAGTGATGGTCTATCAGTATCAACACCATTCCTCCTCTGCCGGCGCTGGAATTTGTCGCTCACTTCCGATCGTTGGGCTGAGTGTATTGCCAGATTAGAATCCTCTCATGGAAATCTGGAAGAGCACAATTATTGTTAATTTTATACGAATATAATGAGGGAATTATAGGTTTGAAAAAAAAATTAGTCCTCTTTTTAACCATGATTCGTATTTCCACTTCCTCTATGAATCTTAACTCGAATGATTCAGAATTGGGATCTGGGTATGAATCAGCAAATTGATTTGGCAAAACCTCAGTCAGTTGCACGAATGATTTCTACATGTGAACTTCATCTCATTGTCTCGTGAATGTAATAACATCCGTGCTTCGTCCAAATCGCATTTCTGATAATTCATGGTATAAAACTAAGAATTTATTGTTCTTGTATCACCCGTATTTTTATCACAGAGAACCTAGTTGTCACGCTTGTCGACTTTTGTCCTGGTCGGTCTCACTCGGGTCACGTGTCTGTATAAACGTGCAACTATTCAGTAACACTAACAAGTCTACAGTAACAGTGTAAACGTCTAGGCCTGGCAGTAACACCACAGAGCTGGGCCTGGGCCTCTTTGTCTGTAAATTACTGTATATCTACTAAGTTATTATTAATGGGGCATGATTGCATACCTAATTTACCCATTTTTTCCTGGTTCTGTGCTATTGTCAGCTGGCGACTCCCGCGCCAGGTACACAGAATAAGGTATCGCCTCTTTGGCCGTACCTTAAATGTGGGGTATTTACACGCAGATGGCAACTTGCCTAGCCACCCCTTGTTTGTCCCTGTTCCAAATTTCCAATCCCTTGTGCTAAGCGTCTAGCGAGAGGGCAACGGTAACATTTTCTTTAGAGCTTGGCATGAGCCTCCTGCACATGTCTATTTTACACTATGAAAACAATTGTAGAAGTATTTGTGTTGATGTACTGTTAAACATCTTATCGGATATTCCCCAATCAGGTCCAATAATGGACGAAACAAAAGATAAAACTGAAGGAGAAGTGGCTAATTCTGGGGGAACCTGCAACACTGCTGAAGTCAGCGCTGAAGATCGGAGGCAACTCCTGGAAAAGATCAGGAGCAGAGTGTCATCGGCACCAATCAAGGAAGAGTAGTTCATATCATATTTACTCTCAAGTAGTAATTTCATGTTTGGGGGTTGGTCTTGCGGCTTGCTAAGTGGATGTGTAATTTTGCACTGAGCGGATCATGCGAGAGACCTTAAAGTACAATACTTTAAAAAACATTACTACTGTGTCTCGATGTTGCTTTAGCCCTAATCAAAGAACAACACTAGCTCCTTGTTCAAACCAATCAAGAATGTTCATCTTATTGGCAAAACTTGACACTTGCATTACAGGATTTACAGCACTTGTAATGGCTTGTGTTGGCTACCTAGATGCCATACAGACTAATGCAGAGTTTAATCAATTTATTGGCATCCTTTGGGTATATTGCTTCTCCTCCCTGTGAGTTATTCTTTCATTTCAATAAATCTTTTATCAACTGTGTGGGTCTAGCTCCCTACCTTGGGCCTAAAGTTACACTGTACCTCCCACTTATTAATTGAGTGCACCCCTTTAAGCACCCGCCACAATCAGCCTACCACCCTTCCTATCATCTGCCTCTTCTGGTTGAGCAAGCTGCCCTGAGTGGGCCTGACCCCTCTCCCCTCCTCCAAGCTTCCCCAAATAGGGCATTGTGCCCAAGCTCCCAGTACTCCCAGAATAGGGCATTGTGACACTGCCACTGGTTTTGCCTTCTTACCTTTGCTAACATTGATTCTTGACATGATCTACTCGAAATAATTTCTAACCAGCTATGAGAGCTGCAGTGGCTACCAGCTCAATCCCTGACAATTTCACGTTTCCTCTGGAGTCCTTGTGACCCTGTCACTATTTCCCTCCGAGGGGTTAGCTTTGCTAGGGATAATTCAGCATACTGTGAAGAGACAGCAGGGCTCGTTCTACAGAACGTTTCAATCGTTCTCATGCTCAATAGGTAGAGGATTGTGTTATGATCAAAAACGAAGTCGATCATACCTTCAGTGGAGCGAGGCCAGGATACGGTAACTTGCTGTTAATAATAAGTCAGACTTAGTCCAGACTTTCAATCTAAATACTGAGCATTAACTATCAAATACATATAGGTTCTTCCATAGTGGCTTGAGCAAGGGGCTAGCTTTGTTTTCCATGGGGGAAGGAAGGAAGAAACAGTGCAACCTTTCTAATTGAAAACAACTACTGTTAAAGTCACTAGGGTGACATGGACCATACGGAAATGGAGGTGGCACCATGCAGCTTTGGCAAGCCAAACAAAATATGTGTGATAGAAAGCTGTGAAAGATTAGTCAGAGTGATTTATTGCAGACAAGACATCCAGCGTTTGTTCTGCCTTCAGGTTCAGGGAAAGAGTGATCTAGATTCAAGCTTTCTCTTTGCCTGGTTTTGTGATAGAATGCTGTGATGAATGGACAGAGTGAAGCATTGTACACAAGTGGTCCAGAATCAAGCTTGCTCTTGCCTGGTTTTCTGATAAAATGCTGTGATGAATGGACAGAGTGAAGCATTGTACGCAAGTAGTCCAGAATCAAGCTTGCTCTTCGCCTGGTTTGTGGTAGTATGTGATGAATGGAGTGAAGCATTGTACACACTGCTATCCCCCAAAATTTGAAGGACAACGACAGGATGATTTATAAAGATGCTAATTTTATTAGCTGGATAAAACTGAATGCGTCCAGTTTCCAAACGGACGTTCATAGGACTTCCGTTACTGATGTTATGTTCATTTGAAGTTTGTGTATTGTGAAGCATGTGTATTGTGCAGATCGAAATGCATCCAATCATGCAATAATAATATTTCATACTTGCACAACCCTGCAAACATTCTTTGTTTTCTATTGAAATCCCAACATTAATTTCACTTTTAAAAGCATTTAGTCTACGGAGAGGATTGCTTTTGTGGGTTTGTAGGTGTTGATGGTTACTTTCGGTGAGAGAAAGACAACAGAAATTATGCTGAATGTTGACTTATTCAACAAAACGAAACAGTGAAATACCAATAACAAAGTTCCTGTGTTGTCGATGTGTGAAGTCATGCATTTCGCGGCAATTGGGATTCTTTCCAATTTCCTCTGCTTTAATGGCCCAAACTTTGAAGGCCAATAACTTCACACAGGAACATTGTATTGAAATGGGGTTTCGACCTACGTATACAGTTTCCCATTCTCCACAATATAACCACTGCTGTATCCAGCCTGCAGTTGCCCTTTAAGCTTAATTCCCCTCTTTGCAGATTCATAGACTTCCAGCGGTTCCATCAGCTTTATGGTGATTTCCGAATAATAAACAGGACAAGGCTACCAAGGATCAGGAACCACCTCGAAAGAAGCAGAAGAAATCTGGCCAGAACAAGAAGCGGCCTCGACCTAAGAGGTCTCCTCACACGAAAGGCTCTGCCTTAACTTCTCAATGGGCAGAGTCTGTGAGTATGGTGAAAAGTGCAAATTCAGTCATGACATCGCCGAGATGATGAAGAACAAGCTCCCGGACATCGGCCCAAAGTGCTACAACTTTGACACCTTCGGACGCTGCCCCTTCGGACTGATGTGTCGCTATGGGGTGAGCCACATCAGTCCTGATTTTGAGAATGTCACGGATGAGTCACGGAGGGTTGACCCTGCGTCGCTGACCTCCAATCAACTGACGGTGGAGCTCAAGAAGGCCCTGCGCAAGAAGATGGGGCTTAAAACGAGGTTCAGAGGCCATCTCCAGAAACTCCCAAACAGGGGAGAGTTAGAAGAAAGGGGCCATGGATGCCTCAATACGAGGAAGTGACTGCACCAAGTCCTAACCCGGTGGACAAAGTTGAGGGTGTCAGCGATGCCGGGGCACCAGGGGCGTAGTCAGGACTAATATGGACAGGAAGGATACATCAACAACAGGTGTGACCATAACCCAACCCGAATTACCTCAGAACTCGGAAAAAAGAGTCGTCCATGGTTGGAAAGTACATAGGGGTCTAAATGAGGGATTTCCTCTGGGACCGTGTTCCGCAGCCCAATCAGGACTGGGGGGGAAACCCCCCAGATGGTTCTGCGATAAACAACCGGATCACACTGTAAGCTTGCTCCCACTGGCAAAGTCATGCCAGGGACTGATGGAGCCATTGCCGAAGCTCCTGTCATTGCTGATGCCAAGATGTCCATCCCCCAAGGATGCCAAGATGTCATCCCCCTTGACTGAACCACCCCAGGAGGTCCAGTCAAAAGTTACTAGAGGGGCAGTGGACCCTGGTGAAAGAGGGCTAGTGGACACTAGCTCCCCTGAAACTCTGAACGACCGGGAGAAGAAGTCGCTCGATGTTGATGGGAAGCTGATGCTCCCTGGCACCCTGGAACAATGTGAGTGGAAAAATATAAAATTATATTGTCAAAATAAAATGCTCACATGATGGGGTTGCAGTGAATATTTTGCAGTGAGTAACTGAGTGGGTTCACTTCACCACTGGAACTACTGATAGGGTCTGAAAGTAGTCTATTCCAGTCTCAAAAAATAGTGTCATGCCAGAGAGAAAACTGTACTTAATACAATTGGTACTGGCATACAATTGGCAGAAATGTATACTGTGAATATTTTTTAACGCAGAGGCTCCTTTAGACAATCAACGGGAATCTGAGCCTGACCATGGATACCCTCCTCAAACAAGATAGGTCTGCTTTGCCTACGCCCGGTGGAACTTGCCCTTCATTATCTACCTGATTATATCCCACCGGGGATATTTGGTTGTGCCTTCGTCGCTTGGCAGACGGACAATTTTTTTTTGTATTCTTGTTGCTTGCCAAATGTTAATCTTTTTTTTGGGGGGGTTATGGTGGTCTTGGGTCCATATGACAGATTGTGCAGATCTTTGTGTGTAATGAGACAGGTTCGTGATTGGTTCCAGCGGTAACCTTCCTTTCAGACGTATATGCAAGAGGTATGGTGCAGACATCACCTGTGGGGAGATGGCCATGTGTACCAACCTGTTGATGGCCAAGCCTGCGAGTGGGCCTACTCAGGAGACATCACACAGAAGATGTATTTGGGGTCCAGGTATGTCAGTGGAGTACATTCCGAGTCCCGGACCCTGGTGGGTCAATGTGGTCATACCAACCTCTCTAGCAATCGCTATGCCATGGACGGCCCCTAGTCCAGCAGAATAATATATTGCACTGAAGATCAGTCTGGTTTAGGGTTGTGCCACTGAAGAGACCTTGACCGCATAATAGAGAAACCTTGGAAGAGACCTTGGCCGCTTTCACAGAAGTGGAGGTCAAGAGGCAATAATAATAATAATAATAAAATTTGCTTACTGTATATAGTGCCAATTGCAAAAGCCTCAAGGCCCTTTACAACAGTCAAAGTGGGAAAAAAATCAATGTAGTCAGGAAGAATAGGCCAAGTAGGATGAATTCCTAAAATAGATGGAAAGGATGCAAAATGGCAAGTAATAGAAATTTTAGAAAAATACATACGAACGAGGAAAAGCGATAAACATGCCATAAAAGGATAAAAAAAAGCATTATAATGATACATAAATACATAAAAACAGACTTGAACAACTGTGTTTTCAAGTGCCTCAGCTAACGTATGGCCCAAATGGAAATTTTTACAAGGTGGAGGTGCATGTGCAAAGTTTCGTATCATTCAGACATTGCGTTAGAGAGTCTATTCCTGTGAAGTTTCTGGGTAGACACCAAAAATAATTTACCAAGAAGCTTGTGTCACAAGAATATTATAATGTCTGCCAATCGGAGATGAGACCTAAACAAAAGGATCCCAAGATCAGAAGTCTTTGGTGACTCCTCGACTCTACAATGGTGAATTTTCCCTCCAGCTTTGCGGGGCATTCCCAGACACAATGACAAAAATGTGCGGAACTGTGATCGTCCAAGATGGAGGGGACGTCATCGATGTTAATGTGATGTCAATGCCTGGCTTACCACAAGTACAAGTGGTATGTCCCTGTGGGTTGTGGTGATGTCCAGTTATTATATATCTACTTTTTGGTCTGCTCTGAATTGGGTTTGAAATTGTCAGGAGGAGACTATAGTGGTCACTATGGGTGTGTCGTGTGTGTGTGTGTGTGTGTGACTGATGTGTGTCACATTCTCGTAAGCCAGGATCTCTTCGCGACCAATTTTTCGGGTAGCACGGGGTGGGTGACACAATCCGATTAGACGTTTGGGCACAAAAGTCACTTATTAAGGGAGTTAATTATCCTATTTATGTAATTTGTGTTTAGGCTCGTTAAAAAGATTATGGAGGAACCATGTTTATGGTGACTTGTTTGGCACATAGATGCGGCGGGATATAAGGTAGATTAACTGATAGATTTCAGCGTCAAATATGGTGATTACGTCATCCAATTTGCGTAATTTATGAGAAATTTCAAATTTGTCGAATTTAAGAAGGTGGTGATTATGGTATACCTTCATGTCCAAACTTTTACAAAGAGCAGGTCATGGAGGTCATTCAACATACCAATTTGCATAATGTATGCGAAAAATATTTAAGTGCTTGGATTCTCATGAAAACTGGTAGGGGGGTATGGTTCACTTGAGTTCCAAAAATTGTTATCAATGGATTCAGGGTCACTGGAGGTCATTAAACGGTCTATGTGAGAATTCATGCGTAATTTAAAGGTGCGTGGAGTTTCGAGAAACTTGGTAAATTGTCTCAATTTGTATATTGGTGCAATTTAATCATCATTTCACAGAACTTTCCTCAGTAGGACATTGTCAATAACAGTCCTTATGATGTGAAATTGGTCACTGATTAGTAGGCTGTTCTGTAAGTGCTAATACCAAAAAATCTTTAGGCGACACATGGGATCCTTTAATTGTTGCATGTGACTAATAGAAGTAAACATGATCGCGCAACCAGGTGAGCCACTAGAGGTGAACGCCTTGTTATCATGATGACTGTCAGAGACGGAGCAAAGTCAGATGAATCTGTGGATGTAGTGAGCGTGTGTGTGTGTTGGTACACCAAGTGTTGGCACAGTCACGTAGAGTGTTCGCCTCCACCACGGGAGGTCCCGGGGTAAAATCCTGGTCCGGTAATACCAAAGATTTGACAAGGAACCTGCTGTCTGCCCGCTTTGCACTCAGGTATTGGAGCAGAGCGAAACGAGTGATAGGCATTTGCATGTTTTTAGTCTCAGTGGAATAATTCTTACTCCCACATTGAGGTACAGCCAAAGAGCCATAGCCTTATTCCTGTACTTGAGGAAGGATTCTCAGTTGACAAACAGTTGCTGGCTTGTAAACACATTAACTCAATCGGGCATGAGCTGAAGCTGCAGCGAAATGGAATTTCGTCAGGGTTGCCAAACTTGCTGGTGTCCACGTTGAAAGTTGGTGATCCCATGCTTGCAGGTCAATGAGAGTCATTCCTACAGTTACCCGCCACTTATGAAATAGTTTCGAAAAAATTGTAATCACAAATAGGCAACAACATTCCTGTAGGCATTTTTCCTGTTAGTCAGTTCCCACAGGTGCTGGATCACGGCC
This sequence comes from Sclerodactyla briareus, assembly GCA_026419785.1. NCBI lineage: Eukaryota > Metazoa > Echinodermata > Holothuroidea > Dendrochirotida > Sclerodactylidae > Sclerodactyla > Sclerodactyla briareus. Next base: position 342,878 of record JAODTK010003221.1, on the reverse strand, counting down.
TAATGAACGGATGACAAGTTTGAGCCAGATGTACGTGGTATGTCCAGCGAAGTATTTTTGTTTTTGATATTTCGAGTGTCTCTGTTAGATCCCAGTGGTAGTGCATTATATGAACCGAGAGGTAATGACCAGTTCTTCATGGCTCAATTGAAATTATGACGAAAAAACAAATGTTGCAGTGTACTATATCATAGAAACAATCGGTCCTGATAGAAACAAGCGTTGTATGAACTATCTTTCTCGCCAGATGTGATGATGATTTTGCATGGCGCACACCCAGCACTGGGCTCTATGGTTAGGCTGGCTGTGTGCACGAGTTCGAAAACCACTGCAATCATTGTCCCCTGCTATTGTTTCTGCAAGAAACATCAATCCCAGCTGGAATACCCGCATTAGGGAGGGAGCAGAGAAAAATCTAATTACCATTAATTCCTGCCGTCAATCCCGGCGTAACTAGCTGACTGGGGGTCGCATATGTGAGGCCCATGTTAGTACAGCCATTAGCTGCTATTATTCCTTCCCCATCAGTAAACTCCAGGATCTAGTCACTCTCTTGAAACTGGGGAGAGAGGGTTAGGTCTGATGTGGTGTAATACTCTTACAGCTACCGAATGAGAAAAGTAACCTGGAAAACCAGTCCCCAGAAATTCCAAGTTCACTGCATGACCGTGAAACCAAGTCCAGGAACACGCTCATTGCAACTTTGATACAGGTGCATTCAAACCAAAATGCCCGGCGTTGCTGCGATCGAACCCAGGCACTCTGTATCGAGCAGCACTAATAAACGCTTCCTCTAGGTAAGTCCAGATAAACCACAAATTTGAGGTGTAGAACCATTTGTGACTGTTATCCATCATTCTCCCCGGTGATGGACATACCACTGACCGTGAAGCTGAGGACTGGGGTCCTGGAGAATAAGAACACGGCCCACACGGTTCATCCCTAAACTCTACACCTGGGGGGCGTTCGGTCGTCACTGTAAGTACACCGCTGATGCCTAACGCCCCTTTTCCCCCTTTCACACTGTATCATTTAGGGCATGTATCTTTTCCCGCTCACCCACCTCCTTGACCAAGTCAGAAGAATTTTACTATACTGTCATAACAGTGTGTTTGTGTTGTGTTGTATGAAACATGTGTGTGATGCTTGACTTGTTAACACAATAGTGACCCTTTTCTTGATGTTTTTGTGAATTTGTGAGAAATTTATCTTTTGGCTAATTGTATCCTTGTTTAACTGACCTGGATGGATGAGGCTCATACCTAATTATGAGTTTCCCCCATAATCCGTACATGAAGTCGACAGTGCTTTTGGTCAGCTCGAGGAATCTGGTGTTGCAAGTGCTTCATATTGAAAGAGAGGCCAGAGGCTGGTACTTGACTGTAACCCACAATGTCAGCAGACATCATATAACACCGATATCTTAAACTCTCATCATCTCATTGGGTTATTGATGTTTACATGACATCTAAATGAGAGTAACTATTACACGTTCAACAAATTACTATTGCACTCGTATTCGCAATAGAGTGCCAATGATAATTCAGATTATGCCTTTCTTTTGTGGGGTGCAAAAGGACTATGAGACAAGACGCAACATAATGGTTAGTGTAACACTGACAAACTCTGCAGCTTTTTCCAGTATATATATCAGCATATATGGGTCCACTAGTTCTCCTGTGCGACATATGATAATGCGCCTTCAACCACAGAGAAATTTTGGCTTTACACAACTTTACAATTACATCATCAAGGTGCCCCATTTAGTTTGTGGGTGGTACATATAAAAGGGCTGTTTTATTTGTTTACTAAGTCCATGATATTTGATTCAGTGAAAAATACAATTAATATCCATTTATCGGTGTTTACAATTGCATTAGTGCATATAATCCGAGTAACCGACCAAGACGGCGTGTATAGGTCACTGCTGTAAATTACAAATGTGTCAAAATTCAAATGTTCTAATTCTCATGAAACCTTAGGAATTCCAGATGAAATGGTGGTTCCTTACATGATGGAGGTCAGTTCAGGTAGGCAGGTCAAATTTGCACCTAATTTGTGGGCAATTTTTTCGACTTTGTTGGATTGGAATAAAACTTGGTTAATGTAGGCGTTGGTGGGTTCATTCCAGCAAAGTTTTGTGATGTGGGATTGTAATCCTCTCCGTAGGCTGTTAAAAGATCGTTCTGCATACTGTCCATGCAAGGTCAAAGGGTCAGGTTCCCTCATTACCTTTGACAACCGTATTTTACATCTCAATTAACTGTACAGTGAACAGGCTTATTAATTAAATCTTCATCCCCAACTATTCGTTTTGCAAATACATATTGGCTAATCCCAATCAGGTGCCATCCGTCATTTTTGCGAATAATTTGTTCTTGCAATAATAGACATCTTGCAGAGTAACACAACAATTGGAATACTTTGCTGATTCGCTGAGTAAACGCAGTACTCCTAAATGGCCAATGTATTATGTTCAAGAATCTTTGGAAGTTTGTTTAACACGCACAACCGGCTTCTCATTATAGTCGAACTCAGAGGGTGTGCTGCCACAACGGATTAACAAATGGGGGAAACGACGCGTTGCCTTGCCGCATTTGTGACTGCATTTTCACATGCGCACAATCTTCCGGTTGGGCATGCGTGGTTTATATTGGGTATTCCGGAAAATACGCACAGTAGGCCTGCTATCTTTGTGTATGGTACGCATGCCAATTTATTAACTACTTCAATCCAACTGACGCATGTTAACCCTCGCTGCTTATTTACTGTGTAGAGATACAAAGATATAGATTAGAGATACAGATAATCTCTGATCGTTTGGGTAATACTTCTTATTTTGCGGTTGTGAATAGGGATAAACTACAGCAGGCGACTTTTACTGGTTCATGAACAGTCTCGACTCTGAATTTAGCTTAATAATGACAACTCGGCTGCGCCTCGTCCTTTTTTTACCTAAAGTAGGATCTCAATTGTTTATATGCCAAGAAACTTTCCTATTTGCAGTTTTATTCCCCTACATTAATGGTACATGTATAGTAATATCTATATTGTTTTCTCTTTCTGTGGTAGGTCCACGGGAGGAGCCAGAGAGGCCCGGTACACCAGTGTTCTTCTGACTGGGAATACCTCAAGACCTGTGCGAAGTAGCCAACTTATCCCATTCATATGCAAGTCCTTCTCCTCTTATCAATTTCTCAAGTAGGGACAACCATGCCGTTTCGAAAAATTATTTTATCACATAGTTTGAATTGTCATTAATGTATCAAGGCCGTCAGAGACCGCAGCGAGCTGAAAAAAAATTGAGTCGATTCTATATACACCGGCAATACATGACGGAATTTATGAATTGAATGACCCATATTATAATGTTGAGACACCTGCCACTTGATTGACGCTACTTTTTGAAGTAACCAAGCTAATCAGGAATTGGTGATTGACACTATGTGCAATTGCCTCTTGACACAGATCGATGAGAAACTTGTCATCATTACTTCCCCCTCTTTTCCAACCGAATATTTTCAGATTGTGTGCCAAGTCTGTCGTAATGCGAACAAAATTCCAGGAATTTCAGTCCCCAGTCATCTCTCCATGTGTCTCTGACGCATGTGCAATGTAACCTAATTGTTCTGTTCACTCATGATATAAATGCAGTAATCCTCTTAATTTCTACTGTATGGCATCCTCCTGATTAAGCAGTGTGCAATGATTGGTAATTTTGATTCAATGCAGATTTTTATACTTTGTTGGGGCCTAATAGTCTGCATAGTTACTTCCTATATTTATTTGTCAAATCTAACCAGTTTTACCAGTGCTTTTGCAATTCTTCTATTGTTCATAGTTGATTGGCAGTTCCCACTGTGCAGTCAATGAGATTGTCATCACTGCTTCACTAGGTTATCATAACGACAATGTACAAGTAGTCCAATCCCTATGCTGTAACCCTATTTGGCCTATTTCGTGCCATGCCTTGCTTTTGACTCTATTTTTATCTCCCGTAGGCAACGGTGACATCCTCTCATTTGAAGATGCCAACGAACACTTCAAGAGCACGCGTCAGCGCGGTCTGATGATTCCAGAGAGTCGCTGATAAAACCCTGGATATTCACTGAGATCAAGAACAGAGGTACACATCTACGGGCATGCTTCCCACTGATCATCCAACCTCTCCCCACGCTAACCCCCACCCCACCACTCTTCCGTGCTGTGCGCTGCATGTCTACATAATTTCAATATCATATGCCTGGTTCTGGATTCGCTAGTCCCCTTTTTGGCAATTCCAAGCCTCCTCACAATGTAATTTTCCTGTTTGGATTGAGGAGATTTACGTCATTCAGTATGAATTGTTGTCGTACATGAACAGCCCTGCTAGTATTCTTTGTTTCCTATTCAAATCTACATGTTAATTTACATTAAAATGTTATCAGTCTATGAATTATCCAGGTCCTCAAATAAGGAGTTGCCTGTTTTGTTCATCAGCTACAACACACCTTATTGGACAATATGGACTCTCTCTGATTTCCAAACTTTGAAGGGTGATAGTTTATCAAAGTAGAGTTTGGACCTGTTGATGTTAAAGATAGCTTTCTTCGAAATTGTCCTTTAGTTCAATCCACTATAATACGTCTCATCCTCCAGGCATTGGGATATTTCATCTGGCGAGCGGGCTTGACTCGCTCCGGGATTTCTCCAACTACGGACTTGAGCACTGGGGCTCTGACTCACAGTAGAGTCAAGTTGTTATAGTTGTGTTTGTTTTTGCCTTTCAAAAGGCCATTGATTATATTTTCATTACTGGGATGATGAATACATGATGATTGATTGATTGCCCTTACAACTGAGGTTTTTTTGTTTTTTTTAGGTTATTGTAGCACTATTCTCCATACAATTGGTCACATGAGAGAATTTGTAATCAATTCACTTCAATGATGTGTCAAATAATATGTCATCTTCTGACAATCTGACAAAGAATTATGGAGTTTTGATCAGTAATTTTTGAGAGAAACTACAGTTGTTGCAACTCAGCATTTCTTGCCCTTTTCCATACATGAGGTCCCTTTAAACCCATTTGCTTTAGAATATTCAAGCTGCATTTTGGTCCTTACAATGAAAAATACAAACCGAAAGAGTGTATATTATAACAAGCTTTTCTCCTTTTCGGATATCACATTTTACTGGTGAAATTATAGCCAGGTTTGATTTTGGAATGGTTTTATTTTCTATCAACCACTGGGTCCTGAGAGTGGCTGGACCAACAACACAGGTTTTCTTTGAACTGCTCTGAAAATGTTTGTTTCCACGATATAAGTTTTTTCGGAACTATTTAGGATATTATGCATCTAAGTTCTTAGATTTATAGCATTGTTGCGTACAATAATGCACACTAGGTTTTGTGATCGTAGTAAAAACAATGATACCAGTAATCCACGAATAGGCCAATTAAGTGAAATCCAGTTTAGAGTACCGACCGGACTTAGTTTCACTCATTCATATACAATAAGATGTCTTCATTCAATATTTATTCCCCTGTTGTTACGGCAGACCTAGAATACTTACAGCATACAACCCCAACAAGAGTAAAAGTTAGAGGGAAATTCCAGCTAAAAAATTTAAATGTCATATATTGTGCATAAAATCATGCCAATAAAACTTTGTTTCAGGTTTATAGCATGTTCAGTTATAAAGTCACAAATTTTTAAAGAATATTAATTTATCACTGCTAAGTTGGCAGTTTTGCAAATTGGCCACATTTGATGACGTCATATCTACCATTATGAGGAAAGTTTAAGATTGTAGTTTCCCTTATAATCGGAAGATATGACATCATAGAAGGATTGCCAGTTTGCCCAAAATCACTAAATTATATTAAATTTGAGGAAGCCCTATCGTCCAATCGAACATGCTGTAAACCTGGAACACAGTGATATTTAGATGATTTTTTATTCTCTTAACATTTGTAACACCAAAAAGAGCCTATAATGTGGCAGGACTTTGCCTTTAAGACAAGCGAACAATCACGCTAAGAGTCCAACCTCTTCTCTTCTTTCCATGCACAGGGAGTAGAGAAGACGAGGCGTTCCTCCTGGAGGTGGCTGCTCCTTGCTCCCACCGCGACATTCCCGTCGGCCTGCTGGAGCGTGTCCCCCAGAGGATCAACGAGCGGCCGCCGTACTACCTCGGGAGAGACGACCTGGAAACGATGATGCGCCAGTGCCAACTGTGACGACTGGGTCAAAATAAGGTGAGGGTTACCGATGGCACGAAAGGAAGAATGATTACCCAGATACACCTTGTTGGCGCACCCGTTGGCGCCAACGTTGGCGAATTTTGTGCTTCTACGTTGGGCCAACAAAGTGTGCTATTCAGGGGTCTTTCAGGTTCGGAGTCCGCATGCGGCATGACTAAATATCTTTGGGGTACAGACAAGACCTCCTCACCATAAGCTCTATTCATTTCTGGCCTATTTCACGCTGTCACCACTCTCCAAAAACTAAAACACAATTATGGCTGGAACTCTGTAAAGTCTGTGCTGGTATGAATTATAGTTTTCCAGTCAGGGGGTTTAGAGAGATTTTTTTGCACACTGTTTCGTGCAATGTTGAAGCACCATTGTACGTACATACACAACCTTGACCTTTGACACAAAGTATTATCATCTCAATAACTGTACCATGAACAGGCTTCTTCATTTGTACCAGTCAATCATCCGTTAACCCCAGTGGTCCAATTCGGTCAACTGACCATTTCTGAACAGTAATATGAACATGTTAACGCATCAGTTCGGTGATTACATAATAGTAAGGGCAAATCACCAGTGGAGCATTTATCTGATCACCAACATAGGCGATTGTGCGACACGATTGGCATTCCAATTATAGGCGAATCAAATTGGGTTGTTTCGGTTTTTGCGGATGTTTGACCACTGATGGGTGTGTTCCGATTGTTCAGGATAATGCATGCAACTTTTGAATCTGACTGATTGCTGAACAGGGAAGAGCATCTAGAGTCATTCTTTCTGAACTCTACCAATGCTGCTCATGGACTTGAGAGAACACCTCCTTTGATATCACACACACCTCATTTCAAAATTCGAAATTCAAAATAGAATACATGACAACTCGCCCTGGTGAGCTGATAGCTCACATGCTTGCATCTTATGCATGCATATAAGCATGATGAAGAATATTGATATTGACTCAAAATGCAGTTAGTGATCTGGTGTGAGTCTAACACCGTGAAAGTGTGGTTTTTCATCTATACCCAGTGTGTGCACTTCCAGTTCCCAGGAAACTGGGCGACAATTCAAATGTGCACGTGTTGTTGTCACTGTTACTCAATTTCGAACATTAACAACATTTTATGATGTTCACAGGTGTACTGGTTTGGCACGGTAATGTGGTGTGGATTGGCGTAAGGGAATTATTATTCTTTTCAATTTTTTAATTTTCTTAAAATTAATTAACATAAACAAAATTTATATATGATTATGGTATATGATATGAATTGTGTTTATATCCATATCCACATAAAGCATTGCACCCTCTCGCATCACATGAATATGTGTATAATCCTGATGGCCCCCCCCCATTAGTTCGCAGGGTGTCCTCTACCAACCTGGGGGGGGGGGCTCTTGTGATACCTATTTTAGTTGTTCACTATATCATCATACTATGACCACACCCATATGAGCAGGTTTTGGTTTTATAAACAAAATATCAGATCAAGGTTCATGTCATCTTTTTGTTTTGTTTGCAAGTGAGATGCCTGCGGGCCGGTCCCCAGTGACTTTATTTTCCTACCAAAGCACAAGGCCAACTCCTACAATGAGACCAGCACATCCGGATGGAACCGATATGTGCCTTGTCTGAACTTGATGAATAAACAAGATGAGGTTTTGACTCTTGAGTGAACTCTGAGATCTACCTACGTCTTGTACGTTGCTGAATATGGCATTACTGCTACTGCCAGACTCAGCTTGCCTTGGGAGGTAGTGTGTATGCTGATGCAGGCCAAATGTTGAATCCAGGAGACATTGTTGTCCATCTGGTAGCACTAGTGAATTAGTTTGCCTGAGGTCAAGACGAAAAACCCCATCTCATTACAATTCGACCGTGACTATGTGATTTTTGCCTTTCAAATTCAAATAACACAAAGCCAGATGAATTTGAAAACTCAAATTTTTGAATTGTGTTTATGAATACGCTTTTCCATTTATGTAAGTTTAAAAGCAGTCTGCTGTAACCCCTAATACGAGTTTTCAACTCCACAGTCAAACAGCACTGTCCTTACTCACAGCGAGTTTTTTTGTGAGACGAACAATGTCCTCTTTTAAAGTGTACTCAAAATTGTTTCAATTCACTAGAGAGTCTTTAACCCCCACTAAATTTCCTCTGTAGAAAGTTCTGCAGTTGGAACTTACATTCATGTCTGTTTGATAGCAGTCTCGAGAGCAGGAATTTTGCTCAAGAGCCTTTGAGAAGAGAAGGCGAGAATTTACCAGTGTCTATCCACTCCTTGACATACTTCACTTTGAATGCACTGCATTTGGTTGCCCGATGGATTCTAAAATCCAGTGGCATACCCACAGGGGGAGGGGGGGGTCAGAGCCCCCTCCCCCATGATCAAAATGATCAATAATTTTTCACCAAATAAATTTTTTTTTATGCTCCTGAGGTTTTGCAGCTGCTGTCTAGCAAATATCGCAGCAGCATGTGTCCTAGGCCCATGAATTGTACTTATTTGCCAATAGTATGGGTGAGGCCATTCATGAGGGTGCACTACCCTTGGGTTCCAACCTAAACCCCCCTCTCCCCAAGACAGACATCTTGGTATGCGTCTGTCTAATCTAAAGTGTGTTACCACCATTAGGCATTAGCTCTGAGGGTAATATGGCACCTGTGATGTCAAAGGTTAGGTGACCTTCATATCAATGTTCATTACGATTTCAAAATGACCGTCTGCAGTGAAAGACCGGATGTTAACAGCCATTTGGGGTGCGTGGAACTATTAGTAGTTGGAGTATGCTTTCTTACAACGTAATGGTACATGCAGACATCACTTGTTTCCTGTTTATCACATTGATAAAAACAGCCACAACCTTGGACCGAATTTCAGCTGATATGATTGTGGGAACGTTTGTGATACAAAGCCAATACAAAGTGAAAATTTAAGCATGTTTAGGGTACAAATATTTTGCATGACAGGTGATTGTATTTGTGGTATAAAGGTGTTTCAGATTTAGTTTGGTAAAGGGCCCTAGAATATCTTTCCATTGATCATGGTGTTATAAAAATACTTCAAATGAATGAATTAGTGACTATTGATTGGCCTTTGAGTTTTTGGCCTGAAAATTGTTACAACAGGATTTACCTAAACTCGACCTTGTTAGGAGGGGGCCCCCCGGATTAGCTCAAGTCGGTAGAGCTCCGGACTTCGGATCAATAGATTGTGAGTTCGATCCCATGAAATGCCCGAGGGCTATTCCGCAGTGCTTGTTAGACAAGCATGTCCTCCTGGAATTCTCACGCTAACCCACGTGTAAAAGTGGGTACTCTAGTAACGGAAGTAGGCGCCGCGGCGTTGGCTGCCAGGGGTGTAGTAGGTTGTGAGCGAACATGCCCTCCGGGTGTGCAGCAAGGGTCTGCATCAGTTTACCAATGAACCATGGATAAGTCGCTAGTCGTGTGAAGAGGCTTTGCCTTCATAGAAGACTATAAACCCGAATCCTTATCTTATCTTAACCAGTTATATTAGACTCAAGAATTTTTTGATGATGGTAACACCATGATATACAATAAATATAGTCAGCATGCTGAGGACTCGAGTCGTCTCGGTCCTGAACCGGTCTCGAGTCCTTTTTTTTCGTTGGACTCGGACCTCGGAGTTCAATGACTCGGACTCGACCCAAATGACTCGGGACCCTGTCGGTCTGAGTCCTGGCCCGAGTCCTCTATTTTTTTTTTTACAAATACAGAACTTGATTTTACGATCGTACAAGACAATCAAATAATACGCGCACGACGCTCGCAAAAAGTAGCCCAAACTGTTCCCACGTACTTCGACGTCCCGAATGTCTAATCCGGTGGGAAATTACAATCATTCTCACACGCTGGCATGTTTTACACGGACACTTATCAATTATTAGATACAGATCCATCTCAACGAAAATCTATACTTTGTGCCGAAAAGCTTGCTAGTAGAAGAAACTGTTGCATTATAAATCAGCATGGACAAATATATCCATCATTTTTTTAACGAATCACATGAATGTGATACCTTATATCCGAAAAACTTTAAAGCATTAATTGTGTTTAAATGATACATAACCACGAACGTTAAAACACAACCTTGAAAATACTGTTGTAGGGAAGATTTATAGCAATAGCTCTCACCTCAACTTGTGCCATTGTAAATGTTAGGATACTTTCTAACCATGCGCTTCTCATATTCTGTTATCGTAAACGGATGTAGCCCTCCGGCCTACTCCCGTCTGTGGGTGGAGTAGAGAGAACTTCCTTAGTAAAAATTAATCTGTCACAGTGTAAATAGCAGTAGTGTGGGTGACCAGGCACACAAGGCGCTGGTCACTGTGTGCAAGGTCATAGACAGACTCCTGCACTTTTCAAGAGGGGGTAAGAACTGGATTAAAATACTTGAAGCTGTGAGTTGGATGGTTAAAGGGGAGGACAGCTGAATAGAAGAAATTTGTAGGGGTTGGCTAATTTCTTTTTTATTTTTTTTTTTTTTTCGACCGCTACAAACCTCCCTCTAAATAAAAGTTGTCCTTCAACTCGCCCACCCCTTGGTATCATTCAGCAGGGTAAGGCCTATCTGCAGAGTAATAATGAAAGTTATTCAATGAGACACCACCGTTTCAATTAGGTAATGTAAACAGTTCGGGAGACAATATCTAAATTTCGGATACTAGAGCGGCCATTGTATACCACATGAACTCATTGAATTCGTTGATACGAAAGGACATTCCCTAAAGACATTATCTTTATGCAAACAATTGGGAATAATTCTCCTTATACACGTCAAATATTCACACCTTATTTTGCCTTATTTTTTTTTTTTTTTTTTTTTTTTTTTTTTTTGGAGGCAGCTTCCTCTCTTTGTCGTTGCTGCAGGACAATGACCTTTCTGCCTCTGCCTCCTCTACTCAGGCTGGTGCAATGGGTCAATGCCACCTGGGGTAAACATTGGCCAGACACATCGCTTGACGACCTGGAGCTGCGGGTTGTACCTAACTTGTTGACCTTCAGGTCCCACCGGGGCTACATACAGGGTGAACGTGTCCATATTGTCCAACAATCTATGTTGGATCGGGTAGGAATCTGCCTGTATCCTCTGTAGGCTCTGGTTAGAGGCTGGAAGGCCCATGGTGGCGGTCTCCAAAGTCTAGTTCCCGGTGCAGAGATACTCCCGGGGATATCGGTAGGTGGTGGCGTTAAACCCCGGGCGTCTGGAGTAATCAGAGGACTGGCGCGTCTGTCCCATCATAGGAATCCTTGAGCTCCCTGTCGAATCATGCGCAGAGGCATTCCCGGTTGGTTACATAGCTGGAGGTATCTGTTTGGCTCCTCGAGGTGTGTCTGGAGGGATGTCACTCCCTGTACTGGGTTGAAGCCTTGGATAGCCGTCTCTGACGGGGGGTAGCCCATTAGCAGCCTGCATCGTCTGCGTTATGGTGGGCGTCGTACTTCCAGTTTGGCGGGTTGCCCCATTCATCAATAACCCAGGAGATGAGGGCATTCGGGAAACGGGATAGGTCGGCTCTTCGCTGGCTCTGGTTGAAGATAGCTGGTACTTCTTTCGCCAGCCATGGTAGAAATCTCTCGCAGTGGCCTGGGCTATTGGTCTCGTCTACTTGATAGGGCATGCATGAGGCATCTGGGTGACCTGGCAACTCGATACCCAAATCTGACTGGCTCCTTACGTCGTTGACTCGGCTGACAGTACTTCCGTCACTTCGTTGAGGTTGTCTCAGATGGGGTATCGCCTCTCCCCTCGGGTTGTCTCAGGTGAGTATTGACGAATTGGGATGTGACATCCTCCAGGGCTGGTGATTATCAGGCAGATCCTCTTATCGTCTGGGCTACATTTCTCTATCGAGCGCAGGGGCAGTTTTCCTTTCCTACTTTCGAGCATGAGATATGTCATCAGCCGGGACTCACTTCATCCGTCACCTAGGTGTTGATGAAAATATTACTTGGCATAATTCTATAGGATGTCTTCCATCTCTGAATCCGAGTCATCGTCATGTTTTCACCCACTGGGGTTTCTTCCTCTTGTAGGCAGCACGATGGGTTGTGAGAGGGGTTGGCGTGATTGGTTGGTTTTTGAGAATCTTCCGGTGATAGTGTGAACTTCCTCAGAGGGTGTTTCTTCAAGGTGACCACATGGCATTAGCAGATTTCGGATGGAGTACTCTGGTTCTGCCTTTGCCGTCCTCTATGGTGTGATCCTGTATACGGGTAGTCGGTCATTTGGCTGTCTCGTCACCCGTGTACACCTTGTCCTCAAAATAGGAGTGAAACTTCCCAGGCCCTGGTTGGCGGACACAATTCTTCCGGGATGTGGTTCCCGTCACCAGTGGTGATGGTGGACTTTCCGGTCGAATTGCCTGATTATATGATGCCCCCTTTTTGTTTTCTGGCGCACCAGGTCGTAGGCCTCTTGCTTTGGTCTCTCCATTTCGTTGCCATACTCAGTCGGTGTCTTGCCCTCCCTTGCGGGATTCAGGTTGAATGCAACATCTATGCGGGGCATGGTGATCTCCCGAACATCAGGTAAAATGGTGAATATCCAGTGGCTTCGTGTTGGGAACAGTTATATGCATGGATTATTCTACTCCGGTGTTTCTGCCAGTCATTCTTCTGGTCTTCTGGAAGGGTTCTAGCATTGACAGGAGAGTGCGGTTGAATCTCTCAACCTGGCCATTACACTGGGGGTGATACGGTGTGGTGCGTGACTTCTGGATACCACAGTATGCCTGGATCTCCCGGAACAGCCTGTTTTCAAAATCTCCCTGGTCGCTGAAGAATTCGTCTAGGCGAACAAAACTTTCAGCGAGTCTCGAACAGTTTGGGACGGGCCACGACGTCTTTGCCGACTTGGTCCTGGGTAGCGTGCGTTTGCACGAACCGGGTTGAAATGGTCAGAGCATGATAAGAATATACTCCGAATCCGCCCTGCCTTCTTGCCAGTGGAGAAAATCAATACTGACCAGCTCAAACGAGTTCAGATGGTGACAAATTGGACCAGAGGTGCCCTTGGGGGTTTGTTGGCCTCCGCTGCTTCAGACATGGGACACCTTCGTTACGTAGTGCTCGATGTATCTTCCTATGAGCCAGTAGAACCGGTACGCGGCAAGGTTCACTACCTGGAGCCCCAAGGTGTCCTCAGGTCTTGGTGGAGTTTTGGAGACCCTTCGGCTTCAGGTGTTCGCGGCCAGTGACAGTTGGTCCCTCGACTTTGTTTGTCGTCGTAGTATGCCCTCCCTATCCAGAATGAGATGGCCCCACTCCCTATCCATGCTGAAACTTGCGGAGTTTCGCCAACTCGCTCTCTTCGGCTAGGCACGAACCAAGTCGCTTGATGTTGTGCCCCTCCTCAGGACTGCATCTTTTGGTGTTCCCGACGTCTGTGACCTGCTTTGCTGTATCCCCATCCTCAGCCATTGGCTCATATCTTTGAGCTGGTGCCAACGGACATGATCCAGGAGTGCATCTTCAGGTTGGCTGCCCAGAATCATTCTACAAACGGCGGTGCAAGGCCAGTTGAGGTTACTTCTTCCCATTCTGTCTTCTTGATGTGTCATGTCCCGGGCAAGCGGGATAGGGTGTCAGCATCAGCGTATTCCTTCCTGCCTTATATTGATGTCCAAAATGGAAATCGACCAGAAATCCGCCCAACCCTATCGATGTCTGTGGCATCCGTTTGGCCGTAGTCAGGATGTAGGCAGGGGGTTGTTGTTGTGTACACATGAAGTGGGGTGAAAAACAGGTCGTCCCGGAACTGGTCGGTGATGGCCCACTTTAATGCCAGACTCCAATTCCCTGAGTGTAGGTAGTAATTCTTTTCCGCTGAATTCAAGGTCCTGGAACCATAGCCAATGACCCTCAGTATTTCCATCCTGCCCTGTATAAAAACCGCCACATAGACCATCTTGTGGGACATTTTTGCGCGTATGGAGAACAAAGGTTGGCGAAATCGGGGTATGCACATACTGCCTGTGTGAAGACAGTCTCGATGAAGGAGTTAAGGATGGCGGTGTTTTTCCTTCCATTCAATGGGAGTTCGTGAGGGGACTTGAACGGAGGCCGTTTTCTTCCCTGTTTGCCTTTGGCTCTTCGTGGTGGTTGAGGTTACATTTGGTCCAGTCAATGAGCAAGAGTGGGGCTGCCCGTTTTGAATAGTCCCTCAGGTACCGCCTGATAGTAACCGGTCATCCCCAGTAGCTTCTGAGGTCACCAGACCGTTCTTTGGTCCCTTCTCTTCAGCACAAACGGGCCTCTGTGTCTTAGGATCCGCTCGGCTACCCATCTTCTGAGACGATTTTCCCAAGAGAACCTCACTTCTGTCTGGAAGAGCTCGCACTTGGATGCTTTCAGCGATGCCATGTCGTCCCAGCCATCTCTAGGACCTTCCAAGATGTTCTAGATGAGTCTTTGAAGGTTTTGCGGTAGAGCAGGATAGCTCTAGATAGACCTCGCAATTTCGTGTTCTTGGAAGTCTTCTAGTACCTTTTCCATGTGACGCTGGTATACTGCCGGAGCATTGGTCAGGCCAAATGGAATTCGGACCACTCATTGAGACCCCAAGGCGTCACGAAGGCAGTCAGGTGTCGGCTCTCGATGGCAGGAATCCTGGTGGTAGGCTGTCCCTTGGTCTAGAGTAGAAAACCAGCAGTTTCACCCCAAGCCATCTAAGACATCTTGGATCTTTGGTAGGGGCTGTCGGTCGGGGATGGTCCGCTGTGTTCAGATCCCGTAAGTCACAGCAGGGCGGAGGTCCCATCTTTCTTCCTCACGCAAACACTGGCGATGAGTAGGGGGACTCGGACTTGAAGTAATCCATCCCCTGTTGACCATATCACGGAGATAGTCTTTTACCTCTATGTAAAGGGAACGGGAATGGTGTAAACTTCTGGACTGGGGTGGTGTCACTTCAACCGAATGGTCATCTCCAGCCCCTTGATGCACCCAATGTCTTCTTCATCTTTGGCAAAGGAATTACAGTGGGTACGTAATAAACTCCCGGCAATCTTGCTGGTTTGGTTCAACATAAGCAGATCGACTGGACGATCCCATTTCATGCTCTGCAGCACCGGGGCACTACCAACTTCCTGGATCCTTATCAATCTCGTCTGGTCAATGGGTCGGGTGGTGAGACAGCTGGTACCAACTCCAAGTGTCCCAGTTTTGTGTGTTGCGCGGCGGAGACATCTTTGTCGGTGTCATTGGTGACCGGTATCACTACCTGACAGGAGGGGCCTTTGGATATGGATCACGGAAGTTCACACTAGGCCTCTGTCCATCTCTGAAGACATCGGGTTCAAAAAGTACCATCATCTTGTCTGCTGTTGAAACGGATGGACCCGGACATCCTCCCAATACATTTCCCCGCTGGGATATAAAGGTCTCTGTACGGCCTGTACTTTTACACCCCCCCCCACCGTGACACAACTCTCCATTGACTGGATGGCTTCGATTACAAGGTGCTTCCCGCGCATTCAGTTGAACACTACTGCCAAAGCTGTATCCATCGTGGTGGCTTTGTCCAGATTAGTGGTGACACCCGGTTCTTCTATCAGTTGACCTAAGATGGGTTCACTGAGCTTGACGTTGGTGATACCGGAAAGGGACCCGAGGCTCTGGTCAAGGGACTACTTCTACCGAGGCCTTCATCCACCTATGAATGGTAGGGGGGTACCATTGGCCATCTTCAGGGTCAGCTTGGTCTCTAGCAGCATCTTCGAGGCTCCGCAGCTGAGTGTGGGTCAGAGTCCTTCGACACAGGCTTTGACACATATGGACACTTCGACCTGTGTTACACAGCACCCTCATTGCTGGCCATCACTGGCAGGCTAGGAGGCAACGATGATCCTACACGGGTTAACCTCTTTTTGTTCGGCGGTGTCAGGTGATGGTTGACTCTTGCGACGGATTCACATTGACGGGGGTCTCTTTTCTGCTTCTGTCGCGTTACTCCACCCCCCGGTTGGGATAACAATTTCCCCGTTTCCCGTCTGGTTCGGCTGGGTTGTGCAGCCCCTGGCATGCGTGTCATTCACCACCGCCACTTGAAGCAATGGCTGCATTGGCGTCCAAGTCTTTGTTGGCGACAGGCTGCCACCCACACTCACTATCCGGGCGTCGGGGTCGCGGTCTGTGGTGAGGCACCCATTGGAGGAGTCCCTTGAGCTCCCTCATCTCCCTCTTAGCCAAAAAAAAAAAAAAAAAAAAAAAAAAAAAAAAAAAAAAAAAAAAAAACAAAAAAAAAAAAAAAAAAAAATGAATCCAGCTCTTGCTTCCATGGTGGGAGTACAAGTCTTCTGGTCCCTCTTTGGTGTGGTTGGTATGCGACATCCGAGACAGGATTTCCCCTGCGGCCATGTTTCAAATTGTCACCGTCCGTTCGGTAGTCTCCTCTCAGCCACGTCCACACATGGCCGCATTCAATTTTTCCAGGAGGATCTCATCCGTGGTGGTGGTATCCTCTGTAGGTGCTTTTGCATCTGGGTGCGTACCGGCTCCTCTAGCCCAGTCACCAAGGTCTGGAAGAAGGTGTCACGCACGAGGTTAGCATAATACTGTTAAAGCGGCGTTGTCCTCCTGGGAGGCGAACAGCACCTTCATTGGCGGAGGCTTCATCACCGGGATTAGGAGTCTTGGCTAGACTCTTGATGACTGTACTGACAGTGGTGAGTACTGTATAGCTCGATGGCTTCCTAATTCTTTGAAATGGGCCCTTAGAACCCGACGTAGTTGTGGGAGTGAAATGTCCGGTCTGCCTTCTAAGTATGCGCAGGGGCAGCCAATAAGATATGGCTTTGATCACTCCTGAACACTCATTTCTTTGTACCCCTTCTTCAGTCCCTGTTCAATCTGGGTGGCCAGGCTCGCCAACGTTAGCCGGTCCTTTTGACCTGTTCCCCAATCTGCCCATGGGAGTTGAAATCCTTCTTTAATGATAGCCGGCCAAGCAAGGAAGACACATAATAAGGGAGTGGTTGCGGGTGTTGATGAAGCAGTGGTCGATGGGGTACAGAGGTTGCGGGGGCAGGTGTAGTAGTAACAGCAGTTGTGGTTACCGTGAGGTGTTTGGGTGGTGGATACCGGGTCTGTGCGGCTTCCATATTGTGTGACGCAGTCTTTAGCCGCCTCGGAGGGAGGCACGATCTTCTCTTCCACACTGACAAAACCTGCACGATGAGCTTTGATAGCGCTCCACAGTGTCTTCCTGTCGTGCCTTCCCACCAATGTCGATGCATACCTCGGTCAATTGTGTGAGGGAAAGGTTGTGGAGTAAAGACATCACCTCCCCTCTCCTTCTTCCAAATCTTGGGCCATATCGGGTGCTTAAGTTTACCACACCTACCTCTATGCAGATGTGGGGCCTTTATAGTGTGGATGGTTGCGGCGGCTGCTACTTACAGATTCACTCTAGGGCTCCATTGGTTTACCTGTGGACATCTCGGAGGCTTCTACCCTCTCCGACCACAGGTCCTGGCAGGGTCGCAAATGTAGCCTCGGCCTACTCCCGTTGGGTGGAGTAGAGGAGAACTTCCTAGAAATAATTAATCATTCCCAGTGTAATAGCAGTAGGGTGTGTGACCAGGGCACACAAGGAGCTGGTCACTGTGTGACGGTCATAGACGACAGACTCCTGCCACTTTCGAGAGGGGGAGAACTGGTAAAATACGGTGAAGCCTGTGAGGTTGGATGGTTAAAGGGGGGACAGCTGAATAAAAGAAATTTGTGTAGGGCGGCTAATTTTCCGAACCGCCGACACGACCAATGGGCATTCTACTTTTCTGCCTACACGGTAATCAAGGTGAATAGATCATGGCGCAGTACCGGGCCAGGCGGGTAATTCTCTGTAAATTCATTGGGTGCCATGCTTTTGCCCCCACGAACTTTGCAGTAACACTTTGATATCTCTTGATCGATATGCGACCGCTCATTTATTCATGTGCATGCCATGTATAACAAATAGTGAGGTAGTCAATAGATAAGGTTATGTGAATTAAAGAGTGATTCACAGGGAGGGGAGCAAGCGGTCAATGATGAAGAAAGCTCCAATAAAAACGGATAAAAAGGAAAAGTAGATTGAAATGTTTGGAAGAGGCAGCAATTTCATTTCTAGGCTTTCCTTCAATGCTAGGCAGGGGCCAATCGATATTTACAAATTTAATTTCAAAAAATATGGTCCTATTTCAGATGGAATATGCCTGACGCTCCAGGGAGTCTGGCATACAAGACAACCCCCCCCCCCCCCCCCCCCCCCCCGGACTCATATTAAGTATAGTATATTGCCCTGTACAATCTCAGCGAACAGAGTAAATCATTGGCCTATGATATCGGCACTTGTCATGGGGTCAGGAGCGTCACGGCACCACCTCTCGAAAGTGTGGGGGGGGGGGGGGATATGGCCACATTAAAAAAAAAATTACTGGGTGAACATGTTAAAGTCAATGGGAGCATAGTAAGAAGTTGGGGGGGGGGGGATGTCTCCACGTTCCCACCTGGCGACGCCCATGCATGAGAGTATGACCAGCCAGTACTGCTTTATATTTAAAGTTCTCGTTATGTCAGTATATTGTAGATCAGTAGCCGCTGCTCTAAACATTGCCCGGTATATAGCAAAAAATACAGCGGTTGTTAAGTTTTTGCCCTTAAATTTGTAAAATAGTACAGAGCAAATTTGCCATAAGGACTCAAGGACTTGGACTCGGACACTGTGACTCGTACTCGGACTCGGACTCTGAAGCCGTGACCTCGGACTCGACACTGGTGACTCGGACTCGGATTGAGAGGACTCGACTCCAGCACTGATAGTCGTGCTTAAAGCCGAATGCTTTATTCGTTGTGATTTCTTCATCAGTAACTGATCTTGTTTGCAGGAGACATGCACATAACTTACAACCAATGCTTTGACTTATCTGTCCATGTTCATTTTCCATAACAATGTTTACTTTACTTGATTATCAGTACAATTTGCATTTACTGATAGGGAATGATGGTCATCTTCTTGATGAATACCGGCACCTCATTACGCCAGCATATGCAATACTAGATACCAGTAATATTTATGTGCGCTCTGACAGGATTAATTATGTGACATAAAGTTTCAAATTGACCATTTTTCTCTATGAAATAATTTTCCTTCTTGATATTGCACTCTGGGGTGTATTCTCATTGGAAAGGGGCCACAAAGAATTTAATTTTGTTATACTGACAATTTCTTGCCACACACGTCAGAAGTTTTATGACTATAAGTTTTGTTGTTGGTGGAGAAAACATTTTGAATTTGTTCTTTTGGTTGCTAGGAATGAACATGAAAAGATTTTTATTCTTAATATTAGATGAGTTGGATTTTTTTTTAGAAATGAGCTGCATTATTAGTTTTGTTATGTGCCAGCATTTGTAGACATGCATGTCTAACGTTGCAAGGTAGTTTTCACCGTTTTATTTGTTTCCTGGTGTCCGGAATGAATCGAGGAGAATTCCAATTGCAATATAGATTAGTGATTCATTGGAATGAATATTCTCACCTCAAAGAATAGTATGTATACTTTAGATTCGGCTTTCATTTTATTTTATGTTCTACAAAGACGCAACTGGTTCTAAAGATGTTCTGTTATTAAATTCGCTTCAGTGTTTCAAAGAACTTTTTTTTTTACAGGTTTGAATGCATAAAATATCACTGGGGGAGACAAGAGGGACATGTACTGGTCCTTAGAACAGAGTAATCAACATTACCGACCTACGTCGAGATGGTGTGAACTGCAATCTTAAGGCCTCTTACCCCAAGTTGAGTTTTGCAACTCACTCAGTCTGCAGCCGCCCATATCTGTCGACCGTCTGAAGTCATACCGTCTGTTCAATGGCCTCCAAAGGTCGATCGAATGTTCAATTCATGAGGTTTTTTTTTTTTTTACCGTCTTCCACATGTGAGTAGCGGCGACATGGGAACCTTGTCTTGAGCACTATTGATAAACCCTTGGGCTTCCCTGGGATTCAAACTCCATTGGAGCTCTACCGACTGAGCCAATCCCTCTCCTGATTGGAGCATACATGTCACCAAATCAGATTCACACTTATCAGAAATGATTTCTATAGTTGAGTGAATGTGATTCATTGTTTCTTCTTGCTGTAGGAGGTACTACAGCAGTGAGAGATGGTACCAGTAATTATCAGATTATTTATACACGTGCAGAGAGAACAAGAAAATAGGGAAGCATCCCTAGAAATAACTGTTTTTCATCTTTGTGCCCTACTTTATTTTTTAATGTTTGGTCACACTGTAGCGATAATTCAGACTGTCCTACCAACTTCATTGCTGTGTCCTCTAAATGATCTGATGTTAAGCATAACAACTTCCTGGTTAGTCACAGACTCAACAGTTTTATTGTCCTTGGACAAAAAAAAATGCTGATCACACTTATCATTTATGTGTGACCTTTGCCTTTTAGATTGTATAAGCTTTTACAGACTCAACAGTGTTATTGTCCTCGGACAAAAAAAATTGCTGATCACACCTTATTTTTCATGTGTGACCTTTGCCTTTTAGATTGTATAAGCTTTTACAGACTCAACAGTGTTATTGTCCTCGGTCAAAAAAAATTGCTGATCACACCTTATCATTTATGTGTGACCTTTGCCTTTTAGATTGTATAAGCTTTTACAGTTAATGAGATGATAATACTGTTGTGTCAAAGGTCGTTGAGGTACACTGGCCGTCGACCTAGCAGGAACAGTGGTGCTAAACAATTTTCCGAAAATCCCTAAACGAAATCACACATCTACCAGGACAAAAATTGACAGATTTTCCCCCACGCTCATCAACAGTACTGGAACATGGTATGAATCGGTGTAGTTTTCAAATAGTGGTACTGATAGTTTAGAAATAGGCTGTGATGATAAAGCTATGGGGAAATGTTGTTTGTACCCCAAACTGCTAAGAGGTTGAGCATATACACTTGAAACCAAGAATTTTTATTTTTATTTCATCAATAACACTACAGTTTCACTGGGACTCATCCAAATTCTTGGAATGGTTTCATAGGTAATAAATCAATTGCAGCAATGATTGCGTGTCTCTGGAAGAATTGTTATGCAGCATGACTGAGGCTAGGATATTGCATGCATGGATTTAGCATGACAAAATAGATTATGAATTCACCAGCATGAATCTGGGAAGTGTTTGAATACCCTGTATTCAGCTTGCAAAGATAGGGATGGATTCCATAACAGAAATTCAAAGAGAAAGAGCACTGAGTAGGCAAAATTAGCAATTTATTAATGATGTAACATAGCCACAAATTTCTTTGTCCGCCTGAACTTGTTCAAGGAGAGACATATAATCACTTTGTTGTATGTCCTTCTTGCGCGCAGCAGTATTTCTGAACCGTGAATGGCGTCCAAATTCGTGAGAACAGAGGTTTCCTTCAGAAAAATTCCCACCGAATCGTCGCAACTCACTGTAGAACAAGACCTTAATGTAGTTGTCACTTGAAACTTCAGAGTATCAGATCTGTTCTTTTGGTGTCTCTCTGCTGCGGAAACTCCCCTAATTGCCACTCTAGTATTTAGCAGATAAAAAAAACATACACATAAAAAACCTGTTTCGCGCCTGTATTTGGGGAGGAAGTTAAGTAATTGTATAATTGTAAGTATAATATTTAATATGACCGATATCAAGATATGGTAAGCAGGTGTGGGAAAAGGTGCAAAGTTCATCCTCCGTATCAGATTCTGCGACAGTCAACTCGAAGCCTAGACTGAAGGCCTTCCATATGGACTTGGATGCACGACGGGGGTTACATGCAAGGGCGTATGAGGGGGGGGGGGGGAGGCGGGCACCAATTCCTAGTGAAGAAGGTGTGGGTGTCAGAGGTACAATTTCGCCCACCCCCCGCACCGCCACTCGAGTCTGAATAGTGAAAACCCTTTATGATTTTCAAAACAGCATTCGTCATTTGTGTCATTCCAATTCCTCATTTCATAGATGCTCGAATGTCACTTTAATATCATTTTATTTCAATTCCAGATGAGGTGCAAAAATTTCGCGCGCTTCGCGCACAATTCGCACTGCCACACACACGCGTCGATTAACAAGCAAATTTACAGCGACCTCCGTGATTGGCTGTCGGTATTGTAAAGGAAGCAATTGTGTCATTTGTATTAGGAGATTAGATCTGGGCAGCGAAAAAGGCAAGAGGGAAACAAAAATGGCCGAATATTCTGGTGACTAGCCCGAATTTCGGATAAGATGCTGGGAAGGAAAAACAACATGCCAAAAGGCAAAAACCAGTCTTCAGGCGAAAAAATTTCGGCCCCCTAAAGTGGAATGGTCCCGTAAGCCTAGGTAATTGGCGGTCCGCTGTTATATGTACACTAACTCCCAAAGTATTGCCTGCTTTCTGCTCATGAAGCTCAGTACAATTTAGCAGAAAAGAATCTTGAGATTCTGAGTAGCAAGTTAAGTACGTGAAAATGCAAAATTATCTCTGGGATGAAGTGAGGTTTTACGGTTTGGAGTGACTATATTGACCCAAATTGCATCTAAGGCCACGTGAAAAGCACACAAATTGGACAAACATTCCACATGCCCTTAGACCCCCCCCCCCCAGATGGCGTCAACAAAACTCAGCCTTCCACTCAAAATTACGTTCCTACGCCACTGGTTACATGTCTGTGCCCCATCCCCCGGCGAGACCATACTGTAGTGTAACGTTAACACCCACGGCTTCCAACCATGCACGAGGCTGTGGGTTCGCGACCCAGCTCGAACAGTAAAAATGTCGTCCACTTCCTCCTGGCTATCCCTCAATTACCAATTAACTAGTTCAAGTTTATTTCCTACTATTCCCAAAACAATTTTACAAAAAACATGCTTTAAATATACAATATAAAAATCAGAAAAATGTAGTATCGGCTTAACTGACGCACATTGAGGAAGTAAGTAGAGGAACCAAAAGAGTGGAAACTTTTCTAGTCTGGCACCTTCGTAAATAGAGCATAAAACTAACAGAACGCAAATGGTGTGATTTGAAGGAGGGGGCGGGGGGAAGGAGTTAGTTATAACACTTAGCATGAGTTGCTTGGTTCAAGTCGTGGTATTAGTGTATTGTATTGCATTGTTGTAACTAGACATGTGCATGCTGGTGAACCGCCGACGTGTATACACCATGCAGAAAACAGCCTTTGTGGATCACGTTTAGAGGAAGCACATTAAATTATGTTCAAATCCGACGAAGTTAGACAAAGTGCGAAAAAAAACACAAGTTTGATCTCTGGTGACCTGAAATCAACGTCATGCTTCTCGGGATCAACTTTTGTCCCCACCCACCAAGTTTCGTGTGAAAGGCATATCGGACTAGGCCTGACTGTATTTTCGAGAAAAAACTCCACAAATTTGACCTCCAATGACCTGAAATCACCGTCATGATTTTCGGGCCCAACTTTTGTCCCCACCCGCAGTTTCGTGTAAATCTGATAACTCAGTATTTTCGTTGTAACACCTGTAATAGAGGGCAGCAGACATACAGTGGTGCCCACTTTCGAACTCATCCGAAATTTCACTAGGGCGGACATGTGTACAAGTTTCAGATCAATCGAATAAAGTGTTAAAGAATTATTGCGCTAATAGCTAGAGTTTCCGGCGGCGACGTGACGGAGACGGCGCGCGCTACACCCCCAAAACCATAATATCTTACCCCGGACACTCCCTGCCGCGGAGATATAATGAAGTTCAAACAAACGATTAAACAGATGATGCAGGCTGTCAGCTGGGACCAAGCAATGGGACGGGGGAATATGGGCGGATCCACCAAGTAAATGGGCCTCACCCTCGTCCAATATTAGTGCTCAAACAGTCAAACACATCCAGTCCGTCACATTTGTCAGTCAAACTTGGCTGGTATTTGCGGCGTATTTGGAACATTGGACGCTCTCCAAAGGACTGTGTGCATATTTTCTCCATAGCAGGTACTAACACCGCGTTGAGTTACGGTATAAGAATCGTATTTTTTGAATAATATTTCGTGAAACAAATATATATTACGACGCTCACTATAGTTTAAGCAGATAATCTATATCAAAGTTGTGTTAAAGATAACAAAAAAGTCTCGAACATGTTCTCTGAAACGTGAATTGGGAAATTCTTATTTAGTCGTGTTTATAACAAGGATAGGAAAACATTATACCGGTTTGTTACATCGTCACGTCTGGAACGTACTTGCCTTCGGTCAGTTTGGAGGCCTATTATAGTATTAAGTTGGGTGTGAGTGGCTTGGAATGCAACGTATTTCTCCACCCAAGCAAGGAAATGGAAAGGAAATAGAAAAATGGCCCCGCGAAGCGAAAAACCGGTTCATTCTGAAAAGGTATCACTACAGTCCTACTCCTAGTCCTACTTACATAACGTTAGGTCTGTTTTATTTACACAAAAGTATAGCCTAGGCAATGTTTACCTCAGGCTGGTCACCGCAGAGGACAGTTTTAGTTGTACAGTACGTTGACATTTACCCATAGCCTATTAATTTTATTACCAAGGGCGGACGCCGACATTGTGACCTAAAATCCCATGGGATGACTGATTTTCAACTACCAATATTGAAATCAGTCAGCTGGTAGTATGAGGCTAGGCCTAGGCTTTGTGTATTTGAATTATTTTGAATGAACAACAAACCCATGATATGGGATGATATGGGATATAAGGTAGGTTCCATAGCACAGGCAGATACCAAACGAGATGAGGGAAATCCCGTTGCGATGCCTCTGTCTCAGTTTCCCTAGTTGATGAGTTGGTTCGCCAGCATTGGTTGCTGGAACTGTTTTAGGCCCTAATTTGGGCAAAGGTAAAAACGCATGTGAAAAATATCCAATAGCTACATAATTTCGTATAATTTTTTTTTCATTAATTAATTGCGAGGTCGAAAATATTTTTTCACATAGGAAAAAGTCAAAACCAACCACCACCAGTTTCAGGGATTGAAACAAGTAGGGCCCGGGAGAATCCGCGATCGCGAAAAATAACATGTTATGCGCGGCATTCGGGCGTCAGCGTGGAATTTGAAAAAAAAATTGCGGATTGCGCGGAAATTGTGCTTGTCTATCATGAAATCAAGTTGCAGTCTCCGTTTCCTTTCAATCTCAATTCCCTTTGTTGAAACTGTGATCGTTTATTTTATATAAAGTTGGATACACTCACCAAACCCTTTGATAGTATATTCAGTATTTAATTGTGCTTGCCTATCACGGAAATCAATTTGCAGTCCCCGTTTCCTTTCAATCTCAATTCCCTTCGTTAAAACTGTGATCGTTTATTTCATGTTAGTTTGGATACACTCACCAAACCCTTTGATAGTATATTCAGTATTCAATTGTGCGAACTCCGATCCCAGGTCTTCAACAGAAAGAAACAACCCGGGTTACTTTTCCGCGAATTGCCACAGCGGCGGACACCGCACTGTGCCCCTGTGCAGTGGGGCGTGACTTCTGCTGTCAATGAACCAATAAAGATGGCACGTGTGCTGGCCCTATGTCTTAACTGTGGAAAGTTCGGAGCCACGTGGATGGGAATTAAGTAACTCACGTCCACGACAGCAGACACTCACACATGGGGTTACGTGCCGTGCCCTTAATTTATGTTCCTATTCTGACCAATAGCGGCGAGAAGAGCGATGTTTAGCTGAAGTATTAGTGTGTGCATAGTTGATGGCAAGTTCGATGTTTTATTTGTGATGTGATGTACACAATAGTAGAGCGGTAACATCAACGTTGGATCATCTCTCCGCACACACTGTACTTAACGTCTATGGGGTTTCGTATTGGCCCGAAACACTCGAGCGGTACGGTAGCGTGGCCGATTCACTAGAATGCTGCTGTGGCCTGTGACTCGCGTAGACCTACGCTACTCAATGCCATGAATGAATGGTTGAATTCACCAATTTCTCGCTGGATACAACGATGATATTATTAGTTTTCGCAATGATTTTAGCACATTCACAATCAATTCCAGGCTGTGTCTTGCGTCGGTATCCATGCCAAATCGAGGCAATGGTTGTGTGGTAGCATATGCCATTCGTAGTTTGAGTGTGTCTCATGTCATATGTGCAGTGCATAGCGTGATGCACAGCATATAATGATATAACATAGTTATATGTTACGGTGAATGAACGATCGTTTTGGAGGTTTATTTATCGGGGAGGGCGGGTTTCGGAGGGGGGGGGGAATCCCCACCGCTTGTGGAAATTGCAAGACATTTTTGCTTCAACCGGTGTGATATTTTGAATGTGTGTTTACGTACATAGTGTAAGTGGAATTCAAGGTTAGTGTTAGTGCTCGAATCAGTAAGCCCGACTTTCGCGGAGCAGGTAAACATGGGGCGGAATTGCGCGGAAAACGGCGATCTTGCGATGCGCGGAAAGACTCGGAATTTGCCGATTTGGCGCGCGGAATTTACCATTTCAAAACGCGGATTCTCCCGGGCCCTAGAAACAAGTCACTGGCCATCAATGAGACAGATCTGTCTTAAATGTTAATTACTTTTTTTCATTGTCATAAGCCAGGGTGTGGTATGGATTCAAATTGGTATTTAAGTGAGTGAGAATAATATTTCTGACTTTGTCAATCAATGTTATTAAGAAAGAGTATCTTTATCTCCATTAGAGATTTTAGAAAATGAAAATGAATTAGATTTTCTCATGCTTTTAGACTTAGTACATTTGTACAAAGCTTTGAACATTCACCTCTGATACGATTGATGTCTGCTGGCGAACTTTATTGTCAAACTCATCAATTAGGGAGATCAAAACAGAGGCCTGGGGTTTCTCTCAATTCTTATGAGTTTGTAAGTGATTATTATTGAATGCCTTAAACACCTCGCCTATTTCAGTCATCATGACTTCAGCCCCCCTTCCCCTCCTCGAAATTCTCTTCCTACGTCACTGAGGGTTAGGGTTTTGTACAATTCAAATCCGTCAGCTTCATTCTATCACCCAAAAGAAAACAAGCAACCCCACAAGTGTACCTTCAGTATAAACAAACTACTGTTCACAAAAGTCAATCATTTTGGATCACTACTGTATTCCCAGGGTTCATTGTTTCCAGGGTTCAATCTTTCCAGGGTCCAATGTTCCCAAGGTATGATGTTCCCAGGGTTAAGTTTCCCCAGAGTTCGATGTGATGTCAAACCCTGGGGAAATAAAACCTTGTTACAATTGCCAGAATTCAAATAACATGAAAAAAAGGGGAACATCAAACCCTGGGAACATTGAACCCTGGGTACATTGAACCCAAGGAATATTAAGTAGCCCCCTAAATAGATCCTGTCTTGATTTGAAACAGTTTAAGAGAGGAGAATTAACAACCTGGTGTAGCGAAGAGTTCCAATACCGCATTTTAAATAGAAACTTTCTGATGAGTAATGCGATAGTCACGCATTAAACATAGTTTCCACAATATACATGGACATTACACATACAGTAGGGCGATGAGTAGGCTACTGTTGGGCCTAATGATATGTGATGTCATAATCACATACCTAATAGCCAATTAACAATGTTTAGCATGCATTTTTAACTTTTTGAACATCACTGACCCTGATATTTAATCCCTACATTACAAAATTTACCGTGTTTCCATGATAATTGCTGACTTTATGCCACTGAATCAGGACAACTATTAACCTTAGCCTAGATTTTGTTTCATTTCTGATTTTGTTAGGCTTCACAGTGGAATTGTATGTGCCTACCATCCGAAAAAAGTTAGGTGTGCTAATGGGAAGAGACTCTATTTGGGAGGATTACAATATTCCTATCCATTGTCAAGTTCTTTTCATGAAACAAAGTGTTCACTTTAAGTTCAATTAGCTTGTAGGAGTGGTCACTTGTAGTTGGTCAATGGGACCTTGTAAACAGGTCATGAGTAGAATCCATTCAGATCCCAACACTTCTCAAATGTATATGCGACTTGAGTAAAGGTTAACTCCCAGAGTCTCTGCTCATATGCTCATAGATCAAGCTACCTCATGTCAGCACTGATCCTAGCTTGGAATGATCTGTTTCACAGCAGTGCTGGATCAATGAGATCTGGCATTGCTGCCTGGGACTTCATATACTGCTGTTACTGTATTCTGCTGAAGACCAGCCAAATGTGCAACTAAAAAAGAGATCACAAATCATCACACATACCTGCCAAACTTTACAGGGAAAAAAAACCTGATGAAATCTATCTGTATGTCTGCCTGTCTGTGTGTCTGTCTGTTTGCAAAAAAATCTATCTGTATGTCTGGATAACTGAATATTTCTGTACTTGACCTCCACACTACGGTTGGAGGAAATAAAACAGATGCAGAGGAGCTGGATGAAGCAGCGAGCTGACCAATCAGAGAGCAGGCCTTCCAGTCAGTCGAAGGTGGAAGACAGAAGAGGGAAACAACCTACTCCTGCCGTCGTGGTGAAAAAGAACGCAAAGCAGCCCTATGATAATAGTATGTAGCCTCATGCGTAATCCTCTGTGCTGTCATTACGATTACATTTTTTTCGAACTGTAAGTAATCCTTCCCTCTATCTTCTTCTAAATGGACTCAGGATCAGGTTTCACCGATCCGGCCCATGGAAAATGTCCCTCAGCTGTTTCCAATGACATGGTTTGTTCTATTGCCTGTATTATTATTTCGTATAGTAGGTTGTTAGAGACATAGTCAATTGTATGACATACCCCCAATACCCTGGGCATGGTCAGTTCGGTTCATCGCCAGATCCAAAGTGACTCACACGTGTGTCACTTTCCCTTGATAGTCAGTCACAAAGCTGACTCTTGGGTGTTCCACTTCACTCGCATTAGTCAGAAGATGATTGCAGAGGCCTGGCTAACTAGAGGGTCATTTCCAAGAAGTTGTGAATCATTTAAGTGACTGAGGGTGCATCACTCATCTCTGATAATGACTCACCCTTTCGGGGGTATAGGAGGTGCATTATACAATTGACATATGCAAAATAGTTTGTGTCATGTATATAATTCAGGCACCCCTACAGCTCTGAAAAGGTTCCCTTCTTTGAGTTCTGTATTATTAAGGGTGCAAGGTGTTGAAAGTTGGGGCGCTCTGTATTATTAAGGGTGCAAGGTGTTGAAAGTTGGGGCGTCTAGAGCATATTGGGTGGTCCAAAGCAGTAATGATTTTTCTGGAAAAAATGTCATATATGGGAGCTGTCAGAAACCCCTACCCCCCCCCCCCCAACCCCTCCCTCCCCCACACACACTCATGTAGTGACTGCATTCTTGTAATGTATTAGTAGTATCTGGACGGAGATGCTTGGTTGAGTTTAGTAGGAAAATTATTGTGGTTTTTTTCAGTCAAATAATGTTTCATTTTGAAATCATTTATGACTAGCAATACTTGACAGGACTAGCTAGTGTCTCAACAGAACATGTTTTTTTCTCCGCCTCCAGCGCCTATTTCCTGGGTCGTCGGTGGAGGCCAGAATAAAAAGAACCTGCGGACCAGATCAGCTTCACCTTCCAGCAAGGTCTTAACTCGGACATCTAGGCCAAACAGTGGCTCAAAGGTCAAACAATGCCCCAATAGCTCATCATCCAGGGCTGAATACAGGTCACGTCCTCCTAGTGGCCGATCTGGTGTAAGCAGTCCGCCCGGTGATCCGTCCAAGGGTAGCTCTTGCAGTGGTGGCTACAGAGGAGTTAAGGAGAAACCAACCTCAAAATCCAAGCATAAATCCCTGATATCTAATCAGAAGTATTCATCATCTGATCTTGATGAATTCAGTCACGACTCTAACGTAGGCCTACATACAGACTCTAGCAGAGAGAATGCCAGTTCTGTGTTGAACCGTTCCCTTTCTGAAACAGATTTGACTGCTGGCATAGGCAAAACTGGAAGTGAAATGAAAACATCAATTGATCAATCAAATTCAAGCAGCAGAGATGCCAACCAATCAGTGACAGTGGTTGCAAATGGTCTTCTCGATCCAGCCAGTTTGACAGCCTCGCTGAGCGGCTGAGCCAGAAGGTCAGAGGTCACATACTCGAAGAGGAACGGAAAGCTGCAATGGACCGTGGAGTTACCAGTGACAGCATTCTTTTAGATGGGGAAAACCCATTCCAAGTCTCATGCTTGCCCCAAGTGTAACAGGACTATGGTTAGTTAACTGTTGAGATTGTGTGATTAATGATAATAACGATCATATCATTTGTGTAGTTTCAAGTGCTAGAGGGATTGTTTTCTATGAAACCACTTTTATATTCATTCCTGATATCAGGACACAACATAGTACTCATAAAGCGTAAGTGTATTCACGTAGGAAGTGCCACTCCACCAGGTGGTTATAATTATTGTGGTGCAAAGCATGTGGTATGGATATGAAGTTTCCAAAATTTCAGGTATCATCTACAAGATTTGTCTTATTTCTGCTATAGTCAAAATGTCTGTTGTGAAAAGAAGTGGGCAGTACCTGGGTTGCAAAATTCATTGGCAATGTCAATTATGAGATTTTTTTTCTCTATCTGTTTAGTCATTTTGACAGGATTGCAACTGGGATCCGATGTTTAGACTTTTTACCATGTTTCAATATTTACTTTTCAGTCATTTCAATCCCCCTCCCCCCTCCAATCAATAACGTCAGCAAAAATCACCAGAATCCCGGTGAAAATCTGGTGTTCTGTGCATTGGCTCATCACAAAAATTGAAACCATCAGTCATTCCATTCGATAAAGATATTAAAATTTTTAAAATCTTTCTCAATTAACTTTGTAGGGCCCCCACTAGACAGTTTAACGTAGATTACATTTGTTCACCTCCTCTTAACATTTAACAGGTTCCACCGGACCACACTCCCACATATAGTCCCATGCGGCCATATTTTATGGAGCACTGTGCAGAGGACAGGATTTAAAGCCCAGCTTGCCGCACTAAAGGTAAGACAGAGAGAGAGTTCAAGCCATTTAAGAAGTTTCTACAGTCAGGGATGAAAGTCCAGGTAATGCCTTCTTGCGGAGGGAAACGTGCCTCTGTCGTTAAGAGCAAATATATTATCAAGTATGCGCACGTGGGAACTGCGAATAGCGATGGACGGGTAGTACCTTTTTACCCTTATATTTTTTTTTTTTTTCTCTGTGTTAGTTCCTACTTTTCTTCAGTAGAACGCCTGACCCCCCCCCCCCCCTATGGACTGCGACCCACGGCCGTTTACCGTGGTTTGGTGCTTTTTATGAAGGATTCTCTCATTTCAAACTTTCTTAAGGAGGGGCGATCTTCCGGTGAGTGGCACTATGCCTAAACCATGACCTTTCATTCCTTGGACAAAGATAAGAAGAATCTATGACTCTTATGTATGTGGGTGTGTCTGTGTGTGTGCGTGCATTTGGCTCGTGAACTTGAAAACTTGCCCCCCCCCCCCAGTTGGGTGGAGCAGATCATATTCCATTTGGTATTGTGTTCCCCATGATGAGGACATGAACCCCTAAGGTTTTGGGATTGTGAAGTTTTTCATCAAGAGGTAAATGAACCTTTTTTGTATATGGGGCGCTAACCATCCCCCCCCCCTCAAGGGGTGGATTGTGAAGCTTATAATTGGTGAGTTCCCCCATGATGATTATGAACCCTAATGTCTAAGATTTGGTGTAGATTGTTCCTCAAGAGTCATTGGTGCTCAGTTGCAACAATGAGTTGGTACAGTTTCCAATTTATTCGTTTGTTTTGTCATCAGAAATGAGTAAGAAATCACTAAGACTCTTGGAATTTCTGGTTGAAAAAGAATACGCCAGCAACTTTCACAATTAGAAGAGTATAGCCATTAGAAATCCCAAGTAATTGCCTTCAGATGTTTGATAGTATAGACTGTTGTACATAGGCACCACAGCGCCCCAGGGGAACAACAGTTACCTTTCAGGAATCCCTGTGACTCGACCAAGTCATTTGACGTTTGATTACTTCCAGGTTCATCAAAAAACAGCCTTACTGCTTATTCCAGTTCTGGTGCTAGATACAGATATAACATAATCAGTGTATGTAACATTTACTGTACAGCAATACCTCTCGCTGTGTTGACATTTTGGTACGCACCCCCCCCATCCATCTGCACCCAGGCGACTTCCCATCGGGGCTAGGCCTGCCAAATCGGCGCTTCACTACCCGTCTTAAGAAGTCATTCCCAATGGTATCGTACCCACTATCACAAATGCACAAGCATGGGACAATTTCAAGGGAGGCTTCTTCCAACAGGACTGCAGAAAAATTCCCCAGGCCTTCATGGGATTCAAAATTCGCTATCGGGAAAATGTTTGCAGTCTGGAGTTCTACCGATGGGCTAATTTGCCTCCCTATTATTATGATATATACACACAACCCTCGTGGCGGATCAGGGTATATGATTGGGAGGGGCCAAATCGGCGGTACAGTATATGGGGACCACACGGGGGGGTCCTTTGAAAAAAAGCATACCTGAATGCCCTCAGATGCTATTGTTGCAACCAAAGTGTACGGAAATGAAGTTAATTTTCTTCTAAAAAAAATTGTTTTAATAGGTATAATCCCCAACCGATAACATGTTTTGGGAAAGGATAATTTTTTGGGCAACACATTTGACAAGGGTGTCATAGTGTCAATTGATTTTACTAAATAAAACTGCAAATGGTTTCAAAGTCGATCTTCATACGTTATAAACCAAAAAAAGCCAAAAGGTAGTGAGGTCCGACTGTCTGAGGACCTTTGAGCCTGACCATAATTAGGTTCATGTAGCATCATGGGAAACACACATACAAGCGACACACACGGCGGCATGCATATATAGGTACACATAGACATGACAACACCTAGGAATAGCACAGCGAAGATGTACAACTTACAGATGTCCACTTCTAGATCCTGAAAATGAACTAGTGGCAAAATGTTCAAGACACTATCTTGGTTGCACAGGCGATCTCTATGTCCTGAAGACTTAGTGCCGAGTCTGTACTCGTCATGGTTGAACGAAGTGCGGTCATCGTTATCTCGACTTCGAGAAACATCTTTCGGTTCAGCATTTGACATTGGCATTTTTCGATAATGGATAGAAAAACACTTGGAGTCCCGTTGAACCAATGAAACTGGGAAAGTGGTTTATGAAATAAGCTTTCTAAAGAAAAGGAGCTAGACTCAGTCAAACAGGGCTCAGGCCAATAGCTAACAGAAGAGAAGGCGCGAAACCAGTTGTTTTCATTGAAATCAGAATTTTAAAGGTTTTTCCAATAAGTTTAATAATTAAACTTGTGGAAATAATCAAAACTGGACTGGTCCTTTGGCATAATCTGTTTTTTGAGAAAACCTAAACTGCTACCGCTACTTTTTTCTTACTTTTTCTTTACTTTTTCCGAATTCTGTGAAAGTTTGGAAGCATATTTTGGCCCACCTTTGGGAGGGGCCATGGCCCCCCCCGTTGCCCCCCCCCCTCCCCTGGATCCGCCAGTGACCAATTGCCCTCTCATTTGCACTTGATAGAAAGAAGAATCTTTATAAGCAATTCTTTCTATGTTTCTGTGTTATGCCATCCAATAGATAACCCTACAGAACAATGATGTGATAGATGTGTTGTCTCCTATGTGTTGTATCCTGATGCCATCCAGTGTACAATAGATTGTATTGTATGCTATGCAATCAGTGTACAATAGATTGTATGTATTTGATGCCAGGGGCATCAGTGTACAAGAGCTTGTATCGTATTCGAATGCCATCCAGTTTGCATAGATGTATGTATTATAATGCCATCCAGTGTCCAATAGATTGTTTGTATTTTTTCTTTGCAGTTACTGCTAACATCTGTAATGAGTCTCGTTGGAGATCACATGAAAGATACAGAAGGGAACTGGGACAGGAAGGTTCTGGGGACCACCTCAAATGTAGGCCTCCTTCAGAGAGCCTAAAGAACCAGGCAATCATTCCTTGCCGGACGAGCAACCCGGGCAGGAAAGACCACGACCCACTCAAATTCACTGGCGGTAAAAGAACGCAGACAAACAAAAACCAGAACAGTACCCGGCTGAGGAAAGGATCACAACGGATATTCACCCCCTCAGCTGAGTGAGTTCCACTTCCACATTCGCACCTTGAAAGAACAGTGTCCTCGGAGCAGAGAGAGAGGTATGAGGAGAGGCGTACGAATCTCTCTCTATTAGGTGCGAGGCCTATGAGGAACGAGGAGGTGGTGATCTTAGAGAGGGTGAAAAGAAGAGTCAGGAGATGATAAACAAAAGGTGAGAGGACTATACAATCACTGATGGTCAATCGTTGTTCATGGGACAAGAGTCATTCACAGTTCACATTTGTTGAGAAGAAACTGAAAGCTCATCTGTTCAGACAAGGTTTATCCCGTATAGTTTTTCTTTTTTCTCTTTCTTTCGTTGTGTGCAGCGCTTTGAATTGTGGCGGATACCAAATTTGCCGCTTTATATACATTCAGGGTCACATCCAATAGAAGTTCGATGTTGGAGCATGCAAAAAAGATTTGGGTTCCACTCCATCTTTGTACCGCTGAAGAAGAGAACAGTGATCGCAAGGAAAGGTATGCAGGGAATGAATGGAAGAGCCCAAAAATTGACAAACTTAAAGGTGGAATAACTAGTTTTAATAATTAGATATCTTTCGTTATTGAATAACTGAGGACAAGATTCCCAAAGCTGATGGAATACAGATGTCTTGCCTAGTTTCACTGCACTTCTCTGTCGGATACTGTTGCGAGAGGTCAATTGCGGGGATAGTGATGCAACCTTTCTGTGTTTCCCCATCCAGAGGAAGAATCAGATTCTAAGATCCCACAGAGAGCAGCAAATGCGTATCAGGAACGAGGTACAGAGCTACGGGAGAGAATGTCAGTCTGCCTCACAGAGCAGGAATTCAACAGGCAGCGCGCTGCCCTCGATGAGATGGAAAGAGGGCGACCTGCAACAATTGGAGACTGTCAGAAATACTAAGAAAGGGCGGAGAAAGAAAAGAGAGAGAAGGGTAACAAAACATTTCCATAGCTACTATCCAAGAGGCAGAATGCTGCTCTCGGCCAATTCGACACTGGATTTGAGCTTAGTAGCAGTTTAAACAAACATACTATGGCTATTAAGAGGACAAGGATACCGTTCCACTAATTAACATATTTCGAAGAGTTATTGTCTAAGATTACCCCCCCCTAACTAACCATAACCATGACAAACTCGTCTAGTGGCTGCCCTGAAGCAGGTTAAAACAAGAGAGCCTGGAGAAGAGGGAATGCCCAGAAGAAACTAGAGAGAAAAAAGAAGTGAGGAGAGAGAGGGTAGGTGCGGGAACAACACACAGCACAGAGCATCAACAAACACAATGGAACCATCCCAATACAGCCTTTCAGAAATCCTGATGCACCCAGGTCCAAGAGTGCCTAATCATGTGCAACAATGGTAACCCTTACCTATAGATAACCCACCATGGAAAACAATGAGCCTAGATGATGGATGCCTTTCTGTGTGCCATCAGCGATGATAGCTGCACTTCAGATGCTTTCTTGATTGGGTGGGGGGGATTGTTCTGGGTTCCCCCCCAGGCTGTGGTTCGGTAGGTATTAAGGGGGACCATGAAATGTTCACCAACTGTTATACAACATTGTTCAACCTGTTGGTAAGCACCTACGCATTGAATGTCACCTCGTTTGACACAGGGAATGGGGGCTGGGAGGCAAAGTGCAGAACTTTACAGAATTTCCTCTCCTTTCTTCGGGGACAGATAAAGATTCCTTGGAAGGGGTATTGGACTGTTCTTTGACTAGTTTGTGTGAGGAACCCACACGCGGAGTATCCACGCTCGCCCGTGGTTGCCCCTGAAAAGAAACATTTGATTATCCAACTGGAAACTACAAGTTTAAATCTACACAGGCTCCCATTAAATTGTATATCTTTGGATGATGCCAGGGGGTCATGTGGTGGGAAGGTCCTGACAGGGCGCAATACCTGGTGGTCTTTACAAGCAGTCTTGATGCCTATTCTATTCTAACAAAAGGATCCAGAACTGGTATTATCTTTGGGAGATGCCAGGGGGTCCATGTGGTGGGAAAGTACTGACCAGGCCGCAAGACCCTTGATTGTTTAAAGCAGTCTTGATGGCCGAGTCTATACTAGCTTGTCCCAATTTCCCAACTAACCAAACAAACTGAGAATGAATCTTAGGGCCCAACATCTTCCGAGTCTGTCTTCTCCACGCAACCTACCAAGCAGCAGAGGTTTGGGTGATTGTATGTGTTGGTCGTGCTCATGCCTGGACGGTGTTGCCATTCCACTAGAGACACCTACCACAGTGTACAATGTCATCAAACAAAGCAGCTGTCAAAATGAATTTGTTAATTTATCCAATATAAATTTATCATAAAAAAAAAACACTGGTACAAAACAGAATGGAAGAGAAGATAATACAAAGGAATATTTAAACTGAAACATCATTCATTGTCTGTGCATTTTTTGTATAATCCTTACTGCAATAAAAACTTGGGGGGTCACCCTCCCTATAAATGAATCTGGTAGAAATAAAAGCTCTTTCTATATTTATTATATTAATATTCAGATTAGCAAGCCAGGTCCACCCTACATTGCACAGCTCCCTGCAGACAACATTCAAACCCTGTCCCAACCCCCTTTTACACAGAACTTCACCTTGCACCACCCCTGGAAACAGCTGTCAGTCGTGCAGTTTTTATGCTAAAAAAAAAACATGTTTTTGGAACAATTATACACTCTAACACACAGAGAAAAGTTACCAAAATAGCATGATGTTGTCATTACATTGGAACAATTTTCCCTTCAAACAGCATGATTTTTTTTACTATAAACAGACTCTCAAAGCTAGCTGTCTCTATTCGAATAATATCTTTCCAGCAATACATAAAATTAAACAAGAACTAAATGGTCTCACCATGAAGGCACTATGTTACTTTCTGTCCGATACTCGGTCAGGAGCTGAAATACTGTTCCCCCTCCACCCACCCCCCCCCCTCACCCCCCTCACCCACCCCACCCCCCCCACAGTGTTTGCTATATCACAAACATGATAGGGACATGGAGTCCCTCACCCATATGCCTCGGAACTGTGCTGTGAAGAGTTCCAACTGATCAATAAGTATTATTTAGATAATGCCTACTACGAACGGAATGTAGAAAAACATTAGTAAGGCTCCAGGGGGAAGGATTTCCCCCCCCCCCCCCCCCCCCCAAAAATTGAAGTACATTTAAGCACTTAAATTCTTCAAATGTTACAAACGAAAAACTATGCTAGAACACGACATAAGAATAACATGTTGAGGAAGCCCCTTCGAGGGTGCATTCTGGCAGACAAGCATTCTCCCAAGGCCCCTTAGACCCCCAGGTCAACCAACAACCATGGGCGAGGTCTACCCTGCCAAGGTGGTGAAATCATGACGGGCGAGCATGCCATACTCAGTAGCATAGGCAGAATTAGTCTCTGACAGTGAGCAAAATTTTGATGTTATGCAGGGTAATATTCCAAAACGTGCTAGCTGAAGTGTTTGTGCAGAAACAATATAATAATAAACAATGCACAGCATGGGTAGCTGAACAGTGGAACTGAAACCAGGAATTTGCCACACATATTTGTCAGTTGTTCAATTAAAAACATGGACAAGACGGGCAGAGGAGTGACCAGGCAACCACAATATGTGTTCGTAAGCAAATGTTGGGAGTGATGTGGGTTGCATAACGCATGGCTGACTATAGCAATACCAAAATGCTATAGACAATACTGCTCCCCTGATTAAAATTGTCTACATCTAATTCTGGCATGTAGACGATTTTCTAAATGCCATGCAGACAAATGTTTGCTTCATATACCTCCCGGTACATGAACAGAATGGCGATTTGAGAGCCGAGTTGTCTACACATTGGATCCAACGAGACAGTCCACATGTTTGTTCTCAGTCAAGCTAGAGCGACATGCAGGCACAGCGTTTCAGCGTCTCTGTTCTCTCAAGTAGGTCAATGAAGGCCATGTTACCAGGCACACAGCTGCAGTCCTGTCACCCTATTGGTCCAGCTAGAGGTAGTCTCCTCTTCGTCACTGATGAACACCGACGTCTGCCTCTTGTGGACGATCTCGTTGATGTAGGCCTTCATCAGCTTGGCGATTTCGATTACCTGGGAGAGCAAGAAGAGAGACTATCCCATAAGGCACAGTCAATCGTGTGTGAACATTCAGTTTAACAGCTAGCAAATTGAATATGTTTGAAAGTCCTAAGGTGTTCGATTAGCCCAAACCGCCAATTGCGTATTAGTACATCCTTCCTGTGTGTAGAATGGGCAGGCTTGTTACGTGGCGAAAAACATCAAAGCCAGTTTCTCAACAGTCTAAATTAAGGTATGCCTCCTTGAGAGTCACTACCGACCTACTGAATAATACAAAGTCTCCTTGGTTGGCAAGATCAGCTCACCTCATTAGTTTCGAAGGTCAGTTCCTCCTTCATCCCATCCATCACGATCTTGTATTCGTTGGGAATCGGAGCACCAAACGACAGAATCCTGCAAAGGAACGGAATGACGAATATGGTTATACGCATCATGAAACAGTCTGTGAAAGTCACAAAGCAGCCTACAAATATAATAATATATTCGTCTATATAGCGCTCCAGGTCGGAGACTTGCTCAACAAAGCGCTTTAACAGATATTACCCCTGATCATTAGTGACTTGTCATACCCGTACCATACAGCACGCACCGTTCGCTTGTTCTCTCCTGAGCACCAGTTCAGACGTCCACTTCATAGTTCCCCCGGAGGATTTCCAACATCAAGCAGCCGCATACGGTGCTTGATACTCTTCACAATCACCTCACAAGGTACCCACTCTAACACGTGGGTGGCGTGGAACATTTCAGTAGATATGCCTTGTCCAACAGCACTGCAGAAAAGTCCTCGGGCCTCCAATTGGCTCCGAACTTGCAATCAATGGTTTTGCAGTTGAAGCTCCACCGACTGAGTTAATCTGCCCCCGGTGCGGAACCGAGATGCAGCATGCTAGAATACACATTCGAAAATATGTGACGGCCAATTGGAGTGAATC
The DNA here is from genome assembly GCA_026419785.1 of Sclerodactyla briareus. NCBI lineage: Eukaryota > Metazoa > Echinodermata > Holothuroidea > Dendrochirotida > Sclerodactylidae > Sclerodactyla > Sclerodactyla briareus. The sequence continues at coordinate 303,568 of JAODTK010003221.1, read as the reverse complement.
AGGACCAAATAATCACAGAGTGGAATCATAGTTGATCAGTCCGTATTATTCTAATAGGAAGTTCATGCGTATGAAAAGCACACAAGTGTTTTTGACTAACTTCGTGATTTCTGTGTCCTAATAGGTAGCACAGTGAAAATCTGACTGGCGGTCGTGAACAAAGTTTTGTAGAAATTCGGGCCATTTCTGAGGATCACATGATCAAAAGCAATCGTGTTATCGAACTGCAAGTTTTACGATTAGTGGTTGTTTTTGGTTGGAGTTGGGTTTCAACCTCCCTGATTTCAGTGTCGAAGAATTATTTGCCTGGTCATACAGAGGAGAACGGCTACTGCGAATCTTATTCAGCATGGTTGAGTGAGGTCTTAGGAAGTAGCCGAGCCCCACTGACCAAATGGGGCATGACCATGTTCTACTAATTGTTTTGGAAACATTTTTACAATAAATTATGGACTGAAGGTGGACCTATCCACCCCAGTTTTTCATTGAAAATCACTGACAAACCAAATTTTGACCCATAATGGCTGTCACAATGTGATGTGTCAACGTAAACTTCCCACTGTACCTAGACAATTTCCGCTGGGAGCTATGTCACCCACCGTCCTTCATTTTTGCTAGGTATCAAGAAATTTTTCGGGATGATAATGAGAGTTGTTGATGATACTCCCTTCAACTGAAGACGCATTTTGTAGGACCTCGTATTTCCATCGGGGGGCACATTTTTCCAATGCTTGCACAGTCCTGGACGTTATAATAAACCAGAAGCCAAAAGGCTTAGGATTCCTTGACTGTTCCTGTCACCCATAGCCATACAATGGACGAATGGGAGATAGTACCGAAGCTCATTTATAGGCAACATAACGTCTGACGAATGTCCTATCTTTACACACCAACTAATAGTGAGTGTCCTGTACCCTTGGTAAGAAAGCTACACACTAAATTTTGAGGTTTTCATACTTTGAACTCTGTTAAACCTTAGTGACCTCCGACCTGACACCAAAATAGTAGGGTGCATTGTACTTCACATGGGGAATACACAAACAAGTATGAGCCTCAATCACCCTGCCCTTTACCAAAAACAATAGGGTTATGTACTCCCCTAAGAAAATACACACCTAATTTCAACCTGATCAGACCAACCGTTCTGGACTTATCGTGTTTCACGGTTGTCATACTTTGACCTCCGTGACTTCTGACTTGACCCCAAAACAATAGGGTTCATATACTCATCATGGGTAAACAACATACCAAGTATGAAGCTCATTCCATCCATGTGGGGTAAGTTATCGTGTTTACAAGTCAAATATGGCTAAATACAAATTTTCACAAATTGTTAATTTTCGATCAAAATTCACTCCTGACGCTTAAGTCAAAAGCAATAGGGTTCCGTACTTCCCATAAGAAACTTTCACCTATCTTCAACTGACAGACCAAAATAATGGACTTATCGTGTTTCCAGGGTTTTCAGAGGCTTGACACGGCGTATGTTGAGCGCGTCAATGACTCGGGGGGGGCTGCCTGATCTCGCGACTATGAGGTTTCATGTGATGCGTCATGCGATGGGGGGTGCCGCAGCCAGGCATACCCGTATGAGCTTCAATCATCCGTGTGGGGTCGAGTTTCGGTTACAAGCCCACAATTGGCCGAAATATCAAATTTTCACAATTTTTCTATTTTCGACCAAAATTCACCCCACCTGAACCATAAGCAATAGGGTTCCTGTCTCCCCCATAAGCAAGCTATACACCTGATTTTCAACTTGATCAGACCAACCATCTGGACTATCGTGTTTACAAGTTGTCAGACTTTGACCTCTGGTGAGCCTCAGATGTCTCTGACCTGACCCCAAAACAATAGGGGGGGTGGGGGGGGGGGGGGGGTGTTCATGTACCCATCATGGGGAACAAACATCCAATTATGAGCTTCATCCATCCGGTGGAGTCGAGTTATGCGGTTTACAGCCAAAATTGGCCCAAATTATCAATTTTCACAATTTCTATTTTCGACCAAAATTCCACTCCCGACCCTCGCGAACCAAAAACATAGGTTCCTGTTCTCCCATAGAAGCTATACACCTAATTTCAACTTGATCAGACCAACCTTCTGGACTCCTCGTGTTTGACAAGTCATCATGGGGAACACACATACCAACGTATGAGCCTGACCTACCCAGACCTGATCAAGTTTTTCTGTTTACAAGCTGGGCGTCACACACCACATACACACATCACACACAACACACACAAACGCACCCACACACACAACACACACACACACACCGTGACTGCCTATATTCCCTCTGACTTCGTCAGGAATCAAAAATTGATACGTTTCAGATAAGCTGTAGTCTTACTTTTCATAGGGTATCTCCTCAATGGGTTTGGCCTCCCCCTGGTGTTATGGCCACAATCTTGGCCCCGACGGCCAGCCAGAGCTTGGTAGGGTACTTTGAGACCTTGCTCTCCACGTCAAATAACCAAGGCTCACGTAGTGCTTCCCACTGGTGAGGATGTTCATGTAGGTTGTTGGGCATCCTCCACAATCATCCCCTGAAAAATTGGTTCATTCAGGGGTAGACACTCCAGTCTGACTTCACTCTTCGGACTTGGGAGGACCAACTGCAGGCTTGGATACAACAGACTTTATATAGTGGGAGAATGGAATATGTATTTATAGGTCCAAACCCCATTTCAATACAGTGTTCCTATGTGAAGTTATTGGCCTTCAAAGTTTGGTCCATTATGCAACAAAAAAATTGGGGAATCAAATGTTGCAATAACGCATGTTGTCACACTGGGCAACCGGGAAAGTTATGTCAGTATTTCATTGTTTCATGAGTCAACATTTAGCGAAGTTCTGTTGTCTTTCTGCCACCAAAAGTAACATACCACCCCACAAAACCACTTCGCAATCTTCTCCCATAGACTGAATGCAATTCAAAGTGAGAGAAATTAATTGAAAATTTCATAGAAACCAAAGTTTGTTTGCAGGGTTGTGCAAGTCGGAAATCATTTATTATTGCCATGATGGGATATTTTCGATCTTGTACAATACACAAGATGCAATCGACTGATGCATCATTTTTTTTCAAGCTTATGTATTCGCTCTTGATAATTAATCTGCAGTTTTCTTCATGCACACAGATGACTCTTTGCGGCACCAAAAAAAGAAACGAAAAGTCGGTGCAAGGCTCTGGAAACCTGGTGGCACAATGAGATGTTTGGCATATGCCCAGGAGAACCTGCCTGCAGGTCCAGGTCACAACAGGTGGAGAGACCACGGTTCATGCCTATGTCAGTGCCCTGTCGTTAGAGACAGTTCTGCCAAGAGTGGTATAGAATTTGGGGGAAAGTGAGGTAGTCTTGGAGCAGCTGGACCCACAGCAGACCTGCTCAGGGAAGAATAACAAAGTATACCGTGATTGTGAGGCTGGTAAAATAAGAATGACAGGACAATCTCCTCTGTATCAAAGGGTTGCTAGAAGAGTAGCATGGTGAGTGGGCTGCCGACTGCTCATTGGATAATAGCAGTAGGGACCATTGCGATTTAAAAATGATGCATTCAATGAATCAAAGGAAAACCTCTTCAACTGGTAGAAAAAAAAACCTAAAGCTTGTCCCCTTCCCCCCCATGAAATGATCCTTTATGAAGCTGGGGGCTACTCACTAGAACACTCCTGTGTTGGTTCCCCTCGTGGAAACTTCACAAATCTGGTACAACTTCACAAGAAGGCGGCTTGCTTGGCGTTGGATTCCTAGTCACATGGGTATACCCAGATATGGGAGAGCTGATAAATTGGCCAAAGAGGCACTGCAACTGAATGTTACTGACCTCCTAAACCCCCTTATTGATTTTCCTGCTAGCATCAGAAGACCGCACCAGTGCGAATTGGCAAAAAAGGGTTGGGACTCCTACCTCCAAATAAACGCATAGAGTGAAACAATGGTGGGACTGAGAGCGGGCTAAGTAGAGGCATTCAAAGTGCTCGAGGAGGATTCAGCTCTTGACTAAGTGGGAATCAAGCAGGATAATGGAGTTATAGAGATTCGCAATACTTCCAGCACACAATGTACTCGGATCCTCCGCAATCACCAACCTTGGACTGGGAGAAGGTGCAAGAAAAACACTTAAATACCTTGAGCTGTTTCCATTTATCGACGATGTCACTGGTCTTGGAAGATATTTCATCGGCGTAGACGGAATCGAGGATGGTGTCGTCGGAGGCTGTGAACAATCCAGAGAAATAACTTTTTATAAAAAATATTGGCAACTTTCTGTTTTCATTTGCAATAACTTTTGTTGGTTTGTATGTTTGTTTAAACACCTATTGCAAATTTCCCAGAACAAGCCCAGAAACCCATGCACAAATCCACTGCTTACACGGAACATATTGGGGCCCTCGCCCATCGCACTGCAAGCACAGCCAACCAGGGAAAAACGTTTGGTGACTGCTGGTACTTGAACCGAGATTTTCCCAGCTTAATTAGATACCTGACAGCTGGATTTTGTTATCATGCTCGAGAAGAAAGGAACGCACCTCTTCGGGGCTATGCGAGACAAATCTGCATAATCATCAGACATCTAGACTATGTTGGCTCGACACAAACCTACTAGATTATCAAATACCAGACCCAAATGTCAAGCAAGTTCGAACAGAAACATTAACCTCTAATGATTCACAGGCTTAAGCTTGGCTCAGGGTGGGGGGGGGGGAAGTTGTGATTCCGTTGTGTTTCCAGCATGTGAGACTATGTAGAAATACCAGCTATAAATACAAAGGACTCACCAGATTTTTGTAATCTCTTCAGTGTTTTCACACCAAGGCCTCTCAACGTCCCATGGGAGAGAAAAAGAGGAAACACAACAACATGTCAGTCTTCTTCCTACACTACGATTACTTTTTATGATCAAGAGTCGGAAAGGGTGAGTTCATTGTCAGAGGTGGGTCATATATTTCTTGTACATTGATGCACCCCTCAGTCACTGAGTTGTCTGTCAATCTCTGGAGTATGATCCACTGATATGCCAGGTTTTCCTACTGCTTCCTACATATTCCAAGTAAAATGACACCCCCCAGAGTTAGCTTTGTGACTGACCATTCTGGGTAAGTGACGCACATGTGAGTCATGTGTACTGGACAATGACACACTCTTGACTGGACCACCCCCCCCCCTTGTTCCATGTATAGGGGGGCGTCATTTGGCCAGTGCTTTACTGACAGAGGCTACTCACAGTGATCAGGTTATCCTTGGGCTGCTTCATCGGGAAGCCCGCAAAACTCGTTCTCCTCTCTTTCGGGGAAGTCCTCATTCAAATTATCGAACGGGTAAACCTTTCCCCAAGGGTACGGATGGAAGGGAACATACAGGCCATTTGTTTGTGAGTTGGTGAGTGAGGCATATACCTTATTTGCAACAAGGAGTATTATTGTTTAATTTACATGTAGGTAGATCAAATTCAATTAAACAAGAAATGGTCCATAAGCTGGTATCAGTAAATCAGAAAGGGCCTTTCTCTACTTGAACGACCTCTAGAGACCACATAGGTTTTAAAACATGCTATTGAACCTCAGCGATCACAATGTCTGATAAGTGACTGATATGGAATCAAAGCATTTTCAGCTCAGCCCTTTTTGTTGTGGTAATATAGATTTATCACTGTGATTCTTCTAGCACATGACACTGTATCATCTTGGAAACAAATTTATACACTTGCACATACCATATCATTGATGAGCACCCCTCGGCCATTAACGTACACTAACTTTTTTGCAATGCGGTCGCTTACCGATATAGGTTGAGTTGAAGACACTGCAGGGATGATTTATGGAAGGTCATAGAGTCCATAGGACTTTCGTTACGGAGTCGCTTTGAAGTTTGTGTATTGTTAAACATGTGTAGTTGTTGCAAGATCAAAAAGGCAATATATATTTTTTTGTCCTATTGAAAATTTCCATATAATTTCACTTCGAACACACATTTAGTAATGGGAGAAGGTTGCTATAGTGGGTTGTAGGTGTTGACAGGTGACTTTGTTGATAGATAGACAACAGAACATCTGCTAAATGTTGCCTGATTCAACAAAATGAAAACTATGAAAATACATAACCTACTTTTGTGTGTTGTCCATGTGTGACGTCAGGTTATTGCCCACAGATTCTCCCCAAATTCTCAGCATAATGGACCTAACTTTGAAGGTCAAAAACTGTAGTAAGCCCTGCAGGTGTCCTTTAATTGAATCAGGTCAAGGATTGGCAACCAAACCAGTACAGGGTGAGTTAGGCACCCCAAGAAATTCATAGAAACATTCTTTATCTAACCGAAAAAAACAAAGTAGATCTTCTCTTCGTCCATCTTGCAAAAGTATATCAAAACAAAATACAAATAGTATACTCTTGTGAGCGCCCCCCTCACTGAAACTTTGCAAGCTTGTTGGAATGAATATGGTTGACAAACTGAAATCTTATCATTCATTGTCCATCCACAGTTTCAAAGTCATGATATTATAATTTGAGCAGGAACTGTGGGAGGAAACTGCTGTCCAGGCAGCACTGTCCCTGTCGCCTGGACAATGACAGCTGTTAGGCTAGGTCCGAGGTGTCGGGGTGATATGATCTCCCCTCCCCCCTCACCCCCAGCAAACTGACTGAAAGTTGGTTGGCCTGCGAACAAAGCCGACATGAACATTCGTCTAGATTTTTTGCTCTTCGGTAATAAATTACGTAAGGTCACAAAGGCTACTCTTAACCAAAAGAATCCTGTTGTTTTTCGTATATATGAGGGCCTTCCAGCCCCTGTGGACTTGGGGCTGTAGAGCAGTGGTTTCCAAACTTTTCAAGGTGGTGACCCCATTTCATGTAGCACCATCCGAGCGCGACGCCAAGTTCGTTGTCCCAATGTACTGTTGTACAGTACTTCAATGTATGTGAAAACAGTATAGGGAATATACAGAAGCAGGGTGGTCAGCGACATTGGCAAGAAACGACCAGATCCACATCAGGAAAACGCTGACGGCCGCTAATAAACCTAGGATAGGAGTCTTCAGGGTGAATTTTGTGGGATTTTGACTGCAAAACTTCAAATTCAGGTAAATTGAGTACCCTCAGATTTGTTTTCATATTTCGAAACAAGCTGCGATCCCAAGAATTTGGGGTCGCAGCAGTGGCTTAGGGGAACGATGGGTTGGGGAAACCATGCGTAGTAGAAAGATGGGCTAACAGTGTTCTTACATCCAGTCACCCTCCTCGTAGTCTCCTTTAATACACTGCATCCTGAGAGCAGCCAGGTGCACTAAGGTCTCTTCATCGGCAGGGTGGGTCAGTGCTTGATGTATCAAATCCTCATGCGCCTGATTGATGGAAAGCGGAAAAAATATGGAATATTCATATGCTCAGTCATGCATTCATATCCCCAAAACAAAGGCAACCCACCTGGTTCAGGGACTATCAGCCATGACAACTTACTCCTACCCTATAAATGTCCAACCCCCCCCTACTTAACCTCATACTAAATTTTGGCATTATCCCAGATCCACCCCATCCTCCTCCCTCGCCAAATTCAAGAGTCCCTGTACATGAGCCCCTCGTTAAAATTGTACCATTGCACACTTTTTGTGGGCATGGAACGGAGGAAAAAAACAACAACAACAAACGATCCATGAATACCCATTCACCGAAGTTTATTCATCAAGCCCCTCCCCTGTTCAGGTTATAGGACAATAGAACAGATCGTGAAGTATTTTATGCCACTCACAGGGGGCAAGCAAAAGGGAGAAGGGTTACATTCTGTTGCTTCAGCTCGAATACCATTATCCAGACAAGAGTGAATCGTAAAATATTTTAAAAAGGAGTCTGAGTCATTATCACAGCTTAGGTACTCCCCACAAAATAACCGAAAACTTTGCCAAGAAGAAACAATTCATGATCCAGACAAGAGTCAATGCTCGAAATGTTTTGAGAAGGAGAGTCCGAGTCATTCTCACAGCCTTAGGGTATGTTCCCACAAAATAACTGGAACTTTGGCAAAAAACAATTTTGAATCTGAAGAAGCCCATTATCAGTCAGAGTCAATAATCAACTATTCGGAGGAGAGTCTGAGTCATTCTCACAGCTTTGGTACTCTCCCAAAATAACCGAAAACTTTGCAAGAAACAATTTCATATCCAGCCGAGTCACTCCGAATGTTTTGAGAAGGAGAGAGTCCGAGTCATTCTCACAGCAGTAGTATGTTGCACCACAAATAACTGGAAACTTGACCAAGAAACCAATTCTGATCTGAAGCCCATATTCCGTCAAGAGTCATACCTCAAGAATATTTTGAGAGGAAAGGGGAGACTGAATCATTCTCACTAAGGCTTTAGGTATTCGTCCTCATAAAAAACTAAACTTTACAAGAACAATTCTTGAACTGAGGCTCCTGTCAAGCGCCTCGGAGTCAATACTCGAAATATTTTTGGAAGGAGAGTCTGAGTCATTCTGACAGTTTTAGAAATGTTTCTCACAACAAATAAACAGAATAACAGACCTTCACGACACCAATTCTGATCTCAAGCCAAAACCAGTCCAAGAGTCGATACTCAAAATAGTTTAGCGAAAAACTGGTCTTCATTCTCACCGCATTAGTTATCCTCTACAAAAACTGAAACGTTGCAGGGACAATCTAAGAGCCATTCTGCATTTTAGCTCAAAGGCATTAGTCAAGAGGACAATAGTCAAAATAGTTTTGAGAGCCGGAGTCATTCGTACAAGAACACAACTTTGCAAGAAACAGTTTCTAATGGGAATACTGTTTGAAATATTTATAATGCTGTGAATGAATTGTTAATGGGCCATCAGGCAGTAATATGACTGCTCCTACATAAGCTGTATCTAGTCAGTAAGGATTCCACGCTCTCGGTGTGACGAAAAACAGGGAGAGCTTGAAGAATATCTGCCACGGATCGGCCTCGGTCACTAGATTCTGGCCTTGTACCTGTAAACAACAGAACAGTCACTTTGGTAACTCACTAGGACCAGTTACCCTGTGCCAATCCTGGCTGACTATACGTTTACCCCTCTTCCATGGCCTGTTACCACATAGTTGCCCCAGAAGACCCAAATGACCCCCAGGTTCAAGAAAGAAATGCTGCATAGATTGACCTGATATCACTGAAGCTGCATGACACACATCTAAGTCATGGCACATACGCATGAGGTGGGGGTTGACCCCCCTGGCCTCATGTGGAACGATAAAAAACAATAGAACGCAAAAAAATACACTGACTGTTCAGTAGACTTTTTAAAGCTGTTGTTTATAAATCTTGCAACAGCATGTGTCTAGGGGTCCAGAAAATTGCATTTGGTGCCAATAGGAGGAGGGGTGAGGCTATAACGAGGGGCGCACTCCACTTGGGTCTCGATCTCACCCCCCCCACCAATCAACGGATCACTACTGACAAAAACCCACCTGATTTTCTCCAGTCCCAGTTAAGATGCCACTGAAGTAATTTTCTGGTGCTAATCATTACTTGTTTGGAGTCACTTCTTTCCACACAATAGAAATTTGAGTAGAAAGCTGGTTGGGTGCTCAAAGCAATTTCAGCGACCCTCTTCCATATTTCAGGGGTGAAATCAGACGCCCCAAAATGAAGAACTGTTACGTTGTGTCCACTCTTGAGCAGGGATACGGGTGCATTGAGCACTGAAAATCGTTGTTAACATATTCAAAGTAGCAAAGTTTCCATATAACCGTATGAGATATACACCCAAGAGGAGAGTGGGGACTGACCTCTCAAACCTGGCCAGGACATCCGCTAGCACAATCCTGTTCTCTATGGCCCTCTCTACCATCCCGCTACGCTCAAAGGAGGGCACAAACTTGGGAGGATTCCTCAAGCGGCAGGCCCTTTACCAGCCTTCCGGACGACCTACAGAAAAAAAAAGATTCAATAAACGTTTGGGTCAAGACCGCCTATGCTAGATTGGAGCTGAAAAATGATCATATAACAAAACTCGAGATCATTCACTGGTGCTGGAGTTGAATCCTCTCAATCCGAGTCTAAGTGATGATTCCGATTTTGAAATATATATTCAGCCAGCACTCAGCTTAACCACATGCGTACGTATTATTGCTACCAGAAATGATGTGAATGCCAACGCCAATTTTCTCAAAACCTTTCGGAAAGAGAAACTACTTATAAGTTCACTGAGACTAAGTGGAATATGGGCCCAGTAGTTTTGGGGGCCACAAAAAACATTTTGTATCTGTTTTGATTCTAAAATTATCGAGCCTGAGTTCTAACTCAATTCCTTCATCACTGTTACTTGTCAGCAACATCAAGCATAGGCACTCCAGCTTCCAGGACTAATTTAATGCCCCATTAGTCAAACACAAGACTCAGTGGTCCAGACACTTCCCAGACTATGACCTAGTAGAAGGGTGGCAGAAGACTATTAATCACCACAGCAACACTATATTGCAGAACCCCTAGATGGAGTACCTTTCAATTCCGGACAAATCAATCCAGACACAGGAAAAACCACAAAGTATGAACAAGTAGAAACAGCACCTGGTGACGAACAAAACAGGAGGGGATCGAACCCCACACCACACGTAATCCATTTTGAGTCATCAATAATTAGAGTGAAGTTATAACAGTTACCAATTTTTTTTTAGGGTATACTTGCTGAGAAGAGGATCGATTCCTATTCAAGGCCCAGCAAGGGTGCATACATGGATACTGCACCTTATTGTGAGCTCAGAATCTCACCAGGTACAAGGATTAAGGCAATTGCCTCTTCTGGCAGTATCTCAACTGTGGGGTGGGGGGTGGTAAATTAAAGCAGAGGGCAAATGCCCAACCCCTGTTCGGTCCCTGCTCCAATCCCTTGGCTGAGCGGCCAGCAAGAAGGCAAAAACAGGTTCATTCTAAGTCTTGGTTATGACCCGACGGGAGAATGAACCCGGTCTCCTGGTTGGAAGGCCGACGCTTTACCAGTTGTGCCACAACTTGGTGGGTTTGGACCACAATTAAATAAATAAATATTAATTATAATTAATGAATAATTGTACAAAACTTACATGGCCAGCTGTTGTTGAGGGATTTGAATCTCGATGTCACCGGAACCCTCCGCCGTTGCAATGGACCCTCGTCTTCATGTCACGCCGACCCTGCAAGGAAGCTATAACACACCCATCTTAGCACCATACAAACATAAATACCTAGGATAGATCAATATAGATCGGGTTCTGTGCCTCAGTGTATCCCTGGATTCACTATCAGTGCCCACAAGACGTTCTTGCTTGGTTTAAACCTATGAAACAAATGACAAGATGGTATCATGAAGAGATGAAAATCCTTCATTTGCGATGAGGAGACATCCCTTGGGATAGACCCATTCAGCATTATGCTTAAGGTTCATGAAGCTAGGACTAGTCATCTTCTTAGCTTATCCTAACAGATGATAAGAGGGTAGCTTCCCAAAGCATATGGTATGAACCCCCAAGTTCCCCCCCCCCCCCATAACCCCCATAAGACAAAAAATACCATCCCCACATTCTGCTCCCTGTTCATATAGACTTTGGACTTTTCCTGACTAGGCTTCTCAGGAATTTTGGAGTGGACTTACCAAGATAAATTGGATGGAGCAGTGGATAGTTATGCGCATACAACTACTTATGCCCCCAGCCCCCCCACCGACAACAGCAGATTTCCATTACTGAGGTCCTCGCTTGACCAATCTCTGAACAGATGCTTTGGGACCTGCTGAATGAATGAGTCAGTCCCAAACCTGTTGCAATGACAGTATACCATTTACAACAAGATTCCTCACAATTCTCTTTTGCGATTGTTGATAAACAGTTCGAAATGCCAAGTCCTAATACAAAACATTCTCTTTCCAAACATAGGATCACCTCCAAGATAGATGCAAGGGGCTGATCCAAGGAATGAAATGGAGTGGGGAGGTGGGGGGGGGGATTTGGGGGGGGGATTTCCATTCAGTGCGCGGACCCCAAATGCAATTGCTGTAGTCCCGAAGCCTCCAGTGGGGATCTGGAAAGCCTCTCTTTGGAGATTTTTTAAATAGATCGTAACCCTGTCCCCCGATCATTTTCCAGCAAATTGGAGACAACATATTGACCATTTTTATTCTGGCAAAGAAGGGTCAGGGCATAGACCCCGATAGAATCCACCCCAGAATTATTTGTTAAGAAAGGTCTGCCTACCATGATAGAAGCTGATCGCGTCCCTGCAGGGTTCACAAACTCCCTGGTCCTTGGTCCTCTTGATGACTCAGCAGTGTATTCAGCGTACTTGGCCATCTGGGTGTGGCCGGGTACATGGACCCTGACCTGATCGGGCAAAAAAAAGCAACCTCATACACATTATGGAGGCACTGACCCCGTCAGGGGTAAATGTGGTGCTACTAGGACATCAGCCAACGCTACTTTGTGCTAGAGAAAGAGTGCGGTTGATGAGACGTCTAGCAAAAAACAACTTGGCCGTAGATCAAATTAATCATTATAGCGAGATACACTGTAGTCCTCAGCAAGCAACTACTTCCAAGGTTTTCATGATTAATGCTAATAGGATACTTGAATTGACCTCTATTGACCCAAGTCTTTTGTTAAAAAGTTTTGGACTGAAGGAGACCATATTCACTAAGTTTTCGTGAAATTTGACAAACTTTCAAATTCCACATAAATTAGATACTTAATTCCATATTTTTTGCACTAAAAAAACACTAACAGTTCATCTACCTCACATCTTGCATCTATGTGCCAAAATCAGTGTCCCCAAGGCACCTACATTCCTCTGTCCATGTTTTTCTAAACAACCCTAACAATAAACTACTCCATAGGCTAACTGACCTTACTTAATTAGTGTCTTTTGTGCCCAATCTCTCAAAAAATCGTGTTTCACCCAACCCCGATACTACATAACGAATTTCATCAAATCGGTCTAACATTTTCTTTCTGAGAAATCCTGCTAACGAGAAGTGGGACCATACACAACAAAGTGAATCGGTGTTCCCGCCTGACTTTGTTCCGGGAGACAATAAAATAACATTGGCACTACTTGCCCATTGTGCCATCATGCAAGCGCGCCATCCCGCTTCTCACTGCTTGGCAGGAGATAGCAATGCCTCAGAGTTTTCATTTCAACCTGGGATGCCCAGATCCCCCCACCTCCCCCTCCCCCCTCCCCCCCCCCCACCCCCCACCATCGAACTTCACCAAGTGAACACATATAATTGCATCATTTTATGCAATTAAAATTCCATACAAACGTTGCTGTTATTTCAGGCGCTGCACCACATATACTCAACATGCAAGTGCATCTTTTTTCACTTCATGGTGGAACACACGCCTCATTGCCCTTTGCCTATTTCCATGCATCAAATTTCTTAAGATTTCTTCAAGCAGGGCGCTTTTATAAAAAAACAAAAAAAACTACAGCACCACTTCTCAGAAAGAGGTGAGAATTGAAAATTCTCCACTGTTGAATAAGCTAAACTTGTTGTTCGGGAACCGCGTGAATGGATTGTATAACATTTCCAACATAGCTAAAATACTTGTTTTCACAGACATTGTACTTCGTTGATGTCCAGCGTTGAGGTGAGCCGTCAGTCGATCAGGCTGAATGGAACGTACCTGTTTTGATGTGAAGCGGATTATCCGTAGAATGGTTTTCTTGCTTGGAAGGAATGCATGCCGACATCAGCCATATCGCCATGGTTACGGAGTTGGTCGAGCTGTCCGGGTCCGGGAATCCCGGTCGTCTGCTTGGCCACCTGACAGTAGACCTCGTCTCTCGGGAGCTTCAGGTCGTGACAGGTCTGCAGGATCCCCTAGAGGTGAAAAAAGAAAAAGAAAAAGCATGGATGGTCCGCTGATCAGGAGGGATTATAACAAGACAGTCAGTCACTAGGTTGATAGATTATTCTGCAATACTTTAAATCCCATAGATCCATTGTATCTGGAGAAAGTGCGAGAATGAAACAAAAAAATAAACTGATAAACCCCTATAAAAGACTTGCCCTGTGATATAAATGAATCTCGGCTACCTGATATCAATTACACAAGGGTTACATATACTAGGCAAGGGTTGTCTAACCTTTTGCAGAGGAGGTCCAAGTGGAATGATTATGATGAAGGGGAAGGGGAAGAATAAACCCTTCTTGTTTGCTTGAAGTCTAAGGCAGCAAAATTGATCACTGCTTCTTAGACAATGATGTATTTTTTCTTCTGGTTAAAACAGATGAATGAAGTTTGGCAAAAATGATGGTGCCGGAAGGAATATTTTGGCAAAACTTTTTCAATAGATATTTTTTTTCATTGTATGACATCAATAATCCTAACGTCATTCGATATCATCATACTTGATGGAATGTTTTGTTTGTGATGCTATTTGACATTTGTATTTCATCGAATATTTCGCTATCCTCTTTTGATATATGAGGCAGGCTCGAATGCAAAATTTGGTCCAGGGGTGGTTTCTGAGATTTAGCGAAAAAAACTAAGTAGCCCTTCCTAACTCCCTCTGGGCGAGAAAATGCCCTTTAAATACCTTTTAGATGCAGAATGTGCAATGTACGAGCCTACAACGCAATAAAATGGCTTCAAGTTCGGCGGAAGCTCATTTTTACAAAAAAAAGCCCAAACCTTGGGACAGGGCACCACTTGTAGAGCATTTCTGGGGGCCAAACGCATACGCGGCGGGCGGACGTGGGCCCGCGGGCCGTTAGGTTGGACAACCCTGACCTAGGGCAATAGTTTACCATTTTGCAGATAATTGTACAAGGTAAGTGGAGTTCATAAGTTGGAAAAACCACTTGATCATATGGAGAGAAATTGGACAATTCCCTACAGGTTATAAAAAATATAATCTTCTTGCCTGTTAGCCTCTAATTCAGTTTTTTTTTTAGATGCGAGTAGGTGAAGTTAACTTTCTTACCTGAATGATTGGGAAGGGGGTCTGGAATGCTCTCTAAAGGATTCCCTGGAGTGCAGTGAAGATACGGATAGCCTCCTCATGTAGAGTGGTGTAACCATGTCTTTCTGGAGGAAAACAGGACCAATGGCAGTTAAAATCGGGAGTGAATCCCAAGTTTTGTGACAAAAAACGGGGTTTTGGCACGTAGGGTTGCAATTGAACGCTCCTTTTTTCCCAGTTTTGACCCTAGTAGGGAATATGCTTAAGGAGTACGGCCATACTGGTAATGACGACCGGGTGATCGAATCTGAATAGAGTCCACTTTAGCAACAGTGGGGTGAGACATGACTAAAAAATCATGTTACTACTTCCTTCTGCATTGGACAAACTGACAAAACCTGATCTGTGAGGGGCAAGAAGGCCATCTATTCCAAGCATGCAGCATCTTTTTTGCAACTAAGTGGTGGATCCAGATGCAGAGACTGGGCATTGATTCCATCAGATATGGGAGCACTCATGACAATCAAAGAGCCCTCGCACTTACAGTGATATTACAACCACAGGGAGAACAGCCTGGCTTCTCATCCCATGGAAGTGTATATGAGTGTAAGGTAATTGTGGCCCACTCAATTCATGGTCAGAACCGAATTATCTCTTAACTGACTAACGAGGAACACAGGCGTTGCGATTCCCTGCCTGAATTTCAGGAAGATGCCATTATTTAGAAGTGGGTGTTATCGTAGATGATCGTGAAGCAGGGTATGGGCACAGCCACTAACTGGATGTTGTACAAAGCATTGAAAAACATTTATCCCACGAACACAGGGTTCTGCAGATTCTGGGGGAATCAATTTCCATGACTTTTCCATGACTTTTCCATGACAAAGGAAGGATTTCCATGACCTTTCCTATCACATCTCGATAGGAATTTCACTAAACATCCAAAAGAGCCGAGGCAACAATGGCAAACAGCTGCGAGAAGCAACAACATGAAAATTTCCATGACTTTTCCATGACTCAACCACCTCTCACTGAATTTCAAACTTTTAATGCGATGTCACACCAGTGCAGAATGACACAAAAAAGTTTGCCAAAGCATCAATACACACAAATACAAACATTCTTGTCAAGATAGATTCCTTGAGCCTGCAGCAAAGAATGAAATTCACATAGTATCACTATGTTGTAGCTTCGGTGAGTGTTTGCTATGTCTGATGGTGAAAAATGTGAAATTTATCATTTGTCAAAAAAAAAATAAAAAAAATAATGGGAATCACCTGTTCAACTTAACAAGCTGGTTATAAACACCCATAAGTGGAGGAGGCCATTGGAGGAGTGAACTATCAGAGAATGCGTAGCTCATTGTGATGAGAAAACAGAAAGTTCAGCAACAAATATTGTGACTCACTCGATCTCGTATCTTGCCATAATGCAGGTGTAGTAATGGTGCCTCCTGGGTGTGGTGTGTTTCCTGAGGATGGGGTTATACTTGTAGATCCTGTCGATCATCCTGGCATTCTTCTCACTGGAGGCCTCCTGAGGGAGAGAAAAAGTCATCTGTGAATAAATCAGAGCCTTTCAAATACAGAGGAGTTACTTCACCAAGCTTGCAAGGATACACAACTGTTTTCTTCAGCAATGCCAAAGGTCGTTTAGAATGCTTGCATTTACACATATTTGTTCTCATTTTTTTTTTAATTTTTTTTTGATTTGGAATCGAATTTTTCCAGCAGTGGGCGAGGTTGAATGTAACCCAGCATGGTGTGTCAATCATAGGTTCATCCCATTTTATAAGACAAAACTAGTTTGCGAGAGCACTGTCAACAAGGACAGGCCAATACCGTTTTCATGGAAAGTTGTGTCTCCAAGCTGAATTGTAACTTGGTCAAGGGCCTTGTTGAAGAACATATTCCATACGGAAAATTATTCCAATCTTTTTTCTTTGATGAGAGAACTGCATGTATCAACAACACCTATTAGCCAACTTTTTTTACTATTGTGATATTGCAAAGTTATTTTCATGGTTCACTGACATCACAAAATGTGCAGTATCTTTCCATGTGACAACCTCTGTAGCTTGATAGTTTTGAAACCGAATGAATCATACTTTCCTGTCCCAAAACAGCTTTTTAGGCAATCGAGCACATTACCAAAATTTGTGTCGGAAATTTGTGTCAGAACAGATTCTTCAGAATTACTCTCTTAGTTCAGCAAGGAAGATACCATAATGAACACATTACTGCCATGGAGTGTTTTCGGAATGAAAAACTCTCCGTGCAGTGGGTGATTGATAACTTGGGACTTTGATCATCACCCCGAACCCACAACATATCAAACCCAATATTGAACCCGAGTGTTGGAGATCCAACGATATATCCGAGATGAGTGAATCATTATGGCTTATGTTTTACCCATTTACCATCACCTTGGGCTAGCACAGGAAGTATGTTTTTAGGTCGTAACAGAACAGTAAACCAAGTAGGAGATGGACGACCGGAGTTGATCGTCGGAGCACCGTCCGGTAACCAGGTTTTTCAAAATGGTGTGTGCTAGAGTAACAC
Organism: Sclerodactyla briareus; assembly: GCA_026419785.1. Taxonomy (NCBI): domain Eukaryota; kingdom Metazoa; phylum Echinodermata; class Holothuroidea; order Dendrochirotida; family Sclerodactylidae; genus Sclerodactyla; species Sclerodactyla briareus. The sequence goes on along the minus strand of JAODTK010003221.1, from coordinate 286,094 downwards.
ACACACTGCTGACCACTGCTGACGGAGGATCATTTGTCTGTGTGAATATGTTGTTTCAGGTCTAACTACTGTGTGGCACATGTTTGAACCAAGTCCCAATGCCTTGAGAGTTGAAAAAACTGAGGTCCTAAAATTCAAATACAAGGACTATCCATTAATTAGGTCAATATTACATTCTAAGTTGTTAAAACAACTCCAGACCACATTGGTAGAATGATTTTTTTTTGTAGGCGTAAGCATCTGCCGTAGATTTGAAAGGGACGAAACTCTTTTATGTGGCAGGGAAATTTATACCGTTAGTACATTGGTGTAGTGGTTAATGTACACCTCAATAGAAGTGGGGACCTTGACAAGGGTAAACTGACAAGTTCACATTATCAGTATTTGCTTCACTTTAGACATTGGTGCCTGCCAGCTTTTAATTTGATAATCTTACACTGATCTGTTTGATGAGTATCTGGAATGGTGTTTCGAAGGGCGGCTTGCTGTCGATGACATCCTGTAGGCGTAGGTCCACGCCAGGCGCTCCGCTGGTGGTAGTGTACAGGTTGTACGAGGCAGTACGGCTGTGCACGGTGAACTGCCACTGACCTACAAATACAAACAATGAAATACACAAACAAGCTTCAGAAGGTGAGATGAAAGTGTAGGAACAAAACATGCATTATTTTGAAAATAAACTTGCGACAGCAGTAGAGATGTGTGATGCCAAGTGTTACACTAAAGGAGTTCCAATTGCATGAACAGTTCACAATAATACGACTGTTGAAAATAGAGGCAAGGGAATGGGTTGTAAATATTGAAGGCTGTTTACACTGTGGACTACTACTTATATGAGTTAATAATAGTGGGAGCTGATAGCGGGTGACGCCACATCATTCTTCGTTAGTTCTTCTTCAGGGTATTTCTTTGATTGTCCTTGCGATAACTTCAACCCTTTATTATGCTGTAGGCAACATATGTCACCCACTGAGGGCGCTCTACAACCAAATTTCAAGAAGGCTATATCCAAGCGATCAGATGCCTTGGATTTGCATCCCTAACTTTCATTGCGAATGTTGTCATGGTGATGAAAGGGAGGGTTGTTCCATCTTATACAGTCACTGTGGCCAACTCTGACAGCAGAAAAAAGGGAGGCCAAAATGAAGCCCGCCTCAATTTAATTCAGAATATAAGAGTTAAACAAGAAATCTGTCCCTGTGTCGACTGAAGACCCAATGGTCCTGGTATGCACTGGCCATAGTTTTTGGTCTCGGGGAGGTATAAACCATAAAGGTCAGTGGAAATGTAAGACTGGATATTCAAAGTTAGGAAATCTATGAATTACAAACGGAAATTCAACTGTAAAGCTGACTGTCAGTCGATGAGCTTGGTGAAAAATATGACAGACCTACCTTCTATTTCTAATGTCAAAAAGAGAAAGACAATGAGAATATGTAAAATTTCTATTCTTCCAATGTGACACAACAAGGTGATCAATCAAGAGATGCAAGGCATTCAAGACTCATAAAAAAAAAACCTTTCATACCTCATTTATGGAGGAAAAAAGGCCAGCAATTACTGTGTAAATGTGTAGCAACATCATTCCCCTTTATAACAAGATAATTATTGTATATACCACAAAAATGTGATTGAAACTCAAATTCAGGACTTAGGGTTATGGAATACATCTGATGTGAGTTTCGAAGCAATCTACTGCAATAACAAAAGGGATTTGACCATCTGATGTAGTAATTACTGTAAGTAGGAAACATGCTCCCCTGTCAATATAGCAGACCTGACAGCTCTACTATATAACACTCCCACAGATTTGCCATGGTGCTTTATTTCTCCGAAATAATATACCAGAATAAATCAGCAAATCTGGTTTAATAGGCTTTGGGAAAACTTGGGCAGTGTGGTGAGTTGGACTAGTGCAAAAACCTTAGTCAGGTAGTCTAAAGTTTGAAGAACTGTGTAGTGAAAAGGGAACTCTGAAGCATTGCAGGCTATCCACTATTCTGCAATAGGATAGGACAAGTGTTGAAGGGGGGGCGGGGTAGAAGAGCCTTAGAGAGAGACAAAGGATGACCGAAATGGAGGCCCAGTCAGACTGACAGGGGATCGAAAAAGATGACCTATTTGTGCTAATTCAGTCAACCACCATTTTAGCATTGGAAGTGAGTTGCAGGAGTAGTGGTGCATTGTAGATGTATGTTACTACAGACAGCTCTTATCAAAATGATGTACTATCGAGGCAAGACTTCTGCTTTCTAAATGTCAAATTCGGCTTTCTTCAAGGTTTTCATGTTGGTTGTGCAAGGGAAATGCTTTTTTCTGCTTTTTAAAAGTATGAAGCAGAAAATTCTTGACACTGATGTAATAGTAGTGTAGGCTTCATGCTGAATATTCATTGAATATAGCAAATCGCCCTCTAATGTTTCCATTTTACATTTAATGAATTTCAGGAGTTGTAAAACAGGTAGAAACTACAATCTTTTTCCACCTTACCATGTCTATTTCTGACTGAAAGTTCAGCAGCCCCTATAAGCTTGAAAACGATATTATCTGTGGAAGTCTCACAATATCAGTTTTTCCCTTAGTTGGTTTTGTTGTTTCGGTGATGGAAAGTGACTACTTGATTATATACTATAATTAGTGTAGCTGTAATTATTACAATTCAGATATGGCGATAAAGATGTTGCGTTTGTGCTCGAACATCATCCTTCAGGTACTGGCATTCGAATTCACTCCACAAAATTGACGTTAATTGAATTTGCGTTTCGGTGCCGATTACAGTGACATGAAAATGTCGCCTTCTTGATAATGTGACCTCACATTGGTGGGATTTTTCGTCTAAATCTACTATTGTGTCCCTGTGCACTGCCGACGTGTGGATGATTTCATGCGATCTAACAATGTATGTTCATTTTACCTCTCATCACAGACATCCTAACAGAAGTTCGTCTCCTGAAGGAGGTTCCTTTAACAATAGAAATATTATTTGCTGTTATTGTAATATAGATGATGACTACATTATACACAGTAAGAGAACAAGAGGAGAGAATTAATAGTTACAATGAGACAACGGTTACAGAAGAATTTCTTGTGACCACTTCATTTTGAAAATAGAGTAGAAAAGGTTTAGTTTAGTCATTTATATTCACAAAGAGCCATGCAATGTTGAGGATTATTTTTCATGCAATTTAACATGCCAAAGAGCTTTAAAAGGGAAGGAATGTCTAGGATACTGATATCTAGATCCAACAGAAAGTAACATTTGATCACCCCCCACCCCCCCCCCCCCCCAACTCCCCCCCCCCCCCCCCACTCTCCCTTGTCCCTCCTCCACCGAAGCTGCATACAGAGACCAGTAGACTTCACAATGTGCATTTCATGTACAGATGGCTGGAGCAGTCCGAGCCCCCCCCCCCCCCCTCCCACACACCCCCGCTAATTCATCACTGAAATGATAATATAGCTAATGGAGTACACCATTCCTTCTGGACACAGAACCATCAGCTTGCATTCATTCAAGTTCATGACCCATCCCAAATGAATGACCCATCCCACACACTATTCTAAGATGAAGTGACTTCCTAAAAGCCAGAAAGGTAAAGTGGGCTAAAATATACAGCAATTCCATCCTGGTGGTGAAATGCATCAGGGAAGCTTGGAGCAACTGTTTATTCACCAGTACCATGTTCACACACATGCACTAAACTATCTTCAACAAAGTTGCCACACATTTGGGGATGACCATTTTGCCGCTGCTCCTGACAGTTGAAGCTATGCACAACGGTGGAAGGAGGACAGTAGATATGCAAGTGTGGAGGTTTTTTCTTTCATAGTCATGCTTACAGTGAAGCCATGGACATACCGGTCCAATATGAACAACCCCTGGAGGCCAATACAATGCAAGATCAAACTGGTCTTCTTCATTTTTTCAAACAGAGAGAAAAATAGCGAGGCTTCCCTGTCATTCACCAGAGGTTGTAGGGAATAATCTTTGTATAACACCATAGTGAATATGGTCATGCCGAACGCCATCATGAGATGAACGAGGTTTACCAAGACAGGAAAAGACTGTTTCCTGATTGGTGCAGAGTAATTTGGGATGAAATGTGCAAGTGACACAGGCAGCAGTTTCAAAAAATTAAAGCTATTGGTTAATTTTTCACAGGGCCTGCAATGGAATAGTGAAGAATGCAAATGACAAACAAAATATTTGGGGTCGCCCCTGAATTATTTGAGCAATATTTGAAACGTGAACCATCCTTGCACAGTTTGCGCATGGTCACCCCAATGCTTGGTGAATGTCGCATATGTAGCATTGCCAAACTGATGCGCCTCCTCCACACGCAAAGGCATCGGGCAAGGATCATGCAGACATTTTGCAGTACATGCAATCTCTCTGTGCATCATCCTGCTAACATACCACATACTTTATGTGATATTCACACACATGTCGCACAACTGTTTGTTTCTGCTAACAGCAAATTTTGTCAATGCCTCACAAAATAATCAGATGTAGTGAACTTTGTTGCTTTTGCAAGACATTCCATAAACCGTTGGAGTCTATGCAGGGTTTTGTTTTGTGAACAGCATCAACTGGCGAGTAGGTTGCACGCATATGACAAGCTTTTGAGATGTTTCTGAGAAGTAATCATGAGCCAGAATGTGGGGAATGTTCACAGAATTTTTAAAACATTTTTTCACATTCGTATCTTTCGCACATCATTTATGTCTCCTGTGAAAACCGCACTACAGCTCCAGAGGCACAAATAAGTGATGAATGAAACCATCATAGGAGTTGCCAGGTATGCCTACTGAATGAGAACTGTTCCAAGGGGATGAAAATTCTATCTTGCCATTCTAATTGAAGCAGAAAAAAAGAACATACATCGAATCAAATCATGGGGTCGCCAATTTGAGATGAGACGACATCGAAAGTGTATTAAAAGCAGCAAGGTGTGAGAGCTTCATCTCGGTATCACCATAGATGCTTTGGAAAGTGCAATTTGAACAAACCGTGTTGTTGCCAATTTGAGATTAGACATTCAAGTGATGGTCATTATAAAAAATATAAAAAAAGAGTTGAGGCATGTATTCAGTACGAGAAAAGGTAGGAAAATTACATGAACATGGATCTAAACAGAAGAATACGAAAACATGCAATCGTAACAATTAATTCTCGCTGGGAATGCCTCTAAAAACAGGTTTGATTGAGGAAATGCGGTGTTTATAGGAAAATAGTGGGGTGGGCGGAAACTAAGTACAAGACGTGCAGGTGGAGTAGAGTGGCTAGATTTACTAAATGAAAACGCAACAATTTTTTTTTTCTGTATTAGTGGTATGCTCCTTCAACTGACCATCATTCAATCTTCCTTGATAGCATTACCACTATAAATAGCTATTAAGGGAATGAACGTTTTGTTTCATGCTGGAAATGAACTCTAGCCCAATGAAGAGCATGCAACTCACCTTTTCCTTTTTTGATTACTTTGTGTGCAACAAAACGAAACAGAGAGCAAACGTTGTAAAAAGCAAAGAAGGTTAAAAAGTAAAAAGCTGTGTAATATATCATATGAGCAAATGATGTTGAAAAGCCATCAGGACTGAGATCTGATCACAGCAGGAATAAAAATTGACAATTTTACATACAAGATATAGAACAGGGATAAAACAGAGGAACAAAAGATGATGTAAGTAAATCTTGGAAGTAAACCTACTCTACATTGCAATAATATTGTCGTTAACAAAATGTAACAGAATATATGGAGGTTTTAGGGCTTCCACTCCGACAGATTCGCCCTTCAAGTGAGTAATATTCTATGACAGTTAGCAGTTAGGAATTTACCCTTGCAGTTTAAGTTCAGAAGACTGCCAGATTCGAACCAAACATCTTGCTTTTTTTGGAGGGAAACTTTCTGTCCATATGAGTCAAAATGGCTAATGATATCACATCGCCAATGATGGAGGACTCTGTGGGCGATCAACAAGACCCCTATGAGATTCTAATCAGAGATGTCGATGCTAACAATGCTATATTGAAATGAAAGAGGTATATTGAAATGAAAGAGGTATGTTGAAAAATTGTCATTTCTAGTCATATGCAAGAGAGGTTGAAAATCAAATTCACTAAAGGGATTAGTTATAGCTATAAAGTGCCAGGAAACATGACAATATATGGTGGGAATTTAGGTACAATTAGCGTCATATTAGCGTACTACTACTAACTGAAGCAGTCCTATACTGTTCACACAGAACTATAACCTGGGGGGGGGGTAATAAAAAGAATACCTTGGTATTCACATTGCAACAGACACACAGGAGAGCTACATTCATTGATGAGCATGTGCAAACGATCACAAACAATAGTCTTATTGTTTTGGGTGGGACAAACAATACAAACTTACAAAGTGGGAACAGAATGTTACAAATAATGTTAAAGCTGTCATCATTTGGGAAGTGAAAACACAAAACATATTATTGTGAACTAAGTGCAAAATTCATGGTTGGGATAAATCAGCCATGTACCAAGCAAAAAAGCAGAGTTTGCGAACAGTTTTCATTGTTGAGTATCGGGTAAAGTGAATCACCAAGCAACATCATTGAATAGTTCAGCTCACAATAGGCTGCTATTATTGTGAATAGAACAAAAACTGTGCGATACAAAACAAATGGCTGTGAGTTGATGAAGAACTGACACAGGCCTCAACATGAATGGTTATGAGTTGACGAATAACTCTTACAGGCTCAACGCAAATTGCTATGAGTTGACAAAGGACTCTCACAGACTCAAAACAAATGGCTGTGAGTTGACAAAGGACTCTCACAGGCTCAACATAAATGGCTGTGAGTTGACAACAGACTCTCACAGGCTCAAAACAAATGGCTGTGAGTTGACAAAGGACTCTCACAGGCGCAACATAAATGGCCGTGAGTTGACAAAGGACTCTCACAGGCGCAACATAAATGGCCGTGAGTTGACAAAGAACTCTCACAGGCTTAGCACAAACGAAGTAGGTGAAAACCAAACAAATGATTGTGAGTTGACAAATATATTTCATTTCATTTGTATTAGGACGCACAAAGTGAAAGACAACAAAGAGTAGCCATGCGTCAACAGACTTGAACACAGTATATGAATAGGCAGCAGTTCTCCTGGTTAGGAATTGCTGGACAATGTGCTAATCGATACAAGCAATTGAGTCTACAAGCAGCTGGACTACAAGTAAAAATCAAGTGCAGGACAACACAAAGCTGATTGACACAAGGCCTGGGGTCTCTGAGCCACCGGCCAACATACAGAGGGAGGGGGGCGGTGTACAGGCAACGGTGGTGGGTACATACCAAAGTCTCCAGAGCGGGTGGATGATTTCCTCCTCCGTACGACGGAGGAGACTCTATTTCGGAAGCGGTCTAGGTTATCGTTAACGGTGGTTGTAGTAGCGGTGCCATTCCCATTAGCGATATTATCAGTGGCGGGTGGATCAAACACCTCTGTATTAGCTGATTACAGAGAGGGGGGATACATTGGAGAGAGAGGGAGGGGGATGGGGGAGGAAGAATCAAAAGAAATACTGTGTGATTGATTAGGCAAAAATATAGTGTGCAGCCATCCCGAAATATAGGTGGGAAATGATGGTGATTAATACACAGAAGAATGTTGTTAATCAGCTCAAAGTGGATATTAAGAATTAGTAATCTTATAGTTACATTGACGCAAATATGCCTGAGAATAACTGAGTTGGACAAATGTGAGATGGGCAAAAATGCACAGGAAGGAAGAATTCTGTTTGTTACTCATTCAACATCCCCAACATTTTAGGAGTACAATATCTCCTGAAAATACAAAGAGAGGGGGACCACACTGAGTATTGAGTTTAACCAATCCTTCTAATGGGATTCCCAGTTTCACAAATTTCCATAATCTCAGCAATGATAATTAGCAAGATAAAATGAGTAAAAGTGTAAAAACTTGGTGAAGTCAATATAACGTGTGAGGCATACTTAATATGGTGAGTGGGAAGCGGAAATGTAAGAGAATGTGAATCATGATTAATAACAGGCAGCATAGTAATTGTTTATACTGAGGGTGATACAGGGATGGAGAGGAGCCTTCCTTCCCGCCCGATGTAAAGCAGCGTTAATTGTTACCATGCGACACTGAGGTTACCCCGGGCACTAGTGGTACTCGGCGGAGGAATTGCACTCGGATAAACCTAGATGAACACTGTGAGTCGGGCTAGTGCATGCTGTGGCAATGGTTCAGCATATCTCCATGCTTAGCCCCAGCTAATCCCAAGCTGTATGCACAGTATGACCTTGGTAACATTTGTGAAATCCCTGCTACGATCCCACCAATTAAGTTAACCTCCCACGACCCCACTCCAAAGTTTGCGCAATCGCAGCTATATGATGACTGGCCCCCCAAATGCTACACAGGCCCCAACAACTCCACAGAAGCATGGCCACTCCCTTCTTTGAACACCCATGGCAGTCCAGTCCATTAGTACACGTACCCCTCACTGTTACCCTCCCATTCAGTTCTGTTGGATGTTCCTTTATGTCTCCATTAGTTCTTATGGCTATGGGCTTTTCAGTTTTCCTCTTGCTTCCCTCTAGGATGATCCACTACAGGAAGTTGAGGATGCTCAGTCCATCAACTCAGCTCTGAATTGCTTCCTCTTTCCAAAACCCATCTTTTCACATTTTATAGCCTTGCTTCTGTCTCTGTAATCAGCACTTCATAGGAACTGGGTATTATTATCGAGCCCTCTTCAATACTGGGGTGTCAGACAAGTGCAATGTGGTAACATTACATGTAATAAGGCTGGTATATGGTCTGGAAAGATGATAAGAAGCAATAGGCTGAAATGTAACCTGGGGGTGGGAGGGGGGGTTGCCATCAACCTGTCCATTAATCATCCACATGAAAACATACATGTACATACCATCACTAACCCATACCACCATGGCAATGTTCAGTGATGGGGGAGACATGATCACACCTGCAGACCTGTCAGTGGATACAGGTCAGCACCGCCCCCACCCACCCCACACCCCCACCCCGCCTCCTCTCAAGGGTTAACAACCAAGTGCTACCCTCAACAGCCTCTACAGCTCAGAGCCTCAATAGGCAGATGTCAGCATTTCTCTTCACTCCCAGCCCAAGTTGTTTCTTATACCCATCTATTTTCTTCCAGGGAAGATTGAACATTTCTCCAGATTCGTCAATCAAAGAATATACAATTCAGAACAGGCAGGCGTCACTACAGGGTATCTCAATTATATGCATAGATTACAATAGGTGACAAATGGGAAACAAAATGAGAAGGTCATCATGAGGTGAACATAATGTATATGGGATAAGTGCTGTGGAACGGAAATGGGTTAGAGTAAACCAAAGCAATGGTCTGTGTACTTGTTGGACTGTGCAAAAAGAAAAGGGACCTAACACCATAATTAGGGTCACAGGTGAACGACTGGAGAACATTCTCGCTTGATTTGAAGAAAAAAATAGGTGTAGAAGATCACTTTGATTGGAAAATGTTTTAATACCCAAATCTTGCAAACTTCTTCCTCAGCGCCCATTTCCTAACCACTGACATTACACACCCATCCACCTCAAAAAAAAAACAAAAGTTTTGTTTCTGTTGAGAAACAGCCATTTTTTGGAGTCTCACTCTATTTCAGGAGAGGGCTTTCCCCAGAACAATGACATGATGTTGTAAGCCAGTTGGTCATTTTATTAGAAACCAATAACTTGGATGATTGTTGACTCCATGAGATTCTTTGCTCATCCCGTCAAGCGCTTTGATCAGGTGTAGGGGCTTGATTCTGCACTATATAAGATTATCTATTTATTATCATCCATGCAAGTATTATACACGGACAAACACTTACTCCAAAGAGGTTCAATGCTCCAAATTTGAGCTTGCTCCGGATAGACAGCACAGAAGATTGCTCTGATATCTTTCACATGGTAACAGCTAGGGGAGGAGGGAGGGGGGGGGGGGGGAATGTGACATTTTCCCCTGACTTTAAAACTGCTGAGCTCTGCACAGGATCGATTCTCTGTCGAGCAAGTGTCCCAACAACCTCCCCAGTCCCCACATCCCACATCTGAGAAGGGTAAAGCAAACAGGTTACAAGTGCTGAAATCTCCATTCATGAAATGGCCGACAGGGAGTCATTCGTCCCTATGGAGAAACATTATCTTTTGAAGCAGTGTGTGAAACGGGAAACTGACAGATGAGGACACAAAGCCACGATGAGCCACTCTCATACCAGATACACATTCATCTAAAGCCAATTTGCAAAATCAACAAATGCCATTTTGCATATTCAACAGGAAGAAATGCAAGGACATCAATATCACCTGGGGGTGGTCCAAAGGCCGTGTAGAGGCCCTGACTGGTGTCTATGTGGAGATAAAGCAGTACAGGAAGTGGGTGAGGTTACTGATCCACCAGCGGATTTTTGCCATAAAAGCAATGTCTCAAATAGTTCATTTGAGATGTAACTCAATCAAAGTTCTACTATCAAAATTAGAGCAGGATGAATTATAGGGAGGTTAGTACGTCAGTTAAAGAAAAAGTGAATGCGTCAATCCAAATCCGAAGTTCATACGACTTTCCGTTACAGAGTTAGTCCTTTGAAGTTTGTGCATGTGTATTGTGCAAGATCGGAAAGCATCCCATGATGTAATAATAAATGATGTCATACTTGCACAACCTCGCATTCTTTGTTTTATTTTGACATTCACACATTAATTTCACTTCGAAAAATATTTAGTCTATGGGAGAGGATTGCAGTAGTGGGTTGGTAGGTGTTGATGATTACTTTGGTGAGAGATAGACCACAGAACCTCTGCTAAATGTTGACTTATTCAACAAGATGGAACATGACATAACATAACAGACTTGGTTGTCCAAGTGCGACGTCGTGTTATTATGCAATCGGGATTCTCCCCAATTTCTCTACATAATGGACCAAACTCCAATAACTCCACCTAGAAACATCGTATTGGAATGGAGTTTGGACCTATAGATACAGTTTTCCATTCTCCACGATATAACCTCTGTTGTATCCAAGACTGCATTGTCCTTTAAGTGAGTACTCAAGTCCTATAAGCTTGTTCACGGTTGCAAAAGCAGTTGTTCAGAATAAAACAGCAGTTGGGTATCAACAAGCTCTCCTCCGTTGCTGCATACATTCAAACTGTGTGTAGTCCAATTTCGACTATGTTATAGTACTTTTTGGGGGTAACCGATTCTCGGAGGGGAGTTTCCAAAGATTGTCCTGTACGCCGTTCAGACAGTGCTCGCTGCTGTGTGGTGTGTACTCAGTATAACTCGACTGGAGATCTCTTTGGGCGGATCGAATCCAGGCCGCCAAACACTTGTCAATTGCATGACTTGTCCTCATGTCCGTGACCAAATGTGCGTCAATTTCCCCAAACGGTCCAGTCACAAAGCGGACTCAGGGGTGCGTCATGTCACTAAGAATATGTAGATGATAACACAAGAAGTTGGCTCACCAGTGGGTCATTTGAAAAGAAAGCAGTAAGTCATCTATTCAACTGAGGGGTTGCGTAAATGTACAAGAATTGTATGACCCACTTTGACAATGACTTACTCTGCCCACCAAGGGGTGCGTCATACGATTTTGAAAAGTGCATACCCATCGGACGATCCCTGCCAATTCCCGAGCCCACAGGAACGTGTACCTAATGTCGTGCATGTGTAAATAATACAAGGAGCAGAGGACGGTGTAGACCTCAGCAGCACAATCCCGGTATATGGGTCATTGAAATGCTCTGGTATGCCTATCATGGCTGTTATTCTAGTAAATGGGTAAATAGGTAAGTAAATAATAAGTATACTGATTAGAGAAAGCAAGAAAGGTTATGGGAAGCAATTAGTCTTTGGATAGGATCTACATGGGACAAGTCTGTCCTTTCCTCTCTTTTTTCACAGAAAACTCTCAACGTAGAGGAATTCAACTTTTTTTTCAATAGCGAGTTCAACTGAAAAATATACTCTGGTGGTAATGGTTTGGTGCAGTGGACATATAGACAGATACCTCCAGTAATAGTTCTGGAGAGACAACTTCTTGAGATTGTCCCTGAATGAGTCCAAATAAATGGACACGTGTGAGTGAATATTAGCACTGAAGATGATCTATTTCTGTTAATTGAACAAAATGTGGCTTCGTGCAGGTGAGGTCTAGTCGTGTGAGTATGAGTCTCTGTGGATGTAAAAAGCCATTTTTTTTCCAGACTCGTTCTTTTGCGGGATGAATTGCGTAGCGTTCTTTGAAACTTGCCACTTTCTCTAAAGCTTTTCCGCGACTGTCTAGTAGAAAGCTGTCTAGTAGGGATCTCTCTAGGAGTAATCTGTCCATCTTCTGGTATTGTAGGCGGTTGTGGCGATGAAGGTGATGTGGGTAGAGAACCTGTATATTTTTTATTTTCGGAAAATTTGAAACATTAAGACTGGTGAAGAAACCTGAAAACTGCATAGGGACTTCTGAGACATAGCTATTTTTGTGCCACAGACCTCTATCCCTTAGGAACAAAAAATCGAAGAGTGAATTTGCCTAAGTACTTCTTACTCAGCTCTGTAAGATAGCCTGCCTTTGAAAACCGCATGCTTACACACATCCATAATGAAGAAAAAAGCACACTAGTAAAAGGTGAATACGAATATACATACAAATATAATCACGATAAACTACGTCATATTATATTAACTGTGTATAGTGAGGACTGCAGAAAAGAGAAACTGAATCACAAAATCATTCAATGTATAGCTTCTAACTATCCAGGATCATTACCGTACTTAGCCCAAAACAAGAGTACCAACAATTGTTTTTCTCGGAATAAACATATTCCCATATTAGCCATATTAGTAGAAACAACCCAGCACAGGTTAGTGTGCACATGACATGGAGCGTGTGTTATCTAGGTGACTACCATCATATACATGACAGACATCATTATGGTGCCCGACAAGCATAAGGAAATTGCAAAAAGTGGGATAGTTTTTGTTAAACACTGGATACCAACAAGTGCCGTAATCTGTGCCTAATGTCGCTCTATTCTAGTCTAGCAAGATTTGTTCATACTGAATTAACAACTATGGACCTGGCCCATGGGTACCATACTCTTCCCAATAGAAGCGTACTTTGTGAAAAGAGACACTTGCGCAAGCGTGGTCATTAGAAGTTTTGAACACCGATTCGCGGAACTGGCACATGTAATATGAAATGACACGCATAAAACGAGGCACATTCTACCAACAAAACTAATCAGAACGAAAAGGAATCTACGCAATCTTATGAACCGAAACTCCCCATTTGATGTAATCAGGACGACTGAATTTTGACAGAATGTTTTTTTCGGACCTTCAGTCCGATTTCCACTGTGCTTCTGTTAGTACACAAAGAGTCTGAAGTTGGTGAAAAAAGGGTATCTTTTATTGTGGTATGGGCATATTAGACTAAATACGATGTAATTCCACTGATTTATTACTAGACAATAATGAATCAAGTGCATTATCAGGAGAAACCTTATATGAAGGCCTCAAGAAAAAAACTGCCACATTAGTGTATATCCTGTGCAGCATTAGAGTGGCTATTTAAAGGGCAGGGTTAGTTTAAATATTTTCAATAGGTAACTTATGCTGTGGATTCAAAACCCTCTGATATGGACAGAGTATGAACTGCTGTTAGTAGCTACATATAGTCTGATAATATGCAGGTGAGGTGCTACTGTACGTCACGAATAGCTAACGGCATTTGGAGAAAACCTCAGCTTGATACCTTGAAGAGGGGGCAAAGACAGTGCTGACTGATGCTCAGCAAGGTGGAGTGGACAGACAATTTCATGTTGGATTTTTTTTTTTTTTATGGAAAAGTAAATTGGTATTTCAACTAATCTACCTGTCATGTGTAATCCATTGACTAATCATTTCCAAGAGGCTGTAAATTCCCAATTTTTTCAGTATAACCAGACACTGCAATCTGTCAGAGACAAGCACACATACAGACAGACACATACAATACATATATACCCACCTTCTTCCCTGAATGCTTTGTCGTCGGGCACGGTTACGGAGCAGAGGCTACCGAGGGCTAGCGCTCCCACCTTACGCTGCAGGTCCATATCCTGGTAAATGTCAATGGAGTTCTGGGTCAGCACAAAGTACCGCTTCTTACGGGAGGCCACGCCCCTCCCCAGGGGCCCCCTGATCACCTCTTGGTCAGCCAGCCACTCTGAAGGATCTCGTCCTTGTTGTAGACTCGCTTGCCTCTGTGGTAGATTGTGAGGGCTGGAGGAGAATGAATAAATTATTGAGATATCAGAGGGTGACCAGAGCTACTGACCACCACACCAGGGGCTGACCCCCCCCCCCCCCTGATCACCTCCTGGGTCAGCCAGTCTCTCATCCAGATGCCTCTTCAACCCATTCAATACCATAGGTTGACCCCACATATACTACTGCATCGTGCCACAGCAATTATAGTCCACATAATAATTTGCAACAGGAATCAATCATCTATTTGATGTTTGAACACCGCCCCACCTCCCCACTTCACCCTTATTATGCACGCCTCACAGTTGGATAGATCTCAGAAAAAAAATCTTGCTAACAGTTAGTATGACGTGGCGTGACTTCAAAGATTCAGAGGAGAATTCACATGAAAGTGGCAATGCAACACATCATGGTTTGAAGAATTAGGGGGAGATTTTTTGTGCCATATGGAAGAGCATTCAATTCTGAACAAATCTGAATTCTGATGGCCTGCATCTTCTTCGCCGAAATCATTACAGAAAATGTGGAGTGGTTTGTATCTCAAAAAAGACGATGCCGGGAAGCACCCAATGTGAATTTTTTTTTTTTTTGAGTCGAATGTGCCTACAGTAATGTGAACATTCCTTAAAGAGAAGTACATGATCAGGTTGTGCCTGAATCAACATATAGTTTGTTCAGGGTAAAATTACCAGTCAGCCAGCTGTTCATCTGCTCAGGAGACTCTGCAGCCCAGCTGATAACTCTCTCAGCGGTGATGATGGAAAGGCATTCTTCCTGCAGAAACAGAGAACAGCAACAATGATAGGGCAATTCGAGAGTCATTAAATTGGGTGAAACTACTAATGATAACGAGAACAGAATGGCTACAGGATGTCTTGCTATTTTATAGCAAACACACATGCCTGGTAAAAATTAATTAAAATCCAATCTATGGAAGCTTCTATTGGTGGAATTTCCATGCGTTAGGACATTTAGGACGAGAAAATATCATGGTAGCTAATTCTGGTAAAATTAAATTCAGCCCCATCCCCAATGAACATTACCGGAATGGAACATATTATCATTCATGCATGCCCCCAACCAATACCACCCTGCTGGGTTTCATCAGAATAGGACCCACCATTGCAGAGATAGCAACATTTGAATAACAAGACAAGTGTCTCACCTGGTTGCACGATCAGTGGTTCTTCTATAAGTCATCATGCAAACAATTACAAGGCATTCCTTGTGTTGCTTTTAGATTTTTGTAATGGCATGTAACAGAAACAGTTTACCAATCAGTGACTAATTTCAAATTCACAAGGGCTGATTATTGACCATTCTACCAAGTTTTGTGGAAGTATGATTAAAATTGCCTATACTTCCATGGGAATCCAACAACTTGAACATTTGCATGAATGGGGCAAATTATACACACTGAATAATTACCAGTGACTTGAGTCAATGTTAAAATATTTGGGGACTAAAGATAGATCACATCCCATCAAGCTTCATAAAAAATTTAAACAACACTTCGAAATTTGAAATAAACTATGCAAATTAGACACATGAATGACTCCAGTTAAGTGAAAAATGTTGGAGAGTAAAGGTAAGCCATACCTACAAAGTTTCATGAGAATCCTGCAAACTTCTAATTATGAATAAATGATGCAAATTAGACACATTGAATGACCTCCATTGACCCGATCTTTGTTCAAAAAAAGTTTTGGGACTGAAGGTAGACCATATTCATCAAGTTTCGGGAAAATCTGACGATTTTGAAATTTTGCATAAATTATGCAAATTAGACTACGTAATCAGCATAGTATGGCTTAAAATCTAATTAGTTCATCTACCTTATATCCTGCACCTATGTGCCAACCAAGTCACCATAGCACCTACGGTTCATCCGTTATCTTGCTAACAAGCCCAAACAATGAATTACATTGAATAGGCTAATTACCTCACTTTATCAGGGACTTTTGTGCCCAAAATCTAATCAGATCATGTTCACCCAACCCCGATACCACGTACGAAAATTTCATTAAAATCGTGTTACAGTACAGAGAAATCCTGCTAACGAGGAAGTGGACACACATACACAAACCACAACTAAGTGACCGCAAGTCTCTCCTGACCGTTCAGGCGAGACCCAAAATGATGAATGTCCACCACTCATGAATATAATTAGATCAGCACTAAAAGCCAATTGGGATCAGTTGATCTACCAGCCAAGTATGAATCATCAAACTCTGAATCTTTGACAAGGAAAAGTGTCTTACACAGCATAAAACACATGCACACATTGTGCGTGAGTGCATAGATCAATGCATGAACCTTTTTGCATAACACTCAAGTCACAGATAGTCAAATTGTGATAAAAGGCCGCAGCTGTACTCAGTGACTTACTTTGAGTCTATGTGCAGGCACAACAGAGTCGATTGAGTACTACACGATGGAGCCGATGGCAGTCTTGGGTTGCCTATTCGTCAGGAGGCTCCCTCATCTCGTAAGTAGGGCGCACTGCTTGACACGGGTCAGGATGCTGTACCACTCACTGTCGGAAAAAGAAGATGCAAAGATCAGAAATTCTACGAAGAGTGCATGGTGCGCAGGGCGAGGCCAGCAGGCATGCTGGCAAACAAGGCCAAAATTGGCGGCGTTGCAATTTTTTACCAATGACCCATGGGGAATGCTAAAATGGCCACACTTGAGATCTGTCTTCCATTGTCAAACACTGGGCCAACCTTCAGACAAGCATATAGGTCTACAAGCAGGGCTAAGGCTTTAAAGGACAAATGACAGGAGCAATCATGAAGAGGATAATTTAATAACTCAGGAAATACTAAATGTGCCAGTTCCAGGGATGTGAGTCGAGGCTGGCCAAGCCAAGGCGAGGCCGGACACATTTCTTGAGGTTTGGACCCTGATGTATGGCGCCTTGAGCCAAAACGAGGCCGAGGTTCGGGCCGAGGCATGCAAATTGGCCTCAAGGACGGGCCGACCTACAAAACTCAGTCCAAATGCGATGTCCAACCGGTTTTCCGTGACAGACTCCGAAGCTCTCGGGGAAGTCTAGCTTGGGAAGGCATTCCGGAGTCCCATTATTCAGAAATTTCGGCTATGAGACCAAGGCCGCACCTGCTGGCCCAGAGTACAACCACATGGTCTCTCGAATTCCTGTGATTCCGCCAAGGGAAGTTGTTACTACATGCAGTCATCAGCTGAGTCAGGCTTTTTTTTTAACCAGGGTGTAGCCCCTCTCTGTAGTGACTAATCTCAGTGATTCTCACGCCCAACCAATGCTGTCTATGACTATCCCTGTGGTGAGAAGACCATAAATGGTGAAGCTACAGAACTTGATTTTTTTTTTAAAGATTATATATGCATTATTCGTAGATCCGAGACAGGGCAGGTTGGTGTGTCAACGAGGTGAGCAGAGTATTCAGTGGAACATAATATCTAACTCGGACAACATTCGGTCAGGGAATACGTCCATAATGAGGCAGATTTCCAGGGAGATTGATTTTGAGTCTACGTTCAGGAAGCCAACTAAGCTTATCTAGGAACCCTGAGGTGGGCGAGCACCATCGATAACTCGCCTTCTCTCTCGAATAGTGCTCAGATGACTAACGAGGCAGGGGTGTGTTGTAACCAATCTGCTCCCGAGACGCCATTGCACAGCCCCATCGGAAGGATATCATGAACCCAGTCTACTGACCACTTTCATGGAACCTGGAGGAGCGGAAGGCAAGTTCGTGACTGCTCACAGCCTGATGGAGATGATAACAGAGGATAGACCAGATTTATAGGTGAAAAGGTTCTCTATAGATTATTTTCTACCTGTACTGTTTCATTGATACACGAATGCTAATTGAATGTAACCTTCATGAACCTAGTGAAGGACCAACCATTCACTGTAGTATTTAACAAATAATTCAACTTCCATATCAGTGCGTCAATGTTGGCGGAATTTTGTATACATTTGCATTTGCAGTCTAATAAGCATACTTCTTGCTCAAATATAGCTCTCAACTTGAGGATGATTTGCAACTGGCATATCTGATGCTGCAAAAACAGAGAAATTGTGTGGGACTAGCCCCCCTCCCCCCCCTCTCTCCCTCTCAACCTAAACCCACAATTTTCAATCATCTTACTGAATACTCTTGACATCTATCTCTCCCAGTGCTTTGGCGTTGTCCCCGTCATGGTCGTAGTACTTCAGGTTGTGTCCTTGAGCACAAAGAACCTCTTCTTCCAGTTCCTCCTGGAGAGGGTGCCGTGGCCACCCCCCTTCTTGTAGAGCCAGCCGGACTTGAGCGCTTCCTGCCGGGAGGAAAAAAGTGCGAAATGTTCAAGTAAAAGCCCATAATTAGGGACCAATGAGCAGCCAAATGGGTTCTTGAGAAGACTAGTCTCGCCTGTACTTCGCGCTGGTAGTGGTTGTTTTTGCGTACGGACATCTGGATGGTTTCAACCATCCACGATTCAGAGGTTGGTAGAGTGTTCTGCTACATAGTCAGCAGATGAATCAGCAGAATCTTTAAGCCTCATAGACGGGCTTATAGTTTCCCAGCTTCTAGGTGTTCTACATATAAACAGCACTAACCAGTGACTAGTCTCATTTTCAAGTTCATTGGGGTCCGAATATGACCATTTCTACCAAAGTACCAATCGTTGTGAAAATAAATGCATGAATTATACAAATTAGACACATTTGACCTCCACAGATGCCAAATATCTCAGAGCTAAAGGTGAACCACATCCAATAAGGTTTACTTAAATTCAACCAATTTTAAAAATTTGCATAAACTATGCAAATTAGATGCATCATGACCAAAACAAGATTTTGAATTGTTCAATGCTGAAGGCAGACCAAGGTTCGTGGAAATCTGAGAACTCCTACAATTGCATACATTATACAGATTTGACATATTGTTTGATCTTGAGGGACTCTGAATTTATGTTTAAATTTCTCTGGGCTAATGATTGACCATATTCACAGGGTTCAGAAAAAATGAGATTTCTGCATAAATCATGCAATTTAGACTACACAATTAACAAAATTCATGCTGGAAATCTATTCAGTTCATTACCTAGATCCTACCTCTTTAACCGAATGGTCTTATGATTTGGAGAAATCCTGCAAACAAGGAAGTGTGACATACACGCACAAATGCCAAATCGATTGCCAAGTCTCCCTTAACTTTCAATCAAGGCGAGACAATAGAAGCCTTGTCTTCTTGATGTGGAACAATACAGAACGCGACAAGTTACTTTCATAATATTACAATGAGAATTGTTCTTCACCTGCTGCAGACATAACTGAAATGAGGATCACAAACAACAATGACACCCCCCACCTCTGAATTTGTCGATATAATATATAAAAAAAATACATCTTTGATACTTAAGAGTAGTTAAAATATATTGAGAGAAAATATGTGTTTTGTGACTATCCATACGTTGAAAAATTTTACTCTGTTCACCACTCCAAAACAGAGATATTTGCGAAGAACCATCAGAAATCTGACGGACAAGCAAACCATGCGCACACACACAAACACACAAGTCACGCGAACATACGCGCAAACACAAACGGACACTTTCGCAAGTGCACCTCATTGCTGGATTACCCCCCACCTATGGGTACCCCACCAACGGGTACCCTCAGTTGGATAGTTTCTAACCACCAACAGTACATATAGGTGATTTGCAAACTGGACTACAATATCTAATCCGGCCCCTTCAGGGCCGTAGGGGTATAATCAAAATATACCATGATTATACAGTACCACTGAACCACTCAGAGGACGATTTCTGTTACAGGAATTGTTATCTTATTCTCATTTACCCAGGCACCGACTGCTGACGATGATCTACCTCTTACCTGTTTGCTCCTAAAGTACATGGAGTCTCCATCCTGAGGAAAAACCACCTCTTCTTCATGTGTTGATCATACCAGCTTAATATTGAGATGGAGCGGAAAAGACCACCATCGAATGAATTAGAATATATTACATGTTTCGACCACAGACCTGGCATGCAGTTTATCCTCCCCTTACGTCATCATTTGGACAGGGTTCCTGCAAATTCTGGGGGGCAATCAAGTTCTGGAATTTGCCCTGAGGGGGGGGGGGGCTTCTCCATGACCAAATAAAAGATTCCATTGACCTTTCCATGACATTTCGACAGACTTCTCAACTAAACATCCAAAAGAGAGCGGAAGCACACAAAAGCAAGCAGCTCGTGAGAAAGTAAACGACTCCACTCATGAAAAGTTCCATGGCTCACCACGTTACACTGAATTCAAAACGATCCAGGCCTGGATTTCTATTGATGAAATTTTAATGACGGTTCAAGGTTTCCCATGACCGCGGGAAACCTGTTTGAATAGGTGCAGCTCTTCGTCACAAACACAACAGGGGGTAGACAATCTCAAAGAATCCTGAGTATTGGGCGGAGGGATTATCTCACAGAGAGAGCCACACAGGGCAGGTATCAAAAGGGTATTTTCATGTGCCAGGAGGCGGGGGCAGCACCAGTGGCGGGTATGGGGATGAATGCCTCCTTTCCCAACCCCACGCCCCCCCCCCCCCCCCCCTCCCCCCCCCCCCCCTCCTTTGGAGAGCTGTAGACACCCTACATCCCTCCAAAGGGAGCGAGGTGAAAAATCAGGAGCTTGGTAAGAAATATGTCAATCCATCCTAATTTTTACTTCATGCAAGTCATTGTACATGATAATATATTTTGCTCTGGAGTGTTTTAGGTGTGAACAAAGGGAAGGGGTGGTTGTGGGGGAAGACGGGGAGGAAGTGCTTCCTTTCTCTCTCCACATTCACTCAAAACGAACAATAACACAGGTGCTTGTAATGACCAATTAACAGTTACTTGTCGGCATAGAGGATTCATCTTGGAGTGTGCATTGGGTCAAGAGAAAGGAACGGTTGTACCAGGGCTGTTATGGCGCATGGATCGGTATTGTCAATGATGGGGGGAGCGAACCAAGTGGAACACCCAGTGAATACCAACTGCGAAGGGGACCTCAGGGAAACAGCATCGCGTTGGGGCGGACATAACCACGGTCTTGCTACTACACCAATACGACGGAGTGCCCGAGAAAATTCCTTACCGCTCTTAATAGTAAGAATCCTTCAAAGTTATGTCCCTCCTCTGACTTCCTGAGAGCGAGTCATCCTCCCCCTCCATCTCCTCTCAAACTGAAACAGAAAAAACACGACAGTGTTTAAAGCAATACTGATACTTTGTAATCGGTAAGAAGCAGTCAAAGGACAACTGCAGGCGTTGAATACAACAAGGTTTATGAGAAATGGGAAAATTGTATCTAATAGGTCCAAACCCCATTTCAATATGTGGAGTTATCCACCTTCAAGGTTTGGTTCGTTATGCAGAGAAATTGGGGAGAATCCCAATTGCACAGTAATGCATGATGTCACACTTGTACAACACCGGAAATTAATATTTATGATCTTCTTCCTTTTTTGTTTCATGTGGTTGAATAAGTCAACATTCAGCTCATTTAGTTCTGTCGTCTTTCTCTCACCAAAGTGACCTTCAACACCTACCAACCCACTACAGCAATCATCTCCCACAGAAAACAAGAATGTTTCAGGGTGTGCAAGTATGACATCAAATATTATTGCATGATGGGTCCTTTTTGATCTTGCATAATGCATGCACAAACAAGAACTGTAGCTCTGTAGGTAAAGTTGTCAAACTTCAAGTTTGGACTGATGCATTCATTTTTCTCTCCACCAATATAATTATGTTCTTCATATTTTTCACTGCTTGTCTCCGACCTTTGATGTACAGAATCGACTAAACTGGTACACCTCAGATTAAGAATCTAATCTGAGATTCAACAGCCCAGGACCTGCGAATGCCTTCATTTTGGAGGAAAATGGCCCACAGAGAACTCTCATTTGGTTATTTGAAGCCATATTGGAACCTGAAGCTGTGTAGCCTAACCAGAGTTTTTTCAAGAGGAGACACAATTCATTGGCAAATTCAACGATAATAGTAGGCCTGATGTTTTACATAGTAGATAACTAAACTTGGCAGAAGATTGCAAATTTGTGGAGATTTTCAGTTGTTGGTAATTTTGATCATAACAAAAAATTTTTTAATCTCTCCCTGATGTTATGGGGTTGTGTTATAAATGTTCCTATAAATTTGAGTACAGTGTCTCTGAAGGGACCCTACTGTTTCCGGCCAAAGTCACATGACTTGATACCTCCAACTCCCACCCACCCCCCACCCATCTCTATCTGCCCAAAATCAAGTAACTGCACACATATTGGCTATGATCCCAAGCCTGATCCCTATTACCTTGAAATATGACACAACCAATTATATCTACACCGCAGGCCATCAGATTATATCTCGTTGGATACGCGCATTCAACTTCCTCTCCCTGGAGAGTGCTCCCAACTAAGATACATATAACCTGACGAACGTAGGGTAAAGTTACATCAGCCATTTGTGTAGGATTCTACCTATGGTGAGGAATTTCTAATCCTCAAGGAACACGGGCCTGAATAACCCCGTCAAAAACCCCCTGAGAGACTCCTCCAAAAACTACTTCCAGATCAACAGATGAGAGTAACAAGCCACGGAAGACTCCATCTGTGAACTGTGTTTGATTTAACATCCAGACACCAACCATTAGCAGAGAATCTTCAAATTCCTTGAGGACGAGTTCTTCGACCCCTTCATCTTATCAACCGTGTTCCTCGTCGTACAGTCGTCTATCCTCGTCCTCCTTGTTCTTACGATTCTGCTCCTCCTGACGTTTGCTGGTCACCGAAATGATAGCAAGAGTAAAATAGGTCAAACCTCAGTTTGAAGAATTCGGATCCCCTAGGGGCACAACCACTGTGTGGTGGGGTCGTGACCTCGCAACTTTTATGAGGGTCTCCATATGTGAGGTTTTCCCACCCATGAATCCTCGTATTCATATATACGTGATTTGAGCCTCATTGGTGGTGAAAGTAACAGGAAATTAAACGCATTGTGTAGTTAGTGATTTGAATAAGTGACAAACCATTTATTTGCTGCTCTACGGACAAAGTTACAAATTGTATTTCGAATTTAGTGTTCATCTCCAATACAATTAAGTATACATTTAACCTATCTCTCAAGAATTTTACCCTTACTAGGAAAACGATGAATGCACACCAGGAACAGACTGGAACGTATCAATTTGAGAAACCCTTGCATAGTCAATCCTTCTCCACACACATACAAAAGGACAGCTAATCTTAATAGTTTTCACAACGAATTTAGAAATCAGGAATTTCTATTTCACCTAAATAACCAAATTTCCTTCTTAAAACATTGGATGAAAATGCATATATTATGCATATAGAATGCCACAAACACAACACCAGATATTTTGAATTCATTAACCAATATACACAATGAACTAAATTGGTATTTCCAGAAGACCCGGTTTGACCTCTGATAAATTTCTCTCTGATATTGGTTCAGATTTTGCTGTACCATTTCGAGTATTACGGCAGGAGGAATACCCAGGAATCCAGAAGGCTTAGTGATTCCTTGACTCTTTCTGACAACCTATAGCCAGCACAAGGCCCAAACGGGAGATTGTACCCGCTCATTAAGGGCAACATAACATCTGACAAATTCCCATTTTTCCCAACCAACCAATAGGTTCCTGTACTCTTGATGAGAAAGCTACACACTAAATTTCAAGGTTTTCAGACTTTGACCACTGGTGACCTCTGACCAGACCCCAAAACAATAGGGTTCATGTACTCATCATGGGAACACACATATCAAGTATGGGCTTCATCCATCCAAGTGAGGTCGATTTATCATGTTTACAAGCCAAAATTGGGCAAAATATCAACTATTCACAATTTTTTTTATTTTGACCAAAATTCACACCCGACCTAAACAAAAACAATAGGGTTCCTGTACTCCCCACAAGAGCACCACACCAAATTGTAAATGTAAACCAATAAACATGGAAGTTAAACAGCAAATTACAGTCATTGCTTGTAGCCACCTCAAACCAGAAAGCACAAAGGGTTAGTGATTCCTTGACAACCGATCCCATACACAAGGACAAAGGGGAGTGTACCAGCTCATTATGGGATACATAATGTCCCATTTTTCCCAACCAACCAATAGGTTCCTGTACTCTTGATGAGAAAGCTACACACTAAATTTCAAGGTTTTCAGACTTTGACCTCTGGTGACTTTTCACAATTTTTTTTATTTTGACCAAAATTCACACCCGACCTAAACAAAAACATAGGTTCCTGTACTCCTTCCGCCTACGACAGCTCTACACTACTTTCACTCAACTTGACTGACCACCCGTTTTGACTTATCGTGTTTACAAGGTTTTCAGACTTTGACCACTGGTGACCTCTGACCAGACCCCAAAACAATAGGGTTCATGTACTCATCATGGGGTACAACACACATACCAACATGAGCTTCATCCATTCCGGCGGGGGTGGAGTTTGTCGTGTTTACAAGCTGGGCGTCACATAAGCACCACCACATGTAAAAAGACAGGACACAACGAGGACGGTATGTGTGTCAACTATGCAATCGAGGACAAAGTGGGGTATGCTGTACCTCTGGAACCGTGGACACACCAACATGTATTTTAATATCAAACGGGGGTCACACAAAGCCTGACTATAGACCTCCAACCGAGGATCTCGTTTATATGCATTTTTTACGTGATGCAATCACCCGAGCATATATTGAAACGAGGACTGTCCCCAATTACAGGTGTGTCCTCTGTTACACGGTGGAAAATCAGATGAACGTCCTCGTTTCACACCTGTTTTTACCAACGCACACATACAGCACACACTGTCAGACTCATGGATTCCCTGACTTTGTCAAGGAATAAAAATTACTTTGACACCCTACATGTACCCAACAGATGAAGTTAATGATTTAGCTTGAAATAAACTTACAGTTCTTCAATTTCCTTCTTGACCGCTCCTCTTCATCCTCTGCAAAACAACAACATATTGTTTTCTTTGTAATAGAAGACAATAGATTACACTGATAACTTATAAAAGGACGAAGGCAGGAGCTGTTCAGGTTTACAAGAAGTGCCCTAATTCAGAGGTCTTGGAGGGGACAAAGCTGAACAATACAGACCGTGCAGATCCTGAGGTTTTTTATACAATTGATATCTACTCATTCTCAGTCTATGACCCACCTGATCCACAATTTTTTGACGCCCCTTGATACCCCGGAGAGGGCGGGTCATTGTCGGGGTAGGTTATACAATTCTGTACATTGACGCACCCCTCAGTCACTCAAATGACTCACAAGTCCTTGGGAATGACTCCTCACTAGTGAGTCGCCTCTGCCTATGACGCATAATCTGAGTGGAAATACCCAACCCCAAGAGTGGCTTTCGTGCTGACCATAGTGACGCACATGTTCACCCTGGATTTCTTGAGATACCCACACTTGACTGACCATGCCCTGATTATCATGGGTGAGTCATACAATTGACAAGTGCATACATTTGTGGAACGTGTCATTTCACTCTTGGTACATCCGTCTTATAACCTCTCCTTGCTCTCATACACTATACATCTTCATCCTTTGAAGTAAACATCTCCTTATCTCTCTTACCCCACTTTCCTTCTCTTCTCTGAAAATTTCATCCATCAGCATATTTCTGCTTCCTCTTCTCTACCTGTTTTCCTTTTCCTGTTTCTCCCCTTCCCGCTTTGTTACAGCCCACCCCCATGTTTGGCATTCAGTTACGCCATCTCATCTGGCTGCTTCTCATATTGACATTTGAGGTCCTTTGCCATACTTCATACACAATTCATGGTCATATTCCTCCCCTGGCTGTTCATACTAACATGCTGGACGGAGGAACATATTTCTTTAATTTCTCATCATTAATATTACAATAGTATTTCCTCATAGATCCCAGTACCTATCGTTATTACCATTCTCTCTTGTTCCTCTTTCTCCAGCTGTCGATGATACTCTATCTGCCGGGCTCTCTCCAGCTCTTTCTTGGACTGCTCCTCCTTCTGCTGTCTCTCCGCCTCTTCTGCCTCTCTCTGGACTCTTGCCTCCTCCTCCAACTGATGAAAGGAACCACGATGACAAATTGTTAAGTGCAATCACTGCAAGATCATTTACTACTTCTATACATGATGCGTGCAGGGCCCTTCTAATCTGCATGAATTGTGAACGATGCCCGCAAACCCCACTACTGCTGGCACATAATGGTTTTCAGACTGGCTGTGACTTGTTGTTAAATCATGAAGAAGTTAAGAGTTGAACGATATCTTTTTGCCAAAAACCTAAGTAGATCTAGTGCCCCAATAATGATGCTACACATCACATGTCCCCAGGACTGTTCTTGTTTCAATGTTGAGAGACAAAAAAAAGCCAGACTTACATGGCAGATGATCCCCATGACACATTTTTTAGAATGATTTAGCTTATAACCCATATCAGGGCTGATAAATAGCCAATTTACCCGTTTAGTCATCTCTTCCAGTTCTCGCAGCTTCTCTTCTGCCTTCTTCCGCTCCAACTCTCTGGAAAACAAGGAATGAAGGGTTTCGTTTTTTGTTATATGCCTCAAGGAGTTCCCGTGGCACCCCCCGGTTTTTCCCCCCCTCCCAGTGGATCTGTCCCTTCCAATGTACTGTGGATGACCACATGTATTCCAAAGATGACATAAGCACGATGCCTTGTCTGCTGACTCCCGGGTGTGTTATTACACTCTTCGTTCATCTGTCCACCTCCTTGCTTCAATTCACTACTCGTCCATCCTCTGGAGTGAAATTCCCCCTCCAACATCTCTCCTCATCTCTCTTGTCCCACTCTCTCTTCTCTGAACAATTTCATCTACCAGCATATTGCTGCTTCCTCCTACCTGGTTCCAATGGGCAGGGTAATGCTGTGCACCTTGCCTTGAGCAGCTGTTAGCTGGATATGTGTGCTGTATAAGACTGCAGCATTATCATTATCTTCGATTACATAACATCCCCCCACCAAATGATCTCCACCCAACGTCTTACCTGGCTGTGTCCTCTTGTCTTCCCTTCCTATCACTTCTCCTCTCTGAACACCTTCTTCCCTGTATAACCTTTGACCTATTATCCTCATTGGCTCCCACTTGCTTGCGGTCTCTTGTCAGTTCTGTTACTTTTTCAATTCTTGATCAATCAACCCCATCCCCCAACTTGGACCCTGACCTCTCACATGGATGCCTTCCCTACCGTTCCTCTTCTCTTCCTCTTCTTGTCGTTTCTGTTCCTCTTTGATCATCTCTTCCTCCTGTCTCCGTCTCTCCTCTTCCTGCCGGCGTCTCTCCTCCTCGAGCCTCATACGCTCTTCCTCCCGGCGTTTTTCCTCCCTCAGTTTTTTGCCATCAGGCTCTTGCCACGCTTCCCCCTCTGTTTCCCTACCTCTTTCCTCATTTCTCCCTCAGCTTGTCCTCCCTTTCCGCTTCTCCTCTCCTTGAGTTCTGCGAGGAGCCTCTCCGGGCTACCCTGGATCGCTCGTATTTTTATGAAAGACAATGGCGGCACTGCGTAGCTTGAGGTACCTTCGCCTGCAGTGAACATCTGCAAGAGAAATGACACGCGACCACATTTATCATCGACAGTAGTCAACCAGTACTTACAAAGCACATTTCTGTACCCAATCATCCTACAGATAATCCCTCTGCTCAGAGGAGTCTAGCAATGCCTTTTTGGGCACACCAGAAGAGGAGTTGCTTCTATGGGATTCACGCAGATTCATGCGTTGATCTGGATGACCAACTAAATCAGTTTCATAGCCTAATTCTAGATGTCTCACCCTAAACTTCCGCAATAGCTACAAATGAGTGGGTCCTTGAACCCTCAGCCTGTGTCGTGATTGGAGGGTTGTTCTTCGTTTAGGTATTTAGGTTGTTTCAACCGTGCTGATTTCGAAGTCAAAAAGAGATTTGCTACATAGCAGACAATAACAACAGAATCTAAGAGGCACATGAAGGTGACTATGTTTTGCCAGCCCCTATGAGCTTTACACAGGAAGAGCACTAACCATAGACCAGTCCTACCACATTCTCATTTGTGGGGAACTGAATCTTGAACCATCTTCAAAATATCTACCAGTTTTTGGTTTGGGGGTGGAAATGTTACTACTAGAGAAATAATTCCATAAATAGGCAACCAAGACACATTATTTGACCAATAGTGACCACTCATTTAATGTCTCAGGATCAAAGGTGGACAACATTCCCAAGAGTTTTTCATGAAACTTCACTAAAATTTGAAAATGTGCATAAATCATCATTTAATTGATCTCCAGGACCCCCGACTGTATTTTCAAATATACCCTATAGTTTTCATGAAAATATGACAATCATTTAAATCTTGCATAAATTTTGCAAATTACTGAATAAAACTGGACTACCATTTTCACTAGTTGAAAAATCTAATCAGTTCATGACCCACTACCATGTAGCTGTATGCTAAACCACATCATTCTTGATTTTTGTGCAGAAAAAAAGACTAACTGTCATACTCATATGCTCAAAATCTCATCAGATCTTCTGCACCAAACCCCCACCCGATAACCAGGTACAGTATTTCAGTGAAAATGCTGCTCGGTTTGCAGAGACATCCTGTCAATGGGTAAGTGTGACACACATATATGCACACAGCAAACAGCAAAGTGATCACAATCTCTTCCTGAGCTTTGTTAGAGGAGACAGAAAATCCTGTGGAGATCGAAAACTTGAGGAAAGTTGGAGACCAGTTTTCCGTACCTTACAGTATGACTCCACTTTGATCACTCTTTTCACAGCAAGTTTGAAGGCTTTCCTGTGAAACAAAGAGAAAAAGAAGAAAATTTGTCAGAGATCAGAATGAAATGGATGATTAGGTTGAGAATGTTGTAAATGGATATTATTAAAACCAAGTGCCATGTACAGAGCTTCTGTTAGCCTCCTACTACATGAATAGAATTTGATATAAAAACTTTCCCCATTAAGAATATTTCCAGGGAGAATTTTTGCTGAGGCTTGTGCTGGACACTTTACAACTGGGCTCCAGCAAACCTGACTCTGTGTATCAGAACCTATTGGTTGCACAGAAGTTGCTTCCCAGTTGAGGGGCACTCCAAAATTTGTAACTTCAGAATGGTCTGCTCAGAATTGTGTCAATGGTGAATTATGAGTATTGTTAGTGCAAACCATCCAAAATATATTTTTTAAGGTATCATCAGTCTTGATATCGCTAGAGATGGATATGTTCGGAGTGTGATCGCTTGTGTCAGTTCAACCATGTCAACAAAGATGAAATATAGTAAAAGGAAAAGGAAGATGGTGATGAATGGGAATGGGCATTATTTGTATTCCACAATTTTTCTCAAGATGACCAGAGAATTCCCCCCCACCCCCCAAAAAGTTGCAGTGCCAGGTGGAAGCAGCATTGTGTGACTAAGACTGAACCAGTTAGAAATATGGACCAAGAATGGAAGGTTAACAGCCATTCAGGTATTGACTTCTTGGCTCCAGTTCCCCCGCTATAGCTATAAGCTGCATAAAAACACTCTGATTCACAACAAGAACTGTTGTTACTAAATAGTGATTCAAGTGAGTAGTGTTTAGTCTATAGAGTACTCGCGCGAAAAAGTTATGAGTGTAGTGAATTGCTACTAGCAATTGAAACTATGCATGGCAAATGAAGTCAATTTTTGAACATCACTGTTCTTCTCACAAAACTTTTGTGTGTGTGTTTCGAATTTTATTGTTGTTGAGCTAGTGTGACTCAATTCTAATAACACAATGGGATGCTCAGCAATCTTGTGTAATACACATGCACAAACTTCACAAAGTGCTTTAACAATGTAACAGAAAAACCTATGAACATCTGGTTTAGACCAATCATGGCATGTGGGTCCTCTCGCTATTACAGTAGCTCTAATCAGGCCCTTTCTCCACTTTCTGGTGAAAGTGTCAGCTACACGGTTACTATCTAAGCGGAGCGCCACCACTGGGTGGCGGGGAACAATTTTGTCCTCTGGCAGACCCCCAAGATTGCAGGAAAGGAAAATGGCAATATCAAGTCCCATGCCCCAAGCAATAAGCAACGTCCCTAAAAGATCATAATTCAGAATTTCATTTCAAGAAATTACCTTGATATTTAGTGGGTACGAGAAGTTGTATGGAACATGTGTTAAAGGGGCCACAATTAGTGCGTGTTCGCATATGTTAAGATTGGTTCAGTTGTTTAATAGAGCATTTAAAAAAATGGTTAATTAACACTGTCGACATGTATGCAGGCATGCAACAGGTCCATAAAAAAAAGTAGGAGAAAAAGAGGTTAGAAAATTTGCCAAAAGTAGGAGGAGAGTAGGATTTTAATCAGAGAAGTGAGAGTAAGTAGGAGATTCGCACAAGTAGTCCCTAGGTCAAGACTCACCAGCCTGGGGGGATTTTCTATGATTTTGATATGTCATTTCATTAAACCTATGCCATATGACCTGGATGTAGTAGGCAAGTCACATAGCAAGAGCTGTTGAAAAGTAATTCATTACTTTCTGCATTTTTCTCACAATTCGTTCTTATCTCTATGACAAGTCACAGATGAAAAGACAGTGGGTCTCCTCGATTTTTTCAGGGCAGTAGGTTTTTCTGCTCAAATCAGCTGTGGCCTATGAGCTAAATTGTGATCTGCATGTCATCTACCTATCTATCTAGTATTCCAACTTGTTAGCAATGCCCTTATGCCCCCAATATGGTAATCTTTGATGGATGTATGTTGACCAAACGTGGAATCATGTTATTTGACCCCTGAGATATTTCTTGCTTTGGGAAGTTCAAGGTCAAAGTTAAAGAAGGGCACAATAGGGGCTATTATATTGCAGTCATTTTTCAGTGCATGGGATTTTTCCTGAAACCTCGTCTGTTCATGAAGTTCCTTGGTGGTGCTTTTTTCCAGCTCGGTTACAGATTCAGGATGTGATGTCATATAATATCATTAAAACAGTAACACGGGTAAAAAAGAAAGTATTATGGGCCGGCCCCTAACCCGTACCCTTTGATGGAAGTTGGGACCAAACTGGGAAACAAGGTCGGTCATTGACCCCTGGAACATCTGGACCAAATAAAGGTCAAGTTCAAAGGGTAACAAAGTGGCACAATCAGTATTTGTTCAAAGAGAGAGTAGTAGGGAAAACTTGGTTGACATTACACTTGCAAGCCTGAAGGTTGTAAGAAGTAGGAAAAACAGGAGAAAGGCAGAGCATTCCAAAGGTAAGAAATTATTAAAGTTGAAAAAGGAGTGGGGACACGAAACACAGTGTGAGCTGCCTGGATACGGACATAAGTCAAAATCTGGCTCCCAGGGGTCAATGAACACTGTGAATGGTTGGAGGCCCATTCTTTCCACCAGATGTTCTGTTTTAACTCTAATGGAATTATACGACACAGCATCAAAAAACTGTGAACAGCTGGAAAAACACAATGCAAGGATGACATTGAGTGAAAACTGCCTTGGTGGCCACCAATGGTCATCTTCGATATATTTGTACTTTGTGTTGAAGCAGTGTGGCAAACAAGGCCACCAATGATGCTGAAGCCCAACCCATACAAAATGAATCAAATATTTCATGCAACGTAGACCAATGTGGCGCTGTGTTGAATGGTCAAGAACATCCAAGTAATTTTCACAAGATTCCACACAATGCCTGATTTAAATTGAATGTTTTTCATTTTCATTTTAAAAACGAGAGCACCAATGGTATGGCAGCAGCTCAAACCACCCAATTGTACCCATATTCATTGCAAAGAGATATGTGCAGGAGATATGCATTTTTGCAATGGTTCACACAAAAGCTAATTTGACTGTCCTATTCAAATGGAAGTCTTTACAAAAAAAACTGTGAAAGACGGGCAAAACTCAGAAAATGGTGACAAATTCAAGAACTTGTTAGTCTTTTGCAGGAGATGCATTTTGCATTTCAACAAAGGCTGTGTGTCCATTCATGAAAGCAGTCAAGGAACACTGTGGTCATCCAAAGAATGACCATCTGGTGGTCAAAAATTAAATTCCACATAATCGCCTCTTGTATCCCTTAACATTTACATGGCCAATATTTATCCCAGCACTCAATGAACTTGTGTCCCGCACATTTGAAACATCCATAGAAGAAATAAATAATTGGTGAGTCAAGAAGGCAATTTCACAATGGCCCATGGTACCCAATGAACCTTGGAATGACCATGACAAGGGTCAAAGGATGCCCCAGCATTCAATTGTACCTATATTTGGTCAAGATACATCACAGAATGACTAGAATTGAGGCCATAACGGCAATTCAACACAATGGCCTTTGTGCCCCTTAATGACCTCTAAGCTTGATCTTCACATGGTCAACATCCAAGGATTCATCCATTCAAAGAATGAAGATTTGGCCCGAAAGGCTAATTCACACAATGACACCTGGTGCTCCTTCAATGACCTGTGACCTTCCATGGGTCGAAGATGCCCCAGAGAAAGGCAATTTCACCCAATGGTCTATTGTGCCCCTTCAATGACCTTGAACATTCACATAGACAAATATGCCTCAGAGGTCTCAAGAACACTGTGACTATTTAGAGGCCCATAAAGCTTCTTTTCACCAGATGTTACTGTTGTGACTCCAATGACTTAACGACGCACATCAACACTATTGGACCAAGCTGGAAAAACCCACCCACGCACAGGAACATTATGACATTCTAATGCACTTTGTAGGCGAAAATACATTTGGCGGATGGGATGGATAGATGGATGGGATGGATAGATGGATGGGATGGATAGATGGATGGGATGGATAGATGGATGGGATGGATAGATGGCTGGATGGGATGGATAGATGGATGGGATGGATAGATGGATGGGATGGATAGATGGATGGGATGGATAGATGGATGGATGGATGGGTTGGATAGATCGTATGTATAGAGGAAATGGATGGGATGAATGGGGTGGATAGATGGCTGGATGGGATGGATAGATGGATGGGATGGATAGATGGATAGATGGATGGGATGGATAGATGGCTGGATGGGATGGATAGATGGATGGGATGGATATATCATGGGATGGATAGATGGATGGGATGGATAGATGGATGGGATGGATAGATGGATGGATGGATGGGATGAATGGGGTGGATAGATGCTGGATGGGATGGATAGATGCTGGATGGGATGAATAGATGGATGAGATGGATGGGTTGGATAGAAATAGAGGGTTGATGAATGGGGTGGATAGATGGCGGATGGGATGGATAGATGCTGGATGGGATGGATAGATGGATGGGATGGATAGATGGATGGGATGGATAGATGGATGGGATGGATGGATGGGTTGGATAGATCATATGGATAGAGGAAATGGATGGGATGAATGGGGTGGATAGATGCTGGATGGGATGGATAGATGGATGGGATGGATATATCATGGGATGGATAGATGGCTGGATGGGATGGATAGATGGATAGATGGATGGATGGATGGGTTGGATAGAAGAAAGATGGGTTGAATGGGGTGGATAGATGCTGGATGGGATGGATAGATGCTGGATGGGATGGATAGATGCTGGATGGGATGGATAGATGGATGGGATGGATAGATGGATGGGATGGATGGATGGGTTGGATAGATCATATGGATAGAGGAAATGGATGGGATGAATGGGGTGGATAGATGGCTGGATGGGATGGATAGATGGATGGGATGGATATATCATGGGATGGATAGATGGATAGATGGATGGGATGGATAGATGCTGGATGGGATGGATAGATGGATGGGATGGATAGATGAGATGGATGGATAGAAAGAAAATGCAGATCAAAATGGTTCAACCAGAATAACTGGTTTGAACTAAAATGCATTGATCCCTAGATGGATGGATATAGATAGAATGGCATGCAGGTTAACCGGCATAGGCTTAGCTGGTTTGAGCTAACAATGCATCTCTCCCCACTAACAGCAATGGGGGTTCTTATGGAGAACATTTAATAATACTAAATAACTCCACATTTGTCTCTTTGCGAATGACATTTTTGGTACATCTTTACGGTTTGAGATGATTACCGGTTACTGAGCAGTCAGAATGCATCTTTGACTGTACAGCTAAAATCAGAAAGGACTTATATTTCCATTGTTGATACTGTGTCTGGCAATTCCTCACGATCCTTCAATTTTGTGTGATTTATTTTTTTGAGCGAACATTTGAAAAAAAGTAGGAGAAAGTAGGAGAAAGTAGGTTTTCGAGAAAAATGTAGGAGAAGTAGGAGGCAAGGGCAAAAAGTAGGAGAGTTTGAAAAAAGTAGGAGCCTGTTGCATCCCTGTGTATGTTCTCATTTTTCATACCAGTCCGTCGCACGCCATTTGGAATGCCCCAAAGCGCCACAAGTGGCGTGGGTGCCCCCAGTTGAGAAGGCCCTGCATCCCCCTGCTCTATATAATTGATCCTGCAGTGGTCCATGTATCTTCACCTTGCAATATCCCCTGATGGGAGCCTTGAGCAGAGTGGCAGCCACTGAGAGCTGCTCCTTCCTCTCCGCCTCAACTGCATCTCAAAGATCTCCTTCATGAAGACCTTGGATTTGCCGAGCTGCCAGAGTTCTTCTCAGGGTCTCGCTTCGCCAGCATCGCCTGACAGCGCTCCACGGGTGGGGGGCCCTGAGGGTCCTTGAACACAAGGAAACCTTGTACTGCCATAAAAAACACCAACCCCATCTACTCCAAGAGTTGATGCGTCAGGGGAATTCACGGTCTGTTTTGATTTGAATTCTACGTGTCCCAGGAGCTGATTAGGGCCCGTCGAGAGACCCTGGCCGTATTGATGTGGATGAGCACTGGCGATAACTAGCCTTCTCTCTCAACTGTGCCTCAGGTGATGTCAAGGCAGTGGTGTAAACCCATTCCCAACGGGCTACTGAGACGCCATCCATTTTATGTCCCCATCCTAAGGACGATCAGTGAACTTCCAGACCCGACCACATTCTCTGAACCTGGATAGAGGGAAGTTATTCCTGACTGCGCACAGCCGAAAGGACAAAGTACCTATTGCAAATATCTCATAGCAAACCCCAGAAACCACAAAAAGTCTACTGCATACAGAAGAAGAACCATGAAAGATAAGTTAAAGACCAAGAGACCTTCACTGACCAGACCTCACCACTGTAAGCACAGCCAGCTAGGGAAGAAAGTCAGTGACAGCTGGATTTTGAACCCGGAATATTAGCTTGCAGAGTGTCACTGATACTACTCTATAATGAGTAAAGTTACAGGAGGGGGACTCTCGTAACTGGGACCCTGGTAAAATGTCCTGCTCCAATATTAAAGTAAAATAAAGACTAGATGTTAAAAACAAATTATATCTAGAATTCAATCTGATAGGCCATAACAAATAGGGCTAGGCCTATCTCTCTCCCAGGAGGTATCTCACCTTTGCAGGAAGTCTTCAAAGAATCTCCTGACGGGGTAGCCGGCCTTCCGGATCTTGACGGTCTCAAGCATGCCAGAGTAACGCAGCTGGGGCAATCACAATGTTCTCCTTGAACAGGCTGCAGCCTTCTCTGTGTTTTGCTGATGCACCGCACAAAGTGGGGTTACAACGAGTTGAGGTGGTCATCAGGGCGTGGAGGGATTCCTTTGAGGTAAAGAAATTGTTGATGAGCTGTTTGGTTTACCTAATCATATTTGCCTTACCTGAAAACATAAAATGTTTCTGTTAATCATGGAAATCAGTAAGATGCTAATTAAGCCGTGTCCGCCTACGCATCTGTGTTAGGTAACGTCTCTAAGTCTAATTTACATATTTTATGAACAGCAGGGCATTCCGCAGGCCCGTCAACATCCAGTGGGGTGGTGAAGCCACTTATTCTATACAGCAAACATTGTGCTCAAGAGTTTTTGCCAGGTTGAAGTTTTCATGAAATCTGACAAGTGTAACTTACGGCCACAACCAACAGTTATCACATTGTCTCGTGATCAACAACAATCCCTTCGTGCTGGCAATTGCGAATCATCTAATGACTCATGAACTGAAGGATGGAACATGAAAGAATAAAGGGTGGTCCGCCGGTGCACCATCTATTGTCGCGGATCGTAGGAGCCGTGAGAAC
This sequence comes from Sclerodactyla briareus, assembly GCA_026419785.1. NCBI lineage: Eukaryota > Metazoa > Echinodermata > Holothuroidea > Dendrochirotida > Sclerodactylidae > Sclerodactyla > Sclerodactyla briareus. The sequence goes on along the minus strand of JAODTK010003221.1, from coordinate 249,635 downwards.
AGGGTTTATTGGGTGCAGGGGTAGCCTGGAATCCTGGGCTCAAATAGTCGATTTTTGCGCCCGGATCTTGCTAAGAAGTTTGTAGTATGGAGTGGGCCCATGAAGGCCTATTGAGTAGTGTAATTATAGACTGATAGAGCCTTTTGTTTTGAAATGGTCTGAGACTGAATCCAGACTATAGTTCCTGCTCTCGGTAGTATTTTGGAGCTTCATCAATTGTACGCCTTACGTAATGCGTGGCGTCTCAAAGTTAGGAATGCCGCTAGGGGTCATCAACATTTGCTGCGATTAGCTCGTCGAGTTGAGCTTCATCGTCAGAAGAAAATATCTGTCCCCCCCTTGGTTGCCTAGTACGCTCAGGATGGAAATCTGGGATTTAAACTAGTAACCTCACTGGGATTTTCTGCTCTTTTGTAAGCGATTATGGGGCTTTTAGGGAATAGACGTGATATTAAAGTCTGGGTTACCGCTGATTAAGTGCCAGTGTCTGTTTAAGGCCTTTTAAAGGTCTTTGTTTTGAGGTGGGGTGTATAATGTTTTCATCATTGACACCAATGAGGGTCCGACTTGTCTTTCGGGTATGATGGTCCCCTGGTCGTCGGGGGTGGGTGCCAACTCCGAAAACCGCCTTGCCGGCAGTGTTTATCTCCTCTCTGGTGTAGTTCCGTAGTAGGCGCGTTTTCCACTGAAGGATTTCCCTTACTCTATGAGTGTCACCTATTGCTGCAGAAGGCCGTGCTTATCGTAAGATCTCCCCTTTGATGACGCCCTTGAAAGTGGCTAGGGGGATGAGCCGAGTTGCGATCTAAATATTCGAAGAATCCGTGGGCTTGGTATAGCCTTTGGTGTCTAGTAGGCCCGCATTGACGGAAAATTGTCCCCTTTTCATATTTTTAGAGTCGAGATAGCGTGGCTTCAGAGTCATAGATTTCGCTGTGAACTTCAGGAATTGGTGTTTGTTATTAATACGGTCCACCATTGAGGGCAATTCACCTCTTTAGAACCTTCAAATAGGATAAAGCTTACGTCTCTGTACCGAGCCATTTGCTGATTTTGGGCTCCTTGTAATAATGGAAGTCTCTAGTTTGTACATGGCTATGTCGCAAATCTCAGCCAATTTTTGTCTATAAAATTGGCCGTTGAATTCAAAGAAGTTGCGTGTGAGGATTAGTTCCGATGAGTTGTCCCAATGAGCGTGGCAATATTTTCAGTATATCGTACAGACCTTGCGGTTCTTGCTCAAGGCTGCCTGGCATGTGTCTAGGGCCTCGTTTTGGGGTGTATAGTAATACATGGAGACGACGTCCATAGTCGCGATAAGGCACATTCGCTGGTAATGTTAGATACCTTAGCATGTTAGTATGTGATTCGTATCTTTCACCTAGGTTGTTTGACGTAACACTATTGGCAGAAGGAAATAATCCACAAATTCTGAGATAGGCCAGTTGGTGACCCGTTTCCCCGGGTGATAATGGTCTGCCAGCAAATTTTGTGAATCTGGGCGGCATTTTTTTAACTTTGGTAGCACATCAGATTACGGGAAACCACCCAGGCCCTTTTGAGCCAGCAATATTCAAACTTTGTGAGGGTTGAATGTCAGTTTATGTTTTTCTCTTCTTTCAAACCTTCCCTCCTCTTCTGAACCCTTTACCACCTCCGGGGTCATATTACCCCTTGTTTCATTTTTCTTCAATTTGCCGACTTGGGCACCAAAAAGTTGGTTTCCTTTCTATGTTTCATTTGTTCTTCAATGTGCCGACTTGGGCACAAAAGGTTTAGTTTCTATACTATACCATAGATTGCTGGAGTTGGCCCCCAGGCTTTTTGAGCCCGAATTTTGGGATTAGTAGTGGTTGAATAAAAGGTTTTTTTTTTTCTTCATAAATGTTTTGTACTCTCATTTTGTTAACCTCTTTTACGTTGCGATTTTCCTTCATTTTGCACTTGGGCCTCCTTTATTGCCGCCGCCCCCACTGTGTGAATGGGGGGTGTCACCCCCCCTACAGACCCCCCCTCTAGCGACAGCCGCCTGTACATGACTCACATTCCATTCATTTCTAGTTTTTGACCACTGAAAACCCACCAATAGAATGCATACCTTGAACTGAGAGCTGACAGTTGGTTTGTTCCTCATGGTGTTACCTCTACCCTGAGTGGACTCTGCCATGGGCTCAAACAAGTCATAGATGAAATCAGACCTGGGAAAAAAATTCAAACTGTCAATTACAGCAACCTATAGAAAACATACAATTGTTACTCATTCCACAAACTCCAACAACCGCATTGTGCCAATCACAGGAAATCATAGAAGATGTATGATTGTTACATATTCCCCAAACTCAAACAACTAGATTGTGCCAACCACAGGAAGCTATAGAAAAATATACAACTGTTATATATTCCAGAATTTGTCAACTAGATTGTGCCGATGAGTGCCACAAAGTTGAACATAAGAGAGGCACTTGCTCGAGGAGAAAACTAATTAAAATGAGGTCGGCATTTTGTAGTGATGGTATATGCTGTGCAAAACCAAGTCCTCTCGGAGGAAAAGAGCGCAGATAGTGGCAAAATGGCAAATGGCAAAAAAATGCAATGGATGTAGGAAAACGAAATCATGACCCTAAAAAAACATGGAAAAGATTGTTACCTATTATTTTTATTTTGCCAACTACTAGCAAATGATTTCAAAAGGGTGTGCGTAAAGACTCTCCGAAACAAACGCTGCTTTTCTTTGAGGACACAGAGTAATATAACCCTGAAGGGGTTCTTGTTCTTCTCAGGAAGCCTGTGGTGTGTAGAAGACCTCCCCGGCATAGTGGTGTAGCCCAAACATGATGTTCTGTACCTTGGGCTTGATGTAGAATGAATTTTTCTGTAATTACAGAAATTTGTGCAAACTTAACTTTCATAGAAACACAAGAACTGATGGTTGGAAGCAATTGAACCATTTCTCCATGACCCTGGCCATGACCCCTGGCCATGAATCTCGGACTGGAATGCCATAGAATAATGTTTGTTAATGGTGTTGTGAGTCAATTTTCCAATCCTGATCTCGACAGATGTGCAACAGTTACAATTACAGGCTTAATTTTTTTCCTGCAAATGATAGCAGTGTGTTCATCACCATGATATCCTAACAGTTCCTAAACAAATTAGAAACTATGTCAATCTCCAAGAATCCTATCAAAAAAGCTTCCTACAAGAAATGAGAAGAACCACAAACATGAAAAATCCAAGCACAGCAGTTTTTGACAAGCTAAGTAGAGGCAGGAATCGAACCCCGGACATCTCCCAGTATTATCATAGCTAAAATAACTCATTAATGAAATCATTATTACCAAACAAATGTTACCTCAAGCTGAAGCTCATTCTGACAATCTCAGCTTGCAAGCAAACTAGTTAGGTCATCAGAGAGAATCCATTAGGATGAAAAGTTAGTGGTAAAGAGAATTCACACTCTCCTGTGATGTCTTTTTTAGGATTCATGAGATGGACTCGGTCAGCACCTTTGAGCAAATTAGAGAGAAACATAAATTTTTGTCTTCCTCTGGAGCACAACCTATGGTACTCACAGCGTGCGTGGTATGCAGCTTTGTCAGCATGGTGGCATCAGTGCCCTTCGGGAACCTCGACTCCTCGTTGCACCAGTGAAATGATGCCCAGTTTCTGGAGAGGAACGATACGAGTGATATTAATCCATGACGATGATACAGAGTCGAAATGAGTCAAGATTCGTTGTCACCATTCCACAAGTACCCTTGACCACTTCATAATGCTCCCCATTCCCCACCCCTACCTTGACCTATATAATGTACAAGTAATCCCATTATCCTACTGGTCGGGTATTCCTGGAACCCTCTGTTCCATTCCCAACCATCTTTCCACTCTCTATGGTCGTCTGATAAAGATTCTCAAAGTGGGCTAAAATCGCAGGTGCGCTTTGATTAAGGCAAGTGTTCCATAGGGGTTGATACACGGGTACCCCGTATCGAATGTGATTATTAAGACCGATGATGACCTCATCGTGGATGCTGAGAACCGAGGCTGGTTGGTTACTATGACTTACTTGTGAAACAATCTGGTTACAGAGGGCCATGGATTCCCCAAAAAAGTTTAACTAAGACTGGTCTTGATTGAACTCCTCAGCCAATGAAATTGCAGAAAAGAAACAAGGGCATTTATGGATAGTAGAATGAATACAGTACCTTCTCGACTAAGTCCAGGCACTCGCCATTATCCTGCCAGTCTATCTCCACCCAGGGGAGGCCCTCGGTGTTGTACTCGTGTTGTTCCAGGGAGAAGATATGCTTGTTGAAGTACTCCTGGAGCTTCTCGTTGGCAAATTTGATGTTGAACTGCTCAAATCTATTAACCTGAAACGATAAAGCAGGAATAATATTATAATACAGCCTCCCTCAAATCATCTACGAATGTAGCAGCAGGCTGCTTAACAAATATGATACAAGTGGGTTCATGAACCACTCGTCTCTTTTTCAGCAATCAGTGTATGTTTTTTTGCCTTCAGTATATTTCAATCAACCGCGCAAACTCAAACACATACATTTGCACACACATGCCAAAGTGATCGCTAAGTCTCTTTTTGACTTTGTTCAGGTGAGACAAAAACAGTCGTTGAGCAGTTTGGCAAGTTTGGGTTGGTAACATATAATGGAAAAATTGTTGCAGTTGAGTTAGTCCAAAGCACATTCACATCAGGCTGTCATGAGTTCAGCAAGGCTTATGCTGAAATTGCACATTATGGGGGGAAAATGGAATTATTCATTCATGCCTTGTTGATCCCACTCAATCGCAGGATCTTCACAAATCCTTTGCCAGAAAATGTTCTCTCTCAATTCCATTGATAGTTCAGAGAATCAGAGACGCTGTTGTCAACAGCTGTAGCTGATTGCATGTCACAGGCAGATAGGCTAAATCATACCCACTAAAGAGGTGAGCGAGAATAGCCAGAACCTCACACAAAACATCAAGCTGGATAGGGCAGCTTTAATGACAGAAAGTTATTTCTGAAGGGTTGGCCCCGGGTCGATCATTCAGGTACGATCGTCCTTTTATGTCAGTATGAAAATTCAGGGAACCAGGAAATTTCACAATGTCAAATCTATGATGTGATCACGTATAAATAGTGGTTTAGAATTTATTTTCTCCTCTCTGATAAATGGCAAGCAAATTTTGCTCACCTCAAAATTCTCAAAGCCGAAGATGTCGAGGACTCCGATCGAGCAGAAAGTCTCAGCACCACGGATACAGCTGTTGATCTTCTTGATGATCCACTTGAAGCACTGACATAGAGGTTCCTAGCCAGGAGAGTCCCGGGAATCAGCAGCCTACGAGGGGGAAAACAGAGAACAGAGTCTGGCGTAATATAACAGACAGCAGAATGATCAGATTGAATTTTTGTTTTGTTTTTTGCATCTTGTTCATTACAGTATCTCTTTAGTTGTTACAAACGGACAATGGTTAAGTAATAATACATAGAAGCGGTAAATGAAACATAGATAACATAATCTTCAATCTAAACACCTGAAAAAAGTGATATACGTGTCAATCGTGTCATATTTCCTTTCTTTTCCAAAATTGATATTTCAACCTCCAAAGCATATTTCAATTTGTGGAGGAAAGTCCCACCTTCAGGGCGAACCCTTGTGTGTTTGCATATATATATATATATATATATAATATATATATATATATATATATATATATATATATATAATATATATATATATAATATTTTGCATGGAAAATAAAGAAATTGGAAATGCTTTTCTCGTTGCAGTATGTAGTCCCGAAATTAACAGTGAATAGGTCTAAATTCAGATTGAAATTATTCAAATACACTCAAGGGGAAGTGATTTTTTTTTTCATGTTGGAGACGATCTATTCGATGTCCATTGAGGTCCTTATAACAAACCTGATAATGCCCATGTCCCCACCTGTTCAAGTCCAATGGTGTGTAACACATTGGTTTAAACCGTTCAGGTGAATAGAGGACATATCGAAACCCCGCACCCCACATTTTGGAAGTCTAGATATTCGCCCAACCATTACAGAAAGACAAGAAAGGTATTCACTCACAGAAATAAATGAGATTATTTCTTCAATATTTCATGAATGATTTTATGAGTTTATATTAGGATCCCATGTATAGTTTGTTTGGTACAAGATTTCGAAAGTACATCTTTCACATTGACTTTGTATATAGGGGATATGCCTCCCACTGTGATGTCTCAAGGCAAATTTTGCAAAAGCCGATTGATTGTGCTTCCGGTACACTCGAATCAGCTGAAATTCGGTTTGCGCTCCAGCTGTCGTAATGTAGGAAGTACCAGAGGTCAGGCATTATACATGACCATTGGCCTCCAATGTCAAACGTGTGCACACCACAAACAATGGCCGCCCAACCCCACCCCCCTCCTCCTGGGATGGGTTTTAGGTGTCTATAGGTCAGGAAGAAACCCTATGACTAAGCTAGCAATCGCCCCTGTTGTCGAGTATCAAGACATTCCCCCTACTCATATTCCTAGGCGTAACACGCATCGACCAACAAATCAGGATCCACTGCACATAAATGACCCGACATAGCATCACTATGTCCAACTACGTATTCTCCCCCCCTGACCGACTGAGTAGCCAAGATAACAAAACACTTCTTCTCCTTTCGATACTCAAACCCTAAACCGGTACTAGAAACCTCCTGCAGTCTGACATGCTAATCAAACTTCAAGTGTCCATGCAAAATATCAGAACACAGGATTTATTCAGATCCATGCCCAAGATAGCTGTTCCCCATGAAGAAAACACCTGACATTACCGTGCAACATCCCCATGTATTCATGCAACTTTACAACCCCTCGACGTGATAGGTGGTAAATTTGATTCATCTCATGAGCTCTATGTATAGCGTGGTGAAGTAGCGCTCTGCCTGAGTAGGAAGTTGATCTGTACCATTTTGCATTTGCCTTTGTATTTTGCGTCGTATGAACGCCTTTTCATTTTGGCTGCCGTATTGAACACCTCATTGCTGTGACTGTAGCGCCACTTACTATTGAGAGTTGGAAGATGTAAAGACCTCTTCATGTGATTTGAAATAACAAAGTTTTGCTCAACACCCCTCCAGTTGAAGCTTCATGACAATTAGCTTTCTCTTGGAACCATCATTTGTATTTCATTCTCCATGTGTGTTTTTGTCATATCCATGGAGGTCTCATCGACTGAACCAAATTGTTTCTGCAATCTGCACTATATCTTTGAGCTTCTGTATTGCTGTTTCCAAATATTGGTCAAGGGAACATGATACCAGTGTTTTCTGAAAGTGTGCACATATAGGCCAGCCCACACTATACTCATGTGGGTGTTGCCTCCAAGCAAAAAATCGTTGTTGGGTAAAATGGTTTCATACGTGCCTGTTCCTATGAGGATTAACATATGCTAAATGTGCATTTGGTGTATAGTATGATATTGTACAGCCTCCCAATTGTGATTTGTGTTCACTACCAGTATTCAAATTGAACCATGAAACACTGATTCACAACTTCTCCAGTCATATAATAGCTCCATGTCATGTAGTGGAGACAAAGATAGGGAGCGAAGTGACAGTTACTGAATCCGTGAGATGTGGTGGATACTACATAACACTTAGGCCAATTCTTTATAGGGTAATACTAATAGCGAGAACATGTTTCCAAAATGTTTTGAGAAAACATCTGACCAAACAGTTTGCGAACCAAGGGATCGTTAGATAGATTATACCATTCATTTTGGAATAATATTGTATTTTCATTGTTGGGCTTAGGATGAGGGCAGTTTTTTTTCAATTGCATGTCAGTCATCTTTCCGGGACATAGTGAACAACTGAGAACTAGCGAGAAAACCAGAAAGAGTGCGAGAGTGACTTGAGCAGAGTGACCAACCTGATCAATGTCTAGTGGTGTGGCGATAACCTCCCCCCTGAGTACCCTCGTCTTTTGAGTGAGGGCGTCCTGCAGCTGATAGTCATCGACGCCCAGCAGGCTGGCTACTGTCTTCCAGAACTGGAAACGCGATGTGAACATCAAAATACTGTTCATAATAACCGGCACCAAGAGCATTAACACTGTGCATATCGCCATTTCATGCATGGTCAGCTGACCTAATTCAGCCAATCAGAGGGGAAATTACAGCAAGTATGAATGGCTTTGGATTGGTTCAAACTCACTCTTTCCATTCCTAACTCCGGAGCTAATCCTCTCCCTATTATCAATGTTACACTATATAATACAGGCTAGGTTAGTAGCAACGTTGTGGTACAGAATAACGAGGAATATGCACATCATAATTAATTTTAATTTAATAATTAGAGCCTCATCACTTGCCTAATGTTCTCGTTCTCCTTTCTCCTTCCACTTACCGTCGCCGTTGCTCACTTGGGCACCACCAGCAGTCACAAACTCAGATTACCGACAATGCCAGAATCGCTGCGAGGAGTTGGAAGATGTCAGCTATAGTTTCATCATAGAACTGTCAATACCTTTGAAGGCATTCTGTGAGTGATTAGGACACAATTGGAAATTTGCTCCTTCACGTGCAACTGCCAAATAGGAAGGATTAGGGGATTAGCTATTTTCAATTAATACATATCAGAGCTGCTGCACAAACGCCCCCCACCCCCCCACTCTCTCACAAGAAAAAACAAAGCAGCGCTGCCCTGCCGACATTTTGTAACTTTTTTTCAGTTCCCTCATCAGCAGTGTGGGAGGGGGATCCCCGTCAGAAGAAACAGGGGCTGCATTTCCACTTTCCTAGCCCCCCCCTCCCCCATACACTGACTTAACCCTTTGTGAACATGGCCCACACCCGGAATCGGGGGTCGTTCCCTGACCAGATTCGAACCAACAAGCGGACTGCTGATAGCCAGGGCTCTGCAGCCTGAACTAATTGACTCACCACAATTTTTTACGACGTCTCCTGGCGCCAGGGTGGCGTCACTACGCACCCACTTGGTGCCGATACCAGTAGTTAGTCGGATGTCGCAGGCCAAATTGAGCTGTGAAGGAAAAGAGGATATGGAGATTCTTTGCAAGGATTGTCTAGTGGAAACTTCCAATACAGGGCGTGAAAGGGTGATGAACACTAGCCTGGGGGAGGAGTATAAAGTGTGGTCCGATCTCTATCTTGATAAATTTTGCTTTAAGAGAGGTTGTGAGGGGTGAATAAGTGGTATGCTACCATCACATGACCATTCACGAAAGTAAGGTACGTACTTTCACTGTCAATATGTCACTAAATGCATATATAGACATGTTGCCGGTCCCCTCCCACCCAAAACCTCTCCTGCTAAATCTACAATTGTCCACAAAATGAGGACATTTAAGGAGTTGTGGAGCAGAGTGGGTAGCAGCTTCCATCCCCATTCGGTCATGGTATGTTATTTTGGACTTACCCCCAGCCGCGATGAAAAACATTAGGCCCTGGACAGCATGCTCTAAAAGGGTTGCACAGGCAGAAGAAAAATTACAGACAGGGACAGGTGGGAGGGTCATACAAACTATTTCCTGGTTACCCGAAACAAAGAATCCCAACTCTACAGGAACAAATGGAAAGATGCTCAGACGAGAAGGCAGTTTTAATTAACAACTTCTGCGATCTGGACAATATCCTTGCATTAATGTATAGTTAATGACAACCCCTTCAAACAGATCTGGAACAGATCCAAAAACAGGGAACCCCCCGAGGGACTGGTGATATTTCTATTCATCTCACTCGGGGAGGACCCACATCCCCTTTTAGCATGCTGTAAAAAAAAAGCTGACATGCATGATTCGACGAACTCTTCAAAGGTTAATTAGGAACGGCGGTTAATATACTCTGTATCGGGGAATTAGGCAAATTCACAAAGATGGAGGCGGCACATCTGTGAAGTCCCCAACAAAAAACAGCACCGGGGGAAGAGAGAGATATGTCACGGCACTAAACAAGATAATCATATTATATTCAGCCCCATGTGATCACAGGGTGGAGAGAGAAGAATTGCCGATGACATCCCAAAGGCAGATATTAATACTTGCACTGTCCACACATGTCTGAAACATGATAACTATTTAGGAGTAGCTAGCGGGACATCCAGGCCATAAAATACCTTCCGAGTCATCAGACCTTATATAATATTAATATAGCAATCACTGTGAGAATAGACCAAGACTTAGCCGGTCATAAGTGCATTATAGTTACGTCGAGGATGTCGGTGTCAATTCGGGGGTACACACAAAGCCTTGTTGTCTGATCCACAGCAGGCTCAGGCGAAGGGTGTAGGAATCAAGAGCCCCCCTCCCCCAGACCTGGGGAGGGGGGTCCCCCCCTTCCACATAAGGGCACCTTGCCCAATAATAGCGTTTTTGGGACACCCTGCACAAATGCCTTGAGAACGGATATGACCACCATATCTCCCGTTTTCATTAGAATCGGATGAACTAAATGGAGATGGTTATTGCATGATTTCTGCTAATTATGCTCATAATTATACCAACTACACAAATCTCACAAGAATGTATTGGCCAAGCTCCTACATCTGAAAAACGCATCCTCAAAACCTGGCAATGCAACATGCAGCGATTGCATACCAAGACCTTGCTGGAAATGATCTTCCTTGATTTAATGTTGTAGATTGAACAACAGCAGAGGTGGATAAAACTCAAGATTGACTGTCTGACATATTTCCCCAGAACTTAATTTCGTATTAATCAAATGTAGTGTTTCCCTTCACTTGGGTATATAGGAGCACAATGTTTACTTTTACTTTTTTTTTTTGATTCGTTCGTTCGATTTGGACTTCAAGGCAGGAATCGCTCATATAGGCATCATCACCTTGCAACACCCGTTCAATAATGGAGAGAGATAGAGGGAGCTGTTTACACGGGACGTCAGGACAAATCTCTCACGGTATAAACAAACTGATTTTATCAAATATTGTTACGATATACCGTATCAAAATCAAATTGCACTGGAACTGGGTCAATTATTCATCATGGTGACGCCCTGCCAAATGGCGCTGCTGTTTTCTCGCTACCAGACACAATCCCCTTTACATGGCAAACAAGAAAACCTAGCCGTATCGATCGATCGTTGAAGTCCTCTTTTCAATATGCCAGATGATAAGTCGCAGAGGTGTACTAACCACAACCCACTCGCCGGGACATCGGTAACACTCCAGGATCCGCCCACTTTTCTTGAAACCTGGAGGATGGGAGTTGCATGGGGCAACTAACTGCTCACAGCTCCCGATAAAACTTTGCCACAAATATTCCACACATACCCCCCCCCCCCCAGAAACCCACGAGTCCACTGCATTACAGCAAATCATGGGGTGATGATAAAGACCCCTCCCCAACCTCGTCCATCGCAACTGCAAGTCAGCCATCCTGGACAAAAGGCATCTCAAATGTTTGTTCGCAAAGCAAGCACTACTCACCTACTTTGTCATTCTCCTGCCTTGCAGTCCTATATTTTACAGGAACCCTTTAAACTTCTCAGGTGAAGAGGACATATCAAGACCCCCCACTCGAAACAAGGTGATCGCCCCCATGTCTCGCCTTGTCTCACGATCAGTGATTTGTTCTTTTAGTCACCATTCAAACAATTACTGAAAATTAGACACATAGCCAAACGGAAATTCCTTGCCCATTTTCTGACTGAATTATTCTCAAATACTCTTCAAAGGTTCATGAAAATCAACGAACTTTTGAAATTGGAATGACCATGCAAAGTAGAGACACACGAATGACCTCAAGTCTATGAATATAATGTATCTATTCATAATAAGGCAATTTTATATAGCGAATAATTATAGAAATAAGTGGTGATGGAATGAAAAAAAAAAGAACATAGCAATAGCATCTATCATCAGAGGATGCACTTTATATATACTCTACTACTTCCTCGAGGGATTCCACCCACTCCCTCTCACAGCTACTTGAAGCATTCCCTGTGGTGTAACCTGACACCCTCAGGCTGTTGCCTGTTGACGGGCCCTACTGGATTGCTGGACTATGGCTATATATAGGTGATATACAGTAGGAGGATTCCACTGTAACTCGCTGCTCAATCAATTGTGCAGCCATGGTACTCTACATTTTGCCAAAGGTAGGCCCATGAAGTTGAAATATAATCAATACTGAAATCTCGGTCTGTACAGATAGAATACTAGTTAAGATGAATGGAAATACCATACCTGGGGGGTTGAAAGTTGAAGAGTAAAAATTCAAATAGATAGTTCTGGTAATATAAGTGTCCGCTGAGCTAGACTATACCGTTCTTAAATGGGTAAGCCGCGAGGGCAAAATATAATCCAAACATGTATGGAGTTTTTTTGGGCTATTTTTACTACATTTCACTACTTCTCACAATTAAGATTCGAATAATTGAATGGCCCTTGATAACAACAGTTTTAATGAAATATTCCATATATATGAGCACCTTGTCTCGAACCCTCACCCCATAATCACATGCAGTCTTTGGCGGCTATTGTCATAGCCAATGTTATTATTTGGCATTATTTGGCCATAAGTTGACCTTGAAGGACCTTTAATTGACATTACAGTTTTCTATGGAAAAATGTATTCCATTGATAATATTCTGCATGGCCCCCCCAATTCCATCCATATCACACACAGTCCATAGAAGCTGTTGCAGCAGGAAATTTATTATTTGGCAGTTCTTGGTCCATGAATGACCTTAAATACATGACCTTTGATGACATACGTTTTTTTGATGAAAAAATGCTTGCCTCGATGTGATGCACCGAGTCAACAGCCCCAAAAGCATTATGTCTCAGATACACAACGCCCTATGCCTATCGCCCAAAAGGCATTCAAATCGACCTTCGGCCCCTTTTAACTTGAAAACCAAGTGTCAGATCGAAGTGAGTCTATTTTTCTTCCTATGAAGCACACAGATCTCTATGCGCATCACCTACCCCAAAATTGACAGTTTATTTCTTTGGCCTGTAACTCCTAAAATAAGCACTTGTTCTTAAAACTTGACCTTGACCTTTTGACACTTGTTTTTTAGATGTTGTTGATCCACTGAAACCCCACAATTAACCATGACCAAATCCTACTACTAGCACCCTGACTGCTCTCATTCCAATTGCTACTTGCCATTTAACAAAACTTCTGAAAATTGCATAATTTATGCAATTATACACATTAAATAACATTAAGTTACCTTTGCACTGTTGTTATATTTATCTGACAAGGCATACCACCCTCAGCCAGTTTTCCATGAGGATTACACCAACTTTAAAATCTGCATACATTATGCAAATTAGCTAGGTAAATGCAAATTAGTAACATTACTGACCTTGAAGTGTCCATCCCTACTGTAAAATTTATTGGGACTATAGTTTAAACCCATCTTCCACCAAACTTTTCGTCAAATCCAACGAACTCAAAAATCGCAGAAATAATCGCAAATTAGACTCTTAATTCGCATATATAATGCCAGGACCTACTCGTTCGTGTCCTTCATATTGTTATATACCCCGAACGGCATCACCAATACATCTAACGATCAAGAGATACTTGTCACAACTTCCGTTCCAATTTCATTAAAAGGTATCAAATTTAGCAAATGAGTATGGTCTTTTGGGACGAAAAGTGGATTCACATCTGCAACTCTTCACCGCGCACCTCCACAAAACGGTACCAGCATGATGGCTTTCCTCCCGGTTCAGGAGATATCTAACCGACAGACAACGGCCAGACAGACAGACACACACCACACACAGTGACCACTAGTCTCTCGTTAACAAGTTCAGGCGAGACAAAAACCAGGAGTGTTTCGAATAATTTATTTTACAATTATTGAGATATGCCACATGGCATACAATGTAAAGAGGCTGGGTATTCGATAAGGAATAAAAGAAATTATTCCTTGATCTTGTGGACCATTCTGAGGTTTTATTATTCATATCCCATCTAATCCTTGTTTGTAACACGGTTTCCAAAGTGGTTTGCAGCACCTGGTGTCAAATGACATTGAAATAAAAGTACTGTTGCAACGTTCTGTTATATATTTATAGCAACAGTTCAGCTAGTGTTTTCTCTCTGGCAAATTACCCAACAGGTTTGCTCTTCACTTATTTTGTGAAACGTATATTATTGCAGATTGCAAATTTGGTTACATACAAGTTCAGCCACTCAACGTGACAAATAAATCAAAATTTAGCACTTTTGGCATTAAGGGTTAACTGGAATGTTTCATTATTTTGGGCGAGTTCGTATTCAATTCGGTTTTGTTGATTATGTCTGAATCTAATCTACCAACCGCGTGTAATATTTCTAGTGCCCCCATGAACACACAATTTGCATAACAAACATCACCGTACCTACCTGTATGCAAGCCACACCCATCAAAATTCTGAAAAGATCATTAACCTGGCAATGCAAACAACAGCATGCCAGCGCTGAAATGCCTGAACAGTCACTGTTAATCTTGTTGTAATTTCCCCATCTCCCCCTTCCCTCCCTGTACCTAAGCAGAGCTCCTACATACAGAGGGGGTGATAAAAGTCGAGATCACTCTGCTGTACATGATCCATACAGCTACTTTCGCAAATTTTTCTTTTTTATATGCACGTGTATACATAGGAATCCCATATGTTGGCTTTGCAGCTCGGTCCCAGACCGCATGATTTGTTTGAGTAATGGCGAGTAACAGAATGTCATGAATCCGTATCATGTAGGAAATGCTCTCTGAGTGTAACATCATTGATTGTCACTTATTGGAGTCAACTTATATTTGGAAAGTGCCTCGTGAGGGGCTGAATGTGATTTGATGTTTTAATTTGACATGGCCCGTTGGATTTATTATCATGGCTGGATTCATTGATGAATTAGCATTAAATTTGATGACATATGCGGTGGGGGGACACAACTTCCTGTCTGCCCACCTCAGAGGTTGAAGAAAACTCCATGTCATGCAGGGGCCCGCCGACACAGGATATGGGATGACAGAACTGGTCATATGCATCTGGATGGGGGCACGAGGCCCATGTGGAAACTGTGACATTGCCCAAGAAGGTCAAGTGGGCACTGGTGAAGTCAGGAAGGAGAGGGGAGACGTTTCTGCACATTTTGACGTCCATTTCCCACACAGGGGGGGTGGCCTCACAAGCAATGTGATGGTAAAAGATAGTTACACATGTCATACAGAGTTTTTTAGATGTAAAAGGAATGAAATTGTTCACCTTTGTTCATTTTCACGCTCGAATGACCCTGCTCTATAGGATTAAGGAAAGAAATGTAGAGAACTGTAGTAAAACTCCTGTGGAACAATTCTGACTTTCAGTTTTCATTCACTTCCATTGATACTCACACCAAGCTCTGCTCTGTGAGCTCAACAGTAAAACGAGCACCACTGGTGCTGTAGCTCAAACTGCCCAAATGTACGAAGACGAATGTACGTTGGGCTTATGTTTCAAGGTTATGAGGAGGCCAAGGAGGCAGTCTGAAGCAACGGCTTATTGTGCTTTTTACAATGATCTTCATATGGGCGAACGTTCTAGCAGTCAATGAACAGGTTTACTCACTTTAGGTCAACATTCAATGAGAAAGTGGAGTAGGAATCCGAAAACAATGGCTCCTTGTGCTTTTGACAATGATCTTCATTGGCGCAAGACAGTTTCTTAGCATTCAATGAACATTGTTACTCACTTTAGTCAACATTCCAGAGAAAGCCGAATTAAGAGAAAAAAAAGCATTCCACCATGGCAATATTGTGCCCCTTAATGACCTCTGATGTTGACCTCAGACATCACAAGAGTCAATGAACATTGGTCAATTTGGTCAACATCCGTCAAAGAATTACTATTTTCCTTTTTTCAATCAGATGTTACGTGCTTTCAATTCTAACAACACTAATATGATAATGTATCCAAATCTGCAAACAAGCTGAAAAGAAGCACCTCCCATAGAACATTATGACACAGTTTCAAGAAAATTAATGTACGTGGGTAGGAGAGAATACATTTTGAAATATTAATACAATAATGGCCTATATTGCCTCTGACCTTCACCAGGCACCAATCTCTCATGGTCGATTAACAGTTTGTCCAAGTTTGGTTGACATCTGTCACAGAATGACTGTTTGGGGGTCCATAAAACAATTGCTACACCTGGATAGAGTTAAATAGGCAGTATGGCCCCAAGTGGGTCCTGGATTGAAATTCAATTAGCCAATTGGTATGGCTAAGTCCCTCATATGATTAACCTCAGCACGGTAGAGGGAGAAACATTTGCGTGAATGGCACTGATGGGCTTTCGGGCTCAAAATGGGCTTCGGTCTCATACTTCTTGTAGAGCCTGGAAGGTACCTACTAGGGCTTTAATTCTGAACTGTTTTCTCAGCACAGTTTGCATCAAATTTGTAAGGCATTTGGCATGATTTTAACTGTGGGCTCTCAGTTGGAAATCAGTGTAAACTCAGTTTTGCCGAAAGTCCAAAATGTCAGAACCCTGCTTCATGACAATTATAATCAATGAACTTACCATTTATGATTGCAGTCAACCTACCATACAAGTCGGTGGATCTGAAGTGGTAACGGAGTATCTTTGTGCAATAAATGGCTGATCAGAGCGGTTGGGTGCCGTTCAACCTTTTTTACTTATTCAAGATTTTTTCCATCAGAAGAACGATCATGTGTGCCGAATTTCATATGTATCTGTTCAGGCACTAGGGAGTTCTTGTGTATACACTATCATTCAGTCTGTGATAATCCAAGATGGCTGTCCTGTAGAGTGGGTGTGGTGAACCCCCACATCGGAACTCCTCCTAATTTGTAAGGGCGAACAAATGCACTAAGTCCAACGACGAAGGAGCTTTGACTTCACTTTCACTTCCCGTCCCCCACAGCCTGTTGGGCGTTCCATAGACTCTTTGGCAGAATTGGTGTCAGTTTTAGCACTGCATTGCCCAATTATCGCATCCAATAAATTTATCATACGATCAAAGTTAAAATGATTTCTAACTCGACATCCGATAAATTATCTTCATCGTATCGCACACATGTGAACAGCCCTTTAGGCGGCCCATTCCATACTTCGATTGCTGACAAGTCCTTTGAGCTGAAGACCGCGTACCAGCCGTTCACGATTTTCCGTTTCGTTGTTCACTGCATAACTTTTCCAAGAAATATTTCATTCGTTCATTCGGCCTGTTGAAACAGAGTTTTGATTTTGTTCTCTCGTATCATCCTCATTCATTCATGTGTACTATATGAACTCTCTACCCATCGGTGTTTTCTCTATTACAAACAGCTTCTCGATAGCTTCCTGCAATAGCGGCTAGTGGTGTCCCCAATCCTGGAGGCTGTCGGTAATTAGTGTATCTTGACGATGGAATTTGCAGCATATTATTGTGCTTTGTCATCCCACTATTGGTAGGCAATCCGAATATGTCCCACTCTATATAGCCAAGGGCATGGTATGCACTTGACTTGATCACCTCGAGCAAGCCTATCTTCCGCTCGCTGTCCGACGAATCATGGGCGGGACTAGTGGTCGATGCAACGTCGAAATTGATTGCCCATTTTTTTTTATCCTAAATAGGGAAAACGGCCGTGGCCTCGGGAGATTTACTTGAATGATCTGATTAGGAATTGCTTAGACAACCTCCATCCTAGTTTTGGCATACATTAGATGGATCCCTTCCGAACATTCAAACTCATGCGGGGATACCAAACAGACCACAATACGCCTGTGCAGAGCTAAAACAGTTGGTTCGGTGGCCATTATAGGCTTCAAATCGTATAATTTTTTTGTGGTTTTTTCTGTTTTTTTGTGTTTTTCACCCCTTGGGTTTTCTTTTGTGTCTTCCTATTCTCCAGAAAATTCTCATTTCAATATTGTAGAAGTATATAATTGAAAAGTCTTCTGACATATGAATATAACACCCCCAAATACGGGGCGAATCTTTCGCGGAATGCGGGTACTGTGGTCAGGGGGGTGTGATTTCTGTCGGGTTCATCCCATAACACGTTGTTTGCTGTACGGAGGTGTCGTGTTCACCCGGGGGGGGTGGATCGTAATGAGCTGATGTGTCAATCTCTTTTTGGAGATTTGTCAAACAAAGTCCTGGAGACACAATGGTAATATTCGATTGTGGTATATACTAAGAGTTATAGCCCCCCTCTATTTCAGGTACGGCTTCTTCATATTGTCTGCTTTTAGCAGCTAGCATACTTGGGCTAGTAAATTGCGTTGATTACCCTTTAATAAAGTTGAGTGAAGGGACGCTCCAACGCTGAAATAGTTTCCCAAGTCATGTATGATAGATTCTTCATCATACGATTTCTCATCAGAATGATCAAGCATAAACCAGTAACTGGATGAGCAATCAGTGCGATCACTTTACACTGCCACATTACTGAGACTCATGTTACATCAAGAATCAACACTCGGGTATCAGTTTTCAATGGCTTCCAAAGTCATTCCTGAAGAAACACATGTGAACAATGAGAATAATCTTGCTAATGGCCTAAAAAACAATAAATTACATAAATAGGCTATTATGCAGCTGTATTAGTCAAATCTGTACCCAAAAAATCAGGTTCGTGTTCACTCAACCGCGATACCACACAAAATCACACATAGAAATCATTCTTCCCGTCCGAATAAATCTTGATACTGAATCCATGGAATGGAACCTAAAAGTGAACCTAATCACCAGTTTCAGAGATTTGTGGACATTACGCAATTAGATCATTGAATGGCGTCCACTGACCTTAGGATCTTTGTTTAACTAAAATTTTTGGGACTGGAGGTTAACCAGTTAGACAACTTAAATTAGCATATTTATGCCGAAACATAATCAGTAAATTTACAATCATTTTCCTGAACTTATGTAATCAATAAAAACTATCACTATAGGTTTCATCTGTAACTTGCTAAGACCTTGAACAATAAGTACAAAAAAGGCTAGATAACCCTACCAAATATGTGAATTTTTACCCAAAATCTAATCAGATCTTACTCAACCCCACTCCGTATACTCATACAAAATTGGCTATTCAGACTCCGTTCTGTGATGGAGATATCTCTACTTGCATGCGCTTACTTATGTCTACTTGTAGGAGGCTGCGAAGATTCATCTACCAACAGGTCATATAAAATTGCAGTCCTTGACCACACATTCCTCCCTGTTTTGCTGCATTCTGATAGAACAATCTAGTATGCTTGAATGTATCCGAACGTCAGGCTAAAAAAAAATGTCTGCTTTTGGATGTGTCACCATATCAACTGAGAAGAAGACCTCGGTAGTGGATGGGAAGTCCTAAATTTACACTACAATTAGGCCTAAATTTTAAAAGGGAGGGCGAAGAAAGGCTGACATTATTTGTCACTTTTTGACGAGTGGCGATTGTAATCACTTACGAAGATCGGACCAGGGCCACTAGTTTATGGAGGGTTGACCTAGCCTGTATAAATCAATACGAAGTAAATTACGACAAAAGGACGAGGAAAAACATACTTCATGAGCCAACAAGTTAAGGAAACTGCTGATAGGATGTATAAATTTTACAATTGTCTGGGATCCGATCTGACCAAACTTCTGAGTATAACATGGTAGTTAGAAAATTCACGCAGAAAAGAATATCAGACCATTCGATGCTCACCCGCGTCAACCACACGGGTTGTAGGCTATTGAGTGTGCTGTTAGTAATCGTTAATGTTAGGCCTGTACTAACAGTATTATAAGGCTTATCGTTCAACGCTAAGAAGTACAAAACAATCTGGGTGGGGGCCCAACCTTCGCTGCCAAATTTTCTCCAAAAATCCTTGTGTTTCAATAATATATTGTTAACGATTTCTCTGTAATTCACATCTCACGATTAGAAGGAGTATTACATGATTATGTCATAGAACAGAAATATCAATGTCACTTTCGAGTGAAGGGCGATCGTCACTCGGCGTGTACGTATGGGGCGTCAGTAATATAAGGAGTTACCTGGCAGTGGACGGCCATTAAGGGTATTCTTTTGTCAATTTTTCTAGATTCCAAATCGCCCAAAATACAGAGGAAACGCACACAAATAGTCAAGTAGGTTGTTGTACAGCATATGATGATCGATCGACTTTTCAAAATCATGAATTAAGGTGGATTTCAAGATTCCCAGGCCGTCCCGCGCTGACATCCGATCTAGAACCTGGCTAGAAAGCCGGACATACTAATGCAGTACGTAACGAATGATGTCCAGAGCAGTTAACATACAACCAGCGATATGAAACTTGACACAACATATGTACGATGAGGTCCACTGTCAAAAGCGAGTCGAATCCATCATTCGGCCATTTTGTGTAAGTACTCACGCGTAATCGGCCATTTAGCGGGATTAATATTCTCCCCTGTTAGTCGCGAAAGTTCTATTATCTGTTGTAAGGTAACGTCCGATCGAAAAAACAGTGTCCGCTTTTCACCAGGTGTCCGGGACTACCCAGTGTATACTATACAGCTAGATATTGCAAGGTCAGATCTTTATGGTGCGTTCTTTCGAAGTGGTGACTTGGATACTTACCAGATAGAGTGAATAACAAGCGTACATGCTTCCAAAGGATGGACACAATAAACAAACCCACGCAGTTTTTGTCCACTCTACCTGGTATATACGGTATATACGAGGTCCGAAAGAACGCAGCATAGATTGCGGTGCAGATTCCGAGTGAATTAGGGGAGAAATGAAAAGGATCACGGGAAACATGTACTTTTCATGGATTCAACTTAAACTACATCAGATAACATGACATGTAATTTTGTGAACAGGTCATGAAGAAGCACTTTTGAGAAAACATTAGAATGCAAATTGAGAACAGTCCAATCCCCTTCATAGCAAAAATGCATTTTGAGATTTAGACAAAAAAGTCCCTCATTCCTCTTTATAACCTTTGACCTTGACATTCAAAGGCAAAGTTTTTTTTTCCCAGGGCGGGTCAAGGAACCTTGTTTCCAAGTTCGGTCAAAATTCATCAAAGTATGAAATGTTTAGGGGCTATGATATTTTCTTTTTACCAGGTTACTGTTTTCAAACTCTAATGGCATTAGATGACGTTCCATCAAAATCTTGGTACAATCTGAAAGGAGCCCTACCCAATGAACATTATGACTGAAGTTTGCGAGACAGAGACAATCTAATGCTTCTTTTTGTAGGAGAAATAACATTTTGTAATTTTGAACAAACTTGCCAATTGTGAGCCTTAAGACCTTTGACCGTGACATTCACAAGGTCAGAAAGTACTAGTGGTCAATGATCATTACGTTCAATTTTGGTCAACATCAAACAAGTTGAAATTGGCAGCCAAAAGTAAAAAAAACGCCAGAGTCAATTGGGCACACACAGACACACAGGACGATAGGCAAGGAAATTTGCGGATACCAAGAGCTCAAACCAGACATAGCTGGTTTGAGCTAAAAAACTGCTGACGACCTTAGGGGAAGTTAGTCAAGAAACATCTCTAGGTGGCCCTAAGCCAGAACGGTAACAAATCACCATACATATTGCTCCTCCCCCCCATTATCATCCTATATACCGGACCAATGATGAAACAGGGTCAAACAGTTGATAGCAGGGTGCTATTTCGAAAAGTAAGCGTAGAAATGTGCCCTAGAAATGAGTCCATCAGACTCAGGGGCTACTATGGCATAGTCCATGACCCTTAGACGAGATGATAAATATGTGCCAAAGTCTGCTTCTTCGGCCAGGCTCTGTGGGGTATCTGCGTGGTTCGATCTAACGAGGGCAGCATGGTATGCAATTATGACAACGGATCGCATAATAGTGATGAACTAGGTGCAGGACCTGCAAGGCGGTAACATATAGTTCAATCCCCCTTTTAAGCCAGGACCTCAATCAAGTGTCGTTGCTCTCATCTTGCATTTGCTGCAGGTGTTAAATTTGAGGAAAAACCCCCTCGTCTTTATTATAGTTGTATGTATGTGTCATAATAATTTTTATTTTAATATTCATGCAATAAAGCTTCAGCTGCAAGATGAAGAAAGTCATAAATTCAAGAATTTGTTTTTATATTTTTTTTACAGCAGGTCAGAGTCAATATTTCTCCCGAAAACAGTATGAGTGCAGCCATTATGACAGCAGTACCAATTCCCGAGATCAACTTTTGTATCAATATTCATATGTTTGTGTATTACATATTACTCTAGCCTGTTGGAGCATTTTCATATTCAGTACCATTACACATCCTGAAAACACATCAGGAGTCTGTAGTAGTGAATCATATTCAGAGCCACAAAATTTAGAGTCGCAAATTCTTCAACGTATTTCTGATAGGTGTAGAATGATCTCAATCTTGGAAACAGCATCGAGAAAAAAAAAAAATTCAGGGACAGTAGAGTGAATTGAGGACCAAAAGGTGGCAACTTTTGACTGAATCCCAATAAGGTGAGTTGTTTGGCTTGGAATGGAGCTTTGCTGATATGAATGGAACATTCTGATAGCTAGCACACACTGTACAGGTCAGCGGTACAATTTACACAGTATATTGTGCTTACCGCACCCAGTTTACATTATGTCCACCAGCCTACCACAGCTCTGTTAGATATGGCTGTAACATGCACAGTCTGGTAACCCAAATATGCTGGCCCTGGGACGAGTCCCTCATTCTTCCTGAGTCACTCCTCACCGAGCCCTACAAACCACCGATGCCAAGAAACTCTGTTTGGAAAACAATGGAATTTTGCCCTGAACACGCTCAGCCACCTTCCCACTCATATTCCTATGGAAGAATGTTGCACAGTTGGCCAATCTAGCCGCGGCAATTCAATTTCATTACCATATGTGTACATATTATGTGTCAATATCAGAGCTTAAGCTATCTTCATTTCAATGTTTTTATGGGACCTTGGGTTAGATAAGCTTCTTAGCTAACTGAGTTGTACCCTCCATTATGTACGTAAAAAGTGTTAAATAACAAATAAATAAATAAATAATAAATAAATAAATAAATAAATTAATACATAAATCCCTCCTATACTGTAGTTGACACTGCAATGTAGAATATGGGAATGAACAGCTTGTTGTGTTTTGGTATCTCTGCTATGACTACCTGCGAGGCACATGCAACTTTTGGCATCAGACGCCCTACCTACCTATAGCCTAGAAGGAAAAAAAGTCCCCAAAACCCGTGCTGGGAGGCGATTGCACTCCTTGCATCGATACTACATGCAAACATACTGACACTTATCCATGTTGCTCTACCTAAGATTTAAGAGTAACACAGAGTGTATGTTGCTGGTACAATGTTACACATACAAATGCAAGTGACTGTCATTTGGTGTAACTCACACCAGGCCATTTCGCCCCTGCCCATTGCCTCTCCAGTTGATATGATAGCCCCTTGACCCCACTCATATAACTCTGAAGGACATCCTGTGTAAAACAACACACAGCCCTTGGAAACGTGAACTAATAACAGTTTCCTTGATTGTTATAATCAAGGACTTTCATACGGTGCCTATTACTCTAATAACTTATTGCTGCAACACAGGTGCAGAACCTCCTGCTGAGATGCAGGAAATACATCTATCGAGTACATCCTCAGAATTTCTAAGTATCCTCTCTTTTGTTAAAAATGGCAATGCCTTACATTGTTTATCCCTAATAAAACCTCAACACAAACAGACATCACTTTTGCCAATTGCAATAGCATCGAAACCTAACAAAATTGGAAAGCCCTAATAAGAAACTAGCCATGAGATGACAGTTGAAAGTAAAACAATACAGGTCATCCACCTAATAACAACAGGTTGATCAGGCATGATTTCATTTCCAGGTTTTAATAATTGGATCCCCAACCTAGATTTCACGGCACACCTATTGAAACACAAACATCATGAAGTTTAGGGAAAAAACACAGGGTTTTTTTTAGGGCATGCGGCTCCATCAGAATGAATACGATACAGTATGGTATGGTAGTCACATTTTGGGGCAATTCAATGACAAGAGCACCAATGGGGATGGAGCTCAAACTGCACAATTATGTGCGGTTTTCTCCTCCTAGGGTCAATTTGGTTCCACAAAGACAAATGCATCATTAACAAATGTTTTACATGCATACTAAACAAAGTTGAGTTGGGAAAAATTTTCCCTCTAATTCCTACAAAACCGCTAGTCAATAATGAAACACTGACCAAGTACCATGATGATTCATCTTAACTTGTAAGATATGTATTCTGCAATTTTTCAAATGTTCGCTCATCTTGCTCTCAACAACCTTTGACCTTTCTGTATTTTAAAACCCAGACTCAAAAGTAATACCACCATTAGAATCACCTTTTTGTGCTCCCTAAACTAAAATGGTTGCATCACATTGCAAGAAAATTAGGGGAATTGTGGGAAGAATGGAAAAATCAATAATTTTGATGATTATAATAATCTGCATGCTAATATAGCGCTTTCCAACTGTGTGGTTATTGCCAGTTGAATCACATGGTTAAAACTTGTTATGTGGCAAGAAATGAAGGATCTCCAGCCTGTAGCCCTGCTGCAATTTCATGAGTCACCATGTTCTGTTTAAGCCTCAATCTCCGTCAGTTAGTCATTACCAATATGAGTTAATGATTACCAATATTGATTGTGTGGCACCTAAAAGTCCTTGAAGTAGCACTTATAGTGAGTTGAAGGGGGCAATTTGTTTCTAAAAAGAGCACTCGGAATTGCACTCTATCACAGAATGAACATTTTACAAACAGATAAACAGACAAAGAGATAGATAAAACAGCAAGCAAATATAGATATCTCAAGCTGAAAGAATTGGGTAACTCAGTGGCAATCACATTCACATCACTACATCACTTTCCTCCACCACTTATCTGTAGGCCATGGATATCAACATACTGCAATGCCTCGGATGAATTTCTTTCATGATTCGTAAGTTAGAAGATGAACCAGGCAAATCACTCATCAAATTAGTTCTCAGCACAATAATGCATGCACCCTTGAAATGTCATTTTGCTGCTAATGAGATTAATCCAGGCTTGACTGAGCATGGAGCTTACAGGCATCCATCATTAAATCATGGGAGCATGACAAACCCGCTGCCTTTTCACATCTGACTGTATTAATGTAGTTATCTGACATTGTGAGGACCATATGGGACTGTCGCTCCTCTGGGTGCCAAAATATATGCTCTGAATTGCCTATAAGATTTGCGTAATAAGTAGACTGTGATAATATGTCCCAAAACCCCTGTCCTGGCAATTTATATGCGATGCACTTACCTTTACCATCAATAATATGGCCAAAAAAAGGTATGGCACTGGCTAGCCTACTGAAACTGGCATAATTTCCTAGCCCAGAGGTGGTCACAGCGCCATTCCGTTTATGTCAGCCGACACGCTTGTGTCGCTGCTGGAATTGGCAGTTAAAATTGACTATTTACAACTTTCTGAGACTTTTGAACTTTCATCCTCTTCACTGTTTCGATTTTCGAGACCAAGTTGTTTGTGTTATGTGAGCTTGGTATCTGTTAGGAGTATCAGAATACTAGTTTTCGGGTGACTTTTTTAAAGAGGCTGCATATTGTTGGTGGTATAAGGTAAGCACACTCAGCGCAATAAATTGCGAGCATCAAACTGTTTTTTTTTCGGGGGGGGGGCTGAGGAGATTGGGTGATGGGGGCTTAACCCAAATAGTTGGCACATAGGGGTTTGCCACAAGAATAGATGAGCATCGTTGTTTTGGTAAGTCGAAGGTCACTTATGGTCAGTCTACACAAATTCAAAGTCCCATTATTAAGCCAAGAACCAAAAAAACATCCCTTCAGTCATTCAGTACCCTTGAAGGATCACTGAGCCCTTGGGTTCTGTTTTTACACAAATGGTGGCAAAACAAAGCATAAATGCATTAGTAATTTTAGTAATTCTAGTAAATCTAGTATTTCAAGAAGATCATCAGCACATTTATTTTTTGAGATTGTCTTGTTTCACCTCCTCTAACAGATTGTACTTGGTCGAACAGTGCTGCGTGCAATGCAATGTTTTTGAATATAACATGCACTATAAACAAGCGACCTAGCATGTGTGGGGGGAGTTCAACAGCCAAGAAATGAAACACCAAAACAGTCACAAAATATTAGCAATAACTCATCATTGATGTTGTGAGAAACCACAGAGAACCTGAGGCCTGAAATAGTGAGATTGTCTTATAACCCTCTGCAATTGTGTGGCCCAACTGTTCGAAATGGTTGGATTTTTTTCTAGCGTATTTGCAAATTTCAGTCGCAAACTATTCACAAGCCATACCTAAGTAAAACTTTTGTGAGACAGCAGCTTAACCGTATGGAAGAGAATTGCTTTGGCATTTTGACAGAACACAACAACATGCCAACATGTATGAGGACATGTTGCCTGCAATTCTATTCAATGAGGCAGTACAGGTACATCAATACAATCAATTACTTATCCAACCTGCAAATCAACGCCACTTTTGCCCTCCCATAGGTACTTGAGCCTTTGCCCTGCATCCCAGATGGAGCATTCTAATGTCAGAGGCCTGTCAGGCTGTCAGTGTCATCAGAGTGACATATTCCTCACTCAAACATGTTGATACATAAGTTTCATTCAATGTGGGGTTGACCCTAATAAAAACAGTGAAGCTGCTTAAAGAGTACAGGTTAGAGGTGAAAAAAAAGAGGGTGGGAGGGGAAGGAAAATCGGTGACATGTGTTTTCTCTGCTCTCTCTTTTCTGAATTGTGAATCGTATGGCTATAATTGCATGTCTAAATTATATACACGTACTGTTTGGTCCTACTACTTAGCCCAGATCAGAGAACCACTCTGACAGAAATACAATCTGACACTCGTGGTCGGGAGGGACTGAAGGACTGAAGGGCTTCCAGGAAGTGGTTAAAAAAGATGCCCCCTCTCTCTGAAAAATATACAGTTCATGTGTTTGCAAAGTACAGTTTTCACATTGATTTTGTATTACAGGAATTCGCAGATCCCCCCGTGTCATCGTGATGACAGAATGCAAGCTTTTGCGATGGGTGATTATGCCTCATCGCGGCACTCAGATTGGGTGAAATATGGTCTGGGGGTTTGGCATATATACATGACCATTGACAAATCACAATTTACTAGAGGGCAAGCAGAGTGGAGTGGGGACATCAGAGTGGGTGGGGGAAGGCAGAGTTGGGTGGGGAAGGCAGAGTTGGGTGGGGAAGGCAGAGTTGGGTGGGGAAGGCAGAGTTGGGTGGGGAAGGCAGAGTTGGTTGGGGAAGCCAAATTTTGTGGGGAAGCTGAGTGGGACAGCAGTGTTATCTAGGGTGTGGAATGAGCAAGAACAGGTAGAAAAGCAGAGTGGGGCCGTTGGGGGGGGGGGGGATGAACATAGTGGGATGGGCAATCTGGGCTGGTTTGTAAAGTAGGGTGGGGGAGCAGAATGGGGTGGGGGAGCAGAATGGGGTGAGGGCAGCAGAAATTGGGTTGGTTGAGAGAGTGGGTGGGGTAATAGAGTGGGGTGAGGCAGAGGTGCTATTCGGGGGTTGGGCACTATCCACTGGTGGTGTCCAGCAACTTGCAGAATGTGCCTGAATGACCAAGAATAAGAAAGAAAAACGGGTTGGTGGGCTGAAAAGACCAATGCGATCGCCCCCCATTGTCCGCCTGGTTGCGCCGTCAGGGATTTGTGTCTTTTAGTCACCATGCAAACAATTACCAAGGTAGAAATTAGACCAAAGCCAACGGAAATTCCATTGACCCAGTTTCTGACTTCAAATATTCTTAAATACTCTTCCGAAAGGTTCATCGAACCATCAACAAACTTTGAAATTTGGAATGAGCCATGCAAAGTAGACACCTGAATGACCCTCAGTCGAGTAATATAATGATAAATGCATAATTATGCAATTTTATATAGCGAATAATTATAGAATACGTGGTGATGGAATGAAAAAAAAAGAACTATAGCAATAGCATCTATCATCAAAGAGTATGCACTTTATATATACAGCTACTACTTCCAGTAACTCCGAGGGAGTTCACACCCACTCCCTCTCACAGCTACTTGCAGCATTCCTGTGGTGTAAACCTGACACCCTCAGGCTGTTGGCTGTTGACATGGCCCTAATGTATTGCTGGACTATGGCTATATATAGGTGATATACAGTAGGGGATTCCACTGTAACTCGCTGCTCAATCAATTGTGCAGCCATGGTACTCTACATTTTGTCAACAGGTATGCCCCATTAAGTTTAAATAAGACAATAAATGAAATCTCTGTCGCTTACAGTAGGAATAACTAGTTAAGATGAATGGAAATACCATACCTGAAGAGGTTGCAATTTTAAGATAAAAATTCAAATAGATAGTTCTGCTAATATTGATAGTGATGTTGAGCTATACTATACCATTCTTAAATGGTATGCCTCGGGGAAAATAATAATCAAAACATGTATGGAGTTTTGTTGGGGCTATTTAACTAATTTTCAATACTTCTCACCATTAAGATCGGATAATTGAAGGGCCTTATAACATAAACATTTTTATGAATATTTCCCATCATAATGAGCACCTTGTCTTGAAACTCAGCCATGTCCATACAGTCTTTGGAGGCTATTGGCAAGGGAATGTTATTATTTGGCATTATTTGGTCCATTAGTGACCTTGAATGACCTTTAATGACATTACAGTTTTTATGAAAAATGTTACCAGTGATACTATGCTGCATGTCCCCAAATTCCAGCCATATCACACACAGTCATTAGACGCTGTTGCAGGAAATGTTCTTATTTGGGCAGTTCTTGGTCCAGGAGTGACCTTAAATGACTTGGTGACATGACGGTTTTTATGAAATTGCTTGCCTTCGATGTGATGCACAAGCCCCAAAAGCATTATGTTATCAATAACACACGCCCTATGCTATCGCCA
Organism: Sclerodactyla briareus; assembly: GCA_026419785.1. Taxonomy (NCBI): domain Eukaryota; kingdom Metazoa; phylum Echinodermata; class Holothuroidea; order Dendrochirotida; family Sclerodactylidae; genus Sclerodactyla; species Sclerodactyla briareus. The sequence goes on along the minus strand of JAODTK010003221.1, from coordinate 220,705 downwards.
AAAGGTATTAAATCGACCTTTGGCCCCTTGTAACTTGAAGACCAGGTGTCAGATCGAAGCGGGGGTTAGTTTCGTCTATGAAGCACACAGAGCTCTATCACTACCCCAAAATTGACAGTTTTTATTTCTTTGGCCTGTAACTCCTAAAATAAGCATACTTTCTTAAACTTGACCTTTGACCTTTTGACCTTGTCTTTAGATTGTTTGATCCACTGAACCCAAAATTACCATGACAAATCTCTACGAGCACCAATTGCACTCATTCCAATTGTTACTGGTCCATTTACAAAACTACGTCTACAAATTGCGTACTTTATGCAAATTATTCACATTAAATGACCTTAAGTGACCTTTGCACTATTGCTATATTTATTCAAGGATCAAGGCGTACCCTCTCCACCAGTTTCATATAGAATGTCACCAACTTTCAAACTGCATAAATCAGGCAAATTAAGACGAGGTTAAATGCAAATTAGTAACCTTAAATGACCTTGTGACCATGTCACCTACTTGAAATTTCTTGGGACTATAGATAACCATCTCCACAGTTTCGCTCAAAATCCAACGAACTCTTCAAAAATAATCGCAGAAATTAATGCAAATTAGATGACAAAATTAGCATATATAATTGCCAGGAATCTACGCAGTTCGTTACACTTCATAGTTGTTATATACCCCCCGAACTGCATCAATCACCACATGTAATCTACCCGATCAGAGTCTTGTCACAAGCTTCCCCTCCGGGCCAATTTTCATTAAATATGCAATTAAATGCAAATGATATGGTCTTTTGGGACAAAAATTGTGGATGCACATCGGCAACTCTCACCGCGCACCTCCACAAAACGGTCCCAGCATGATGGCTTCCACGGTTCAGGAGATATCTACCGCACATACGGACAGACAGACGGACATACAGACCGACGGACAGACAGACAGAACCACAACAAAGACCACTATGCATCTCCTTGAACAAAGTTCAGGCGAGACAAAAATGGAAGGTGACAGTACCTTTAGTTTGTTCATCTGCGCCGCCCCTAGAGCATAGAACACGTGGGCAGTTCCTCTCGCTTGATTCTCCAACAACACGGTTCTTAAGACAGAAGACCACATATGTCGCAAATTTCTTGTTGAGCAAAATCATATCCAATCCTATTAAAATTCATATTAAATTAAATGTGACCTAATCTAAAACCAAATCATGCCCGCTGAATGATGCCCCCCCCCTCCCTCACAGGAAGGTCCCCAGAGGCCTTGATCCAAAACCCTGTAATACGTGTGAACTCCCTCACAATTGATACTTTTGTAGTTCATTTCCCTTTTTTTCCCTCAAGCTATCAATGTATTCAATGTTCTGCTGTTCTGCTGCACAGTTGTATGACTCGTAATCTAACAGGCTTTAATAACCAGTATTTCCCAGTGACCTTTTAATGCTATCAAAACAACACAGATTCAGGTTCGTTATATTTCTGGTATTTTGTTAGAATTTTCTTACCTTTTCAAGCAAGTCTGGGGTTGGAACGGTGACGGTCACGGCACATAAATGGATGAATATTCAAACTGAATTACAAATGATACTACTAATGCAAAGTATACCCTGCAGGGGTCTACATTTGAAACAGCACATAGTAATATACAAAATTTATATTAGGCTGGTCTTCATTCATTCATCAGCGTAGGATCAGTCAGTGTAAATCGAGCAGGTGTCCATCCATCTACCTATTTTCAGTGACGTCTCTTCGTGTTTCAATTTTCCATATATAGTGGCTTGCTGCGGCAAGTTCCCTAACCCCCCCCATCAAATTCCTCACTCTCCCCTCCCTCCGGCCACCCCCCCCCCCCCCCCCCCCTGGTTCGTCCAATCACCCCCCTCCTCCCCGGTTCAACCACCAACACCCCCCTCATCCAGCTTTTCGCCACGCAGTTTGGCCACCAACTGCCCTCACTGTAATTCACATTTTCAAATTACGATACATACATGCCACCCGAGAAGATTACATGCCTCACCTGATTCTGTCCAACGTGAACCCACACCCAATCATACACAGAAACCTTTTACATCAGAAACACAACCCCGCTCCTGCTGTGAAATTAGCTATGCCAAGCACTGTGCATCGGCCCTACCACCTATCGCGGAGGTGGTCCTTTCATTTTACATTGGTTTTTGAAGAGATTTGCCAATTGTGTAGGCTGTTTATCTTTCAACCCCTCAGGGTGGTACTTCCCCCCTCCCTCCGCCCTCTGATTCTACTACAGAGAGGCTAGTGTTACCCACCAACCAACCTCACCTGTTGAAATGTTGATTTCCCCTACTGAATTTCTGAATTTGACAATATCAGGCAGTCAGTCGTTCCTTGGAGGTTTTAAGGGTTTTTGCAAGGTCCGTGATATGGAGAAGGCAGACTGAATCCAGGGGCCTCAACTCCTATTTCAGACAACATTCCAGGGCAAAGTTATTGTACTTTAAAGTTGGGAGCTGGGATCTCCTGTGTAATGTTACAATGCCCCATTTCATGATTTTTTACAAAATGTCAAACATTACCCATTAATGGAAATCGAGTCATACTTCACCATAGTAGACCTTCAAAAATGTCCAGATATAATTATTGCAATGTCTTATTGACAATCCCCCAAGAGGATTGCGAAGTGCAAGCTTCGAAAAGCCAGTCAGTGCTTGCAAGGGACTGCCCAATTGAGAGACATTACTGTTGCAAACAAGATACACTAAAAATCATAGATCTGCCAGCGCAAGAGATTAAAATTCACTTGCCACAAACTTAATCAGAACCATGCGATGGACATACGTCGAAGAAGTTCGCACTGATAGTCCTACTCTACTCTGACAACCTCCTTCCCCCCCCAAACAAAACATCCTAGTATATGGAGAGAAGATGAAGGGGAGAAGAACCTGTGCTGCTCACACGTGCAACCTTACATGTATACATCTTCTGTATATAATGTTTCTATGATAGCTGTTCAACTCCAGTAAAATGTGCATCAGCCTACACCGGACGTACTACATTGCTTCATATAGACACACCCTGTATTATTTAGACGATGTTTGTGCCTCAATACTGATTAGAAGTACCCCATAAATAGTAGGGCTGTGTCCAACTAATAAGATTAATTGAGTGTTAGTTGACAAGATATCGATTAAGATATAAAGTTCCCAATTATAGGCAAAGCAGCTATAAAATGAGCAGTATTTGCACGCTTCTTTTCCTGGTTCTGAACCGCGTCTACAAACTTGATAATTGTAAAACAGAAAGCTTAGCCAATCAGACATATTTAGGTAATGGTTTCATGTATATGTGCAGGAGAATTACCGAATCAGCCCTCTCTGTAATACATTCAATCATCTACCAGAACAATACAATTTTTTTTCCATCAATTGATTATTAATCGTTTCTTAAATTGATTAATCAATTAATGGATATTAATCGTGTGGGCAAAGCCCTAAACAATAGTACTGCAATATTGTCCTCCACTGTCAGCAGTTGGGTGCGGACCACAGTTGAAAGTTGATGGGGTTACCGAGCAAACTGGGGGGTTCAAAGCAGAATGAGGACTTTATGTTTCAAAGTCCTCATTAAAGTTGGGCTGTCGCGACCCGAGACCCCTCAATGCGGGCTTGGCGTAGCATTAGAGCTGAGGAAATAGATCCGGGGAGGATCTTTCTTTGATTTCCCGCGAGTAGAATTTTCAGATTCAGGGAGGGATTCCCCATCAACATCAATACCATTGAGTGAGTGTTCAAAGAAAAATCCAAAAATGGGAGGGAATAACCCTCCAATAAATATTTTGTGGGGGGGAGTGAAATAAAATTCTGGAAGAATCTAACTGTTATGCCTTAATAGCACTAACTCTGTGTAGACCATAGGGACAAACAGACTAATGTAGACAGATGTCACAGAGGGTGTTATAAGTGGCCATAAGTAAACCAGAGTAGGAGAAAAACCTTCAAAGGACTGCTGCTATGGATAAATTATAAAGGCAGCTAACTCAAGGAAAAAGTAACTGTCATAAAAATCCCATTACAAATTTAATTTCTGCATGTATATTGCAAAAATCCAAAGGCACCCATTCTACAACAATATATTAGGTCATATTTTTTAATCTTGACAATAATTAGAAATGGATCGGAAAATGATTTAATAGTCTATGAGAGGGAATTGCTGTAGTTGGTAGCCTGGGAGGCTTGTTGTTGAATGTTGAGGTACTTAAAAAAATTGAATACAGAAGGGGTACTCTATGTTGTACAGCGTGAGTCATGCATTATTGAGCAGTTGGGAAATTCCCTTTTGACAGTGTGCTTAGAAGGTACGTCTCTGATGTTTCCCCCTTCGATGGAGCCACTCTGAGCGAAGTGGAGCTGGATAAACTTGCCGATCGGCTCGAGTTGTGGTTGTGATGTCTTCGCATTCCCAAAAGCTGCAAGGATGGGTGGAAAAAGAAGAAAAAAAGTGAAATGAAAGAGATGCCCAAATGCAGTAGAACTCGGGCCCCTCCAGTGGCCTCTTACAATCTTAAAACATAGGGGTATGAATCACTGTGATTTATTAGGAGGGGGTGAAATTACTTTTTCTTTGCAAATTTTTTCGCGATGGATTCTCAAAACTCTGCTTACCTCAGATTACCTCTATATCTACTCAAGAGTTTTCAGATGTTTTTAATATTTTCTCCCAGAGTTACCTGGTATATGGATCCAAGAGAAAATTGCATAGTTACATCTGGTACCATAGCCTCGGTAGCAGACTATGATCCTAGCCGAACTGAAACCTGCACAATCACTGGCCACCAAATTTGCCTAATCTAAGGTGATCCTTGGTATCTGCATAGGCAAGTAGAATAGCAGGTTCCTGGCTTAGCCTCAAGCTGAAATGGTATTGATGAACAGGTGGCTTGCACCTCTTTTCACCATTAATTGCACCTGCATTGCGCCGCATCCACCAGGTATGAGGACATCAAGTGGTGGTCTACAGTTTTGAACATAATTGATATGGCCCCCCACCCATATCCACACATTATCATAACATAGTTAAAAGTGACTTCTTTGAACCATGAACATCAAATAAATAATGATAACGTTAGAAAAGGGAAACAACAAAAATGACCTCTTCCATAAACAATAACAAGAGAATTAACATGTCTGGCTGGGGGGGGGTTTATTTGTTAGTCAACAATTTGCCAGAGAGCACTTGATCACCTTCAAAGGATATTGAAAAAAAGCTATATAGGGTGTGTTGCGAAATTGAGGTAATAGTTTATACCTTCTTTTTTTTACCTAATGTGATGCTTGTATTATTGATGAAGTACAACAATTTAAATATCATTCATGGGACTTCGTATGTAGAGTTCAATTGGAATATGCATATATGTTCAATGGAATCTGGCAGCATGGTACTGATTTTTATTGAAGTCACTTGCAGAATTGCTCTCAAAAATCCTTAAGAAACGTGAATAATCGCTAGAAACAGCAACAATCCAGGGGTGTCTAAATGCTTATAGTCGCGTGGACTGGCAATTTAAAAGAGGATGGTGTGTGGCAAGATGGGGCCTTTCAAATTTGCCAGGGTTGCCAGATGGGTAAATTAGGGGCAATGTTGCAATATGGGTTAGTGCGTATGCATAGTGGAGTATTCAATGGCATGTACAAAACTGCAGTCTCAAGTACTCAATAATGCAATGGTCAAGAATGCCACACTAGCAAGGAAGAGTTCAGTCAAAGGCACAAAAAACGAAATAAGAATTTACGAAATAACATCTTTTCAGCTTAGGCATTTGCCATTAATACAGGGATAAAATGGGGGCCTAAAAACTTCCCGAAAGCCAGTTAGAAGTTTATATGGGCCAAACTGAGGAAAAATTCTGACGCAGAATGGAACAAAGCTTTTACAGGCTGCTGCAAGAAAAAAATGATGGTTATTGGAGGTGGGTTTGGTGGTGGGCTCTCTCCCTTTCTTCCAAATTTGAGCTCTGAAATACGACTAATATGGATTCAAAATTGAATGATTCCTTAGCATATATGATATGGCAACCCATCACGGTGAGAAAATGAACAAGAATGAACAAAGATGGCTGGGTGACAATCTTCCATACCAGGCGATCACCCCCAGTTGTCTCTCCTGGTTGCGCGATCTGTTGTTTCCATCTATGTCCCATGCAAACCGTTACAGGAATTTATAATGTGTTGGCCTTTTAAGTTTTGTTATAGATTTTCAACACCCTATTAAGCAGTGATCAATTTCAATTCGTAAGGACTGATATGGACAATGTCTACTTAAGAGTGAAGAAGTATAGCTTTTGTGGAAATGTGACTACGAAGATCGCCTGAATTATCAATTAGACACAATATTCAATCTTCCTATTGCGCATTTGCTCATTTCACATTCTCAGGATCACACTTAATACATGGGAATTCACCAAACTGCACATTGCATGAATGAACAATTTATACACACTACTGCATAACCCCAGTGCCTTGGTCCATGTTTATGGTTAACATTTTGGGGAATAAACTAAGGTAGACCCTACATCAGCTTCAGGAAAATCACAACCAACGTTGAAATTTCTTGGGAAACACCAATGCGAATAGACACAACTGAATGACCTCCAGTGTTCTCCACCCCATGTGAAGGGAATACAATTTTATATAGTGAATAATCACACATAGTGCTCTCTTCACCGAAATTATTGGTGATGGAATGAAAAAAATCTGATGACCTGTGAACTTTCGCATAAATATGCAAATTAGATGACCCATTAGCATATTTGACGCTGAATATCTAATCTGTACATCTACTTCATATCGCATCTATGTGCCAACCAAGTCACCATAGCACCTCACGGTTCATCTGATCTTCCTAACGAGCCTGAACAATAGATTACCTAAACTAGGCTAATTACCTTACTTAACTAGGCACCGCCTGGCGATAGACCGCCAACTTGTATACCCCCTTTTGCCATACCAGTTTTTCTATTTTTTTTTTGACTTGAAGTGACCTTGAATGACCTTTAATAATACATGGCAGTTTTTATGAAAATTGTAAACTCTCCATGTGATACCTCCACTCCTGAGAGCATTTTGCATTCTGATAACACGCCCAGTGTATTGCCAAAGTATTAAATCCGTTTTTTGACCCCTACGTGCCTTTAATGACCTTCAATGGAATGGCGGTTTTTGATAAAATGTTACTTTCTCCCTGTGATGCATCCCTCCTAGAAGGATATTGCAGTCCATGAACATGTCTCATGTTGTATTTTGATCAAAGCTATTTAAATTAAACGTTGACCCCTTGTCCCTACCACGTATGCTTCTGATCGAAGCAGGAGTTGGTTTCCTCCATAAGCCAACAAAGGTCTAATCACACAATATCCCAAAATACCCAGTGCCGATTTTTTTTGCCCGTACTCCTTAAATAAGCAACATTTTTCAAAGACTCACCCTTTAAACCACATGACCCCTACGAGGTCAAATTGAGAGTCGAGGTCATCACCCTGGAGGTCAAAACTTATATCACAATGGGTGAACCTTCCCTCCTTCAACAGATTCCTTCGTCCGATTATGGCCAGAGAACAGTTTTTGACCCCTAAGTGACCTTGAATGACCTTTAATGCACATGGCAAGTTTTTTATGACAATTGTAACTCTCCATGTGATACATCCACCCTAGGGATCATTTTGCATTCTGATAACAATGCCAATGTTTATTGATTTTGTCGAAAAAGCTATTAATTAACTTTTCCCCTTTTAACTACCACAGTAGTGTCCGATCGAAGCGGGAGTTGGTCCCCTCCATAAACACACAAAGGTCTATCCACATATCCAAAATAATCAGTTTTTCTATTTTTTTTGCCCTTAACTCCATAAATAAGCACATTTATTCAAGCTCAACCTTTAACCACATACCACCCTACAGAGGTCAACTTGAGGTCATGTCACACACATGCAAGTCAACATTATATCCCAATGGTGAACCTTCCAGCCTTCACCATATTTCATTTTTCCGATTATCGCCAGAAAACAGTTTTTTGACCCCTTAGTGACCTTGTACCTTTCAATTTACATGACAGTTTTTAGACATTGTATCTCCTTTGATACATCCACTTCAGGGCATTTTGATTCTTATGACCAACGCCCATGCTATTGCTCTTGCCGGATAAGTACCAAATCAGTTTTTGAACCTCAAAATTGACCTTTAAATGGACCTCGGATGACATGACCATTTTTAGTATTAAATGTAACCCTAATGGGTTACAACACCCTGTCCTGAAAAGAAACCACATCAGGAACGGTCCCTGAATTTTTGTTGCTGGAACACATACTATTTGGCGTTATATGCCCATAAGTGACTTGATGACCTTTGATGACATTATGGTTTTTATGGAAAATGTTCTCCCCCACCATGACGTACCCCGGGTCCTGAAATTCAACATGTGCCAGCAATGTCAGTGAGTAAGTTGTCTCCAAAATATTATTTTTCCCTCCATAAGTGACCTTGATGCCTTTGATGACTGTCGTTTTTATAAAAATGTTTACTACGACTCTCGATGAATGCACGCAGTCCTACAAGCAATAATGGTTCTCCCAAAGTATACTGCCAGATGCTATTGCCCAAAAAGGTTCAAATCAAAACCAACCTTTGACCCCTCGTAACTTGAAGAACCGAGTGCCCTATGAAGCAGGAGTTTGTTTCGTCTATTCAGAACACAGAGCTCTGCCAGATATCCAATTTTTACAAGAAATTGACGTTGTAATTTTCTTTTGTTGCCCTGTCTAGAAAATAGCCATTCATTCAATATTTGACCTTTGACCCTTTTGACCTCATATTCAGGGTTAGTTTGCTTGCTGATTCTAAAATCACCATGACAAATCACTACTAACAATCTAACTGCACTTAATTTCAAATTGAAAATTTGACCTTCGACATTTCAAACACCAAGTCACCTGGGGTCAAATTATGGTTCATATTCACTTTCGATCGAAGGTAACCTTTGAGCTCCGAAACTGGCCACGAAAATTTTGATTCGGCAAAACATGGAAAATTTCAACTATTGAGGTCAACGGTCACACAAAAAAAAAGATGGAGGTCAACGAGTGAACTCACAATGGTGCACCTCCCAACCTCGGCAGACATTTGGTTTCCCAATTTATGGCCAAAAAACCAGTTTTTGACCCCGAATTGACCTTTGATGCCCCTATTTACCGCTGAAATCTCATCAGTTCATCTACTTCATATCCGCATCTATGTGCCAAACCAAGTCACCATAGCACCTACGGTTCATCCTATCTTGCGCACGAGCCTAAACAATAAATTAATATCAAATAGGCCTAATTACCTTACTTAATTAGTAACTTGCATGCCCAAATCTAATCAGATCGTGATTCTACCCCCAACCCCAAGGCTACCCTGAAAATTTCGTTCCAATTGCACTTGCCGTTCGACAGATATCCTGCTCACGAGGAAGTGTGACACACATCACCACACACCCACACACACACACACACAACACCCCCACACACCCCACACACACACACATCAAATACAACACACACACCCCATGTGGACCACTCAGTCCCTCAGATTTCAGCTCTGGCGAACAACAAACATTCCCCTGAAATCAACTAGAGAACTTGAATACCTACCTCATACTAACCCCGCAGTTCATATCAAACAATACTGCATACATAGGACAAAATAATTCATCCGTCAAAACAATGGATTGGTGTCTCGTCAACATTCAACACACATAAACTGATTTTGTCTGCATAGTCTAGGAGTGCCCCAGAACCATGCTGTTTGAGTTACTCAATTTACTAACTAATTTCACCCTGGTTGCGTTGAAGGTAATGCATGGTGTATTTTAAGAGAAGCTAATAATTCTGTGACAAACTGCATGAGTCCGTCCAACCCGAAGTCATATTACCTCCCTTATTGAGTTACAGTCCCTTTGTCATGTTTGTGCATGTGTATTGTGCACAATCAAAGCCTTCCCATCCTGTAATAATAAATGATGTTCTACTTACACCCCCTGGGAATCCATCTTCGTTTTCTATTGAAATTCACACGTTATTTCACTTTGAAATTTCAGTTCATCGAGAGGATTGCGTATGGGATGGTACGTTTTGATGCGTTACTTTGGTGATAGAACGACATTAGAACTCCTGCTAAATGTTACTTATTCAACAAAATAAACCTGAAATACATAACATCACTTCCCGGGTTGTCCAAGTGTGACGTCATGCATCTATTGCAAAATTGGGATTCTCCCAATTTCTCCGCTTATGGACCAAACTTTTGAGGCCAATAACTCCACGAATGGGGTTTGACCTATAGTCATTGTCATTCCCCACGATACAACCTTACTTGTATTTAAGCCCTGAAGTTGTTGCTTTAAACTTCACAGTAGCCCTTTACAATGCATAAACATTAGACAGTATTATGCAGTCACTTGAATCACCAAGATACAGAAGATACCGTATTCATTCGCTGAGCGCCCAGGCGCTTGCAAAGTCAGATGGGCGCTTACGAGAGATCGACTCTAACCGATTATTTTTTTCCCTAATCTATATTGGGGAGGGCTGGTTGTAGAGGGGCGTGTAGATGCCCTTGCATGTTGGAAATAGCAATACATGTTTGCTTCAACATGTGTGATATTTCGAAATGTCCTTGCTTTACGACATAGTGTTCCAATTTCGAGCAGTAAATGTTGCAAATTTTGCAGCCCATGTGCTGTGGGTAATCAACCTGCTTGAAAAATTTGGTGGGCGCTCACGGGAAAAAAAGATGGGCGAACTTCGCGAATGATACGGTCGATAGTTTTCCACAGAGAAACAAATTAATTATTCCAGTTTTCACAAAGAAACATTAAATTAGTTCTTATACCTAAAAGAGAAGTCTAATTATTGTTCCACCTTCGAGTATTGAACCTGGCACAAACCAAAAGATGGAATTAGAGATCAACAAGCATGTTTTGCCTGAATGAGTCATTCTACCTTGATCAATGACCTCATCAGGAAATGGGTGCAGGATTTTTTTTTCAATTCATAGGGTACTAATTGCCAAGGAGCTCCAACAAGCCCTGAAAGGTGCAGACCGGACACTACACTTTTTTGTCAGAAGCTGCAATTTTTCACAGGTAGACGGTATACATGACCTGGATACGACACATAAAATCAGTTAGTCATCACTAATTGGAACCAGCTGGGAGAGATGACTGTGTGACTGCCAAATATCCGGATTAGAAACAATCAGGCTGTTATGTGCAGTCGCCTCCTTAGCATTGTAAGGTTCAACATTTCTTTGGTGGTACCTCAATGTTGGGATGTACAGGGAGAGATGTGGTGGGGGGGGGGGGGGATTAGGTGAAAAAACGCAGCTGGAAACAGGAAAATGACGGTTCCCTTCATTTTCCCGGTTGCAGTCTCTGGTGTTAGGCACACAGCGGCAGGTACCATTTGAAGACTCGGGAATGACCTGAACAGAATTCAAATCTCAAACCCAACTTTTTGGGTGAATAAGGAGAAGCCTCAAACTGTTGCTAACAATCAGAGAGGCCCACTCTTCAACTGTACCAGTAAAGGTTAAAATACTACCATTTTGTACATTGAGTAGTACAGAGGTAGTATCAACAAAAAAATGAAATCAATTTTTCATTATTTAATCAATTATATTGACAACCCCTTTACCCCGGACAGGGTGAGGCATTGTCAGAGGCAGGGTCATTACAATTCTTGTACATCGTAGCACTCCCAGTCAGTACTTCAATAGTGACTGCACCTACTGGTGTGCCGTGTTCTTCTATTAGTTTCTACTATTTAGTGAATGAATTGAAACACCAAAGATCACCTCCGTGACTGACAATTTATGGGAAGTGACACACATGGATCAACTCAGGATTTGACAATGACCCACACGCGGGGGGGTGTGTCATGTACTGACAAGTAAATTACAACCTCTCACTTTTGTGTTCACTACAGAGTGGCACATTTTCTTCTCACTTTTTTTCATCTTGTAAGCCAATTCTTATTATCCAAATCCTCCCCCACCCATTAGTCAGGAGGTGGACACTTTACTCAATTTCAAATGTTGTGTTAAATTCACAAGTAGTAGACACTGCTAAACATTGGACAGTATTATGCAGTCATTGATATCTAGATAGCAGAAAGATAAGGTAGTTTTCACAAAGAAACAAATTAAATTAATTTCCTTATTGCCTAAAGAGGAATCTATTAGTATTGTTCTGTTCCACCTTCAAGTATTGAACTAGCACAAATCAAAAGAGTGATTAGAGGTTCAAGCATGTTGCCTGATTGAGTCATTGTAACCATTGATTAATGAACTCATAAGAATGGGTGGGAGATTTTTTCTTTCAATTCATTAGGGTATCTAATTGCTGAGGGCCCCACAACCTGGCAAAGGGCAGACCTTCACACTACACTTTCTGTCAGCAGCAAATTTTTCACCAGGTAGAAAACGGTATAACATGACTGGAATACGACACAAAAATCCTTCTCTTCGGCCACTCACTCTCTTAGAGATTACCTACTGTCGTAAATCCGACGCACGCTGGCCATCTGAGCTACAGCGTCAAGGGAGAGCGCACTTTGATTGGCTGCGGTTAGTCATCACTAATTGGAACAAGCTGGGAGAGCTACCTGTGTGACTGCAGAATATATCCGGATTAGAAACCGTATCCAGAAGGGAGATAAAACGTAAATCCGAATTAGAAACAATCAGGCTGTTATGTGCAGTCGCCATAGTATGTAAATTCCACACTCTTTGGTGGTACCTCAATGTTGGTGTGAGGTACAGGGAGGATGTGGGGGGGGGATTGGGCTGAAACAAACGTATATGGAACAATTTAAAATGCGGTCCTTCGTTTTCTTTCCCTGCTGCAGGTCTCTGGTGTTAGCATCACAGCGGCCGGTACCATTTTCAAAAACTTGAATAACCCGCGACCATGATTCAACCTCTATTTTTGGGTGCTAAGGAGAAGCTCTGCAACTGTGCTACCACTCAGTAAGGCCACTCTTCGACTGTACACAGTAAATACTACCATTTTGTTCAGTGGATAGTATAAGCGTTTATCCACAAAAGATGAAATAACTTTTTTTCCCTTTTTTTCATTTATTTTGTCATTTTGACACACCCACCATATACCCCGGACAGGGTGAGTCAAAGGTGGGTCACAATTCTTGTTACAAATCTGTAGGCACTCCCAGTCAGTCACTTCAATAGATGTACTTCCACCCACTGGTGCGCCTGGTTCTTCTATTATTTTTTTTTTTCTACTATTTAAGTGAAATGAATGACACACCACCGAGTCACGTCCGTGACCTGACCTTTATGGGAAGTGAACACATGTGATTCCTTCTGGATTGACAATGACCCACACTCGGGTGTGTCATGTAGTTGACGAGTACATTACACACCTCTCACTATTGTGTTCACTACAATGGCACATTTTCTTCTCACTTTTTTTCATCTTGTAAGCCAATTTCTTATTTATCCAAATCCCTCCCCCTCCTACCCATCAGTCAGGCAGGTGCACGCGTGTTAGGACACCTAATGAGTATAAATGTTCTAGCCCCCCAAAAAAACTTTTCAGGACTGACCATTTGAGGAAACTGACATGAATGTGGGTTATTTTGGATGTGATGCTGACTCCCACTAGACTGACTAATGCATAGGGTAGTAGCCGACGTCAGTTGAACGAGCACATTCGCATCACACATCTCTCACTATCGTGTCCACTGTGGCATATTTTCTCCTCAATATTTTTGATCCACCCGTTCATTTCCAGGCCACCATTGGCCAGGAAGGTGATACGTGTAGCTAGGACACCTAATGAGCAATGTTCCAGCACACCCCCCCGAACGTTTATAACTATCTGAACAAAGCCACAACAAAGAGGTGTGAATCCAATGGATATGGATGACTTCTGCACACCACAGAGTCACCTTTATGACTGACCATTTAAGAAAATGCCACACACGTGAGCCAGTTTTGATTTGAAAAGGCCCCCCCTCTCGCTTCTGTGTCGTTTACTACGGCATATCCTCGCCCTTGTTTTTGTGATCCACCTGTTTATTCCGCCAAGCTTTCCCCACCCCCCCCCCATTGACAGGCAGGTGACATTTGTAGCAAGGACACCTTGAAAAAGTTTGAATTTCAGCAGACCACCCCCACTGCTTTCAAACCATCTGAACAAAGCCACAACAGAGACGGTGTGAATCCAGCCCTATCAACTGGAAGCTGATGGATATGGATCCTTCTCATATCCTAAAATTAAGCATAATTAAAACACACCACAGAGTCACCTTTATGACTGACACCATTAGGGGAATGATTACAATTAGACCACTTTTTGACAATGATCCCTACTTGGGGTGCGTCATGTAGTTCACAAGTACATTCATACGCATCTATTACGTCTATGTCCTCTACTGTGGCATATATTTTTTCCTCTCACAATTTTTGACACCTTCCTGGGTATTACAACTATCTGAACAAGAGGTGTGAATTGGGCTCTAATCAACTGGAGCTGATAGAATGGATCACTTCTGCATATTTGAACAAAGAAAGCGTGTTTACGCATTCGCACTCATGCGAGGGACCACCACTGGTAATATTTCCTTCCACTTGACTGAAGATAACACATCATACTATTGAAAAAATGTTGTTTTGTGAGGTGTTGGAACAAGGGTGCAACATAGTGGTTGCCAGAGAGAGCTCGTATCTATGGCAAGCTACAAGGGTGCTGGTGGTGGGTGACAAATGGACTTGGAAACACTGGTATGGTTCATCAGTGCTATTTACAATCCTTGCGGCTTACCAAAGCAATGATATTACAGCAAGCGAAAACCTGTCACTTATTTGGAATAGTTTTCATATGAGTTGTTTTACCCTCGGGTATAAATCAACAAATTCAAATTTAGAGGTTAATGTCATCATTGCCCAGATTAATCTCACATGAACAAGCCACTAATTAGTTTTTCGAAACGATAAAGGGCCCTAGCCCAGAGTGCTCGCAGACCCAACGAGGTGGGGAAAATAAGTGCAGTCTGATGGATTAGAGCATACGAGTGACTCAATAACCGGCGTGAACTGGGAGGCGCGGGATCTAATGCCAGGTCAAGGCCAGAAAGGGAAGAGGCGAAATTGCAATCTACAGCGGCTATACGTATCCTGCTCTGCATATGCTGCTCTCTATGTACGAGTCGGCAAAACAAACAATGCGTGCAGGGCAATATTTGTGTGAGACTAATCATGTAACCATATCAAGGCGTTCTGTGTCAGCAACCGTTCGAAGGCAATACGACCCCAGACAACAGGAAGAGGCCTATCCCGCTGTAAAAGGGTGTTTGATTGTTAATTGCGAGGCATTTATCATTCAAAAGGTAAAATTTTGGTGGGTTCAGACAGGATGGAACAACAGCAGCAACGGAAGTGCCTCTTAATAGAGACTTAGATGACTGAACAGTCCTTGAGGATGATCACTAAGAAAAACTCTTACTGTCTTTAATAGCTAATGTAGTGAAATAACATCCCAAGTGTCAGCTTTGTGACTGACCATCTTGTCAAATTGAGGTCACCAGAAGTCAAATTTGAAACTGCAATTTTCCAACACCTCAATGAAACTTCAAACTACAAAAATTCCAATGAAATTTGCATGAGGACGTGTGTGTGTGGTGGGGAGGGGGGGGGGGGGTGGTAGTATTAGAATAGGTGTGTGTGATGTAGAACAATTTGCCGTAATGATTCCACCCATAGCCCGTTTCTATCCAGTTTTTCCACTTTTCTTGTATTTTCAATCATCTTTTTCCATCTCCGACTAGTGTTGAGTTTTGAAAGGCCATGAACAGGGGCGGCTCATGTTTCGAGCCTAGTGGTGTTGTATTTCTCATAGCCAAATCAAAATTTCCAGCAATCTTGAACATGGGCTGTGTCGTTTTTCTTATGATTTTACAGATCACTCGTTACCTAGCTCTGCAGAATGTTCTCCTCCACTCTGACGGCGTTCGACGGGTGATCCACCAAAGTGTTCTGACTCAGGACGGAGAGGAAAGTCAGGATGAAATTTCGTTCACTTCCGTATTCCCCGCACCACTCTCCCACTGGAAAGGAGGAGATAAGACAACATTAATATCTGATGAATCAATATCCGCAACGCGGGGTTGGAGGAGAGAGGAAGGGAGGAAGCGGAGTTCTGACGGCGGTCGAAAATTTACTAAAGGCAAACACTGGTCAAAGCGCGGGGGTTGTTTTCGGACTGCCCAATCCATACTTGTTTCACCCTGGTTGAAATGCAAACTATTGGCAAAGTGCCAACATTGACGAGGCCAATTCTTGTTATTCAAGACAAAAATAGTTTTTGTTATAGAGAGAGTAAGTAAATTATGCTCTGAACTCCAATCAATATGTTATTTCTACAGAACTGATTCCCACCCACTTTCACTCCACATTCTTTGTTTAGGTCAATCGATATTGATAATTAGTTTGATTTGCTCTCTGGCACATATTTTCACAAAACTCACTGGTTTGTGAATCTTGTGAACTACGAACACTCCCCATAGTGACCGTTGCACCCCACCCTCCGCTTGAACATCCAGCAATTTTTACATGTAGCCCGGGCTACTACCCATCGTCCTTTTTATTATTTTGCCCAGCCGAAAACGTTTGTAAAGACAGGTGAAGAGCAGCTAGGGGGGGGTTAGCTCTAGTTTTACAGGGGGCAGGGCACCATGAGGTTGGGCCGGTCAGCGTGGCTTAAAATCAGCTAACTTGACGGCTAACGGGGGAGAAGGGTCGGAATGGCGATTGTCAGAACCCGTCATCGAGTCATTGACTTCGTCAATTGTGCCGACTTACGCACTTAACCCATAGGCATTTGCAAACGCCCACCTCCGTCGTGTCATAACGTACACGCTAAAGAGAAGTATCCTTTAGCGGTTTGCACGGGGCGGGTGCAAAGTTGCAATATGGTTAAGTGAGTAGTGAAATTGATACAGTAAAGCCTGCTTATGCAAGGACATCTTAAAGATGAAACACCACAATTCCAAACATCGAATAAACTGTAGAAATTTTTGACCATGATAAATATGGGGATAAAGCACTAGGCCCATATAACCACTCATCTAACATATATATGGTTATTATTCATTCAGATCCATAGGCCAACCAAGAGTGCTTGTTCCAAGCATGATCAGCAGTCAATTTCACAAACATCACTAGATTTGACACTTTTTGTAAATCTTTCCAGACATTGGCAATTTGCAAGGACAACGCAAGCTTATATAGAAACAGCGGTTATGACATGGAGAATGGAAACTGGATCTATAGGTCCAACCCCATTTCATATGATGTTCCTATGGAAGAGTTATTGGCGCTTCAAGTTTGGTCAACATGTCAGAGAAATTGGGGAGAATCCAATTGTGCAATAAACGCACAACGTCACACTTCGTTGATAAAGTCAACATTTAGCAGAAGTTCTGTTATCTTTCTCTCACCAAATTAACATCAACACCTACCAACCCGCTACAGCAATGCTCTCCCATATACTCAATGCTTTTCAAAGTGAATTAACCGTGTATTTCAATAGAAAGTAAAGATTGTTTGCAGGGCTGTGTGCAAGTATGACATCAATCATTATGCCTGATGAGATCCTTTTTTGATCTTGTGCAATACACATGCACAACCTTCAAAGGACTGTCACTCCTTAACGGAAGTCATACAAACTTTTCTTTCACCTAATATATTAAGCCTCTTTCCTAATGTCATTTGCAGTTGCCTTCATAGTTGCAGCCTTCACCAACTCACAAGAACACATTTTTTTTACGTAGCCTAATAGAACACACTGGTTTTTCGTTCGCTTCCACAGAGAAGTAGTAGCTGTCGTTGGCTATTCCGAAGATATGAGGGGGCAGTTCCCCTATGTTCCTGTGGTTGTCTTGTTCCATAAGCACCTTCTCGTACATGCTTGTATGGTCTTGTAGGGGTTTATGGCCCTAAGGATGGAACCGATGTACGTCTGTAGGAAAGAGGGACACGGTGATTTAGATTCGGGATGAGGGCAACCGCCTGACCGCGTGTGTTTGTTACTCTCACACGTAACCGACCAAACCCGGATACTGAACGTGCACTGTAATGGTGACTCTCAACAGTATTCAACAGATTTTTGTTCTGTTTGAATGGAGGATAGGGACCATGCGACTCTAGAGCACTTTGCATCCTAATAGTTTCCATCTGTTTGTAAATCTGCATATTTTCATCTCAGGATCATTTTCTCTTGCCCGAAATTTCTCAGCGAAATTACTACAACATCTCCTACTCAGGCACTTGTACTCTCTTGGGTCCTTGACTAGTGCAAAGTCTCTTGTTGGTATCAGTGACGAAGCAATTAACAATTAAGCTACAAACCCTCAGAAATAGTGCCGCACGTCCCATCATGAGAATGCCCACGTCCACACAATACCCCAGTGTTACGGGACCTACACTGCTGCTGTACGTGCCGGATAGAGGTCACGTGTTATACTTTTGGTTTTCAAAATTTTGTATGCTGAGGCACCCCACTAATCGAACAAGCTAATCAGCAGATACATCCAACTACGTACATCTGAATCCCAGAGCAGAAACCTACTAGCCGAACCTGTCTACCATTTGACAAGCTTTGTGGTCGGGGCGTCTTGACGACCGCCCCACGACTCTGGGAATAACGTAACTGCGCATGAATCCATGGTCATTTCTTCTCCATGACTTGGATAACACTCCAAATAGTTCTGAAAACCATCATGTTTGAGAATATTTTGGTCGATTTTTCATAATTTCAGGGCAGCGCATTGACAGTGCTGTGCACTGGATACCTGCGCTTTACAAATTACATTCCATACATTTAAACATACATGTATATGTTAATAGTGAAAACACAGAGGCACTATAGGTATATAGATCTCAACCATAGTTTGTTACAGGAAAGGTACAAGTTTTCTACATATGAGAGCGTGAGTGGTGTAGCGGTCGACCTCGAGTCCGTTGTTTGTTCGCATCCCGAGTACCCTTGAGCAAGGTATTAACCTCAAATTGCTCCTCTCCCCCGGTGTATCAATGGGAACTGTATATAAGACTACATCATTTTACATACTAGGTTCCTTTGGTCCTCTCCCCTCCCCCCCTACCTGCATCACAAGGACTTCTGGGGCAGTGATCCTAAGGGAAGAGGGGGGGGGGAAATGAAGAATTTGCTTATTAACTTCGATTTTCACTTGGTCACCCTTTGGAGGAGAGGTTTCTTCAGAATATTTATTTTGGCAAGAGTAATTATCAAGGGGAACATCTTCTCGCAGATGTTACTGTTTGGTCTGAGAGTATTTATCTTTCCAGAACAGTCTTTTCCTTGTTCTTCGGGAATTGTGAGATAATTCTTTGAATTCTGTTTCATTCCTCTTGGGTTATAGTGGTTTCAGGGTCATTCATCAGTTCCTTCATGACCTTTCCTACGAACCGAAAACTATGTCCAACATACGTCTCCCCCAATACCATATTGCTGGCTTATGATCAATACACAGATATCCTTACCTTCAAACGGATCACTGAAATTTGGTCGTTTGATTTCATCGATTAGTATTAATAGAACTTGAGACACAGTTCATATAATCACACACAGAAATACAGCTGAAAAATGTGAAACATAAACCAGCAATAGGAGCAATAGCTCAACTACCCCCTCCAACTTCCTGTAATGCTTTCTTAAAAGTGTGCCTAGATATTCAGAGAACACAATCATCCATTGAGTTCAAATTGGACATGTGGGTTAAAGTATAAAGCGTAAGAAGCCTATAGTTCCCTCGATGCTATGTTAAATAGAACTTCAGAAAACATTTTAATAATAGCAAACAGAACTAGACAAGTGAGTAGGTAAATCGCCGATGTGTATAGTCCGGCAGGAAAGCCTTGTAGACCTCACCTTCTGTGATTCTGTATGACTACTGGTGTCAAGACCAAGACTGCCACTTCCACATTCTCCAAGTTTTGTTTGAATATGACAAAGTTAGAAAAAGGAACTAAACCATGCAAATTGACTCCTGGGGGACCTTGTAATGAATTTCAGGCGTTAGGACTAATAGGCAGTCCACATCCACTGAGTTTCATTCAAATCCGTCAAAGTTGGAGAAATCGAAAAAAAAGAACAACACAAATTTGGCCTTCAGTGACCTGTTAACATTTTTTGGGACCAACTTTTATCCCCCACCAACAAGTTCGGGTAAGCGGACTTGCTTTGTATTTCGGGTAAAACTTGCGAGATAGAGGACAGCAGAAATGAAGTGATTCCCACTTTCGAACTCATACAAGATTCCACTAGGGCGCAGATGTGTAGTCAAACTTTAGGATAAATTGGATATATAATGCGGCTAATGCCTGAAGTTCCAGCGGCAGAGACCGTGTTGGCGCAGCAGAGACCTCGGCGGTGGTGGACAAAGCCCCAAACCATAATATCCCAGAACACCCAAACCATAATATCCCAGAACACGTACATCGAGATTTTAGAAAATATGGGACATGATACGCAAGGCTAGCAATGTCAACTACACCTCTCCTGTAATTTATCTTAATAGTTTGCCTGATGTGTTATTTTTAACATTGATAACTAATAAGACAATATATAGTATTTGTCAGAAATTCAAAATTTCTTCACCCCAAAAAATTCAGACTTACCATGTTATCTATAGCTAGATATTAAAGAAATGCATCAGTACTGAGGCTAATGGTGCGTAACTTGTCCTGAGGGTGTTCCCCATTACTGGAATATTTTGCTCCAATGATAACATCGCATCATGTAACCAGTGGCTGGAGCTACACGTACATGTATGCAATGTTTACACCGACAGGCCAAATTTTCAACCTACCACCAATAGGATTCTTCTTGGACTGATAAACACCATGCCCTAACCCCCACCCCACTGATTACTGTAACATCAATGCCAACCATACATTGGACATTGTGTCTCCAATTTTCCAAATCAACAAAACTTCACTGGTTGTGAATCTGTGAGTAGAAAAACGACAGAAACCAGCAAGGATACTTGGATGGAATTGGTCGAGATCAACAGTAAACAGCTTGATCTAAATAAGTACAACGATGATGGGTCGTATGACGAAATCTTGATAGTGAAATCCTGAAGAATTTTCAAGCCAGAGAATGCTCAAGTTTAGACAAACGTCTGGCAAAATAAGGGCGATGAGGTGGCCAACCCGGGCTGACGAAAGTCGCTGCAAAATGAGAAGTCGATTTGAGGGGGCCAACCGGGCTTTTGTGTTATTGCCAAATGCAAGGCGGCAGGGGTGGGGATTGCAGCAGGGTCCAATAGGGGATAAGTGAATTTCTGAAATAGATTAAAGCTACCAGCTATAAGAACTATCACCAAGGCTGTGGCAGCGGACAGTGGCACACTCATTTTTTTTCAGTTCATGGGTCTCAAATAACCCATTTGGCTCAAGTGTCCACGAATAGCATAGGGCCAAAACAAAATTTCTTCATAATTAGTTGGAGATTTTGCTACTGTTTCTACAACTATTTGAAATGCTACAGGCAACGAAGAATAGTATAGTAACCCCATTTCTAACAACAGACTGTCGCCTTGGGGCCCTACCCACAATGACGGCCAACTCAAGTATTTGGAACAAGTGCAAGTCGGAACGTCTTGTAGCTGCGGACAGCAAAACTCTCGTGGCAAATAACCTGAGTTTTCGCGCATTTCCCATTAAATTGTTGTTCA
This sequence comes from Sclerodactyla briareus, assembly GCA_026419785.1. Taxonomy (NCBI): domain Eukaryota; kingdom Metazoa; phylum Echinodermata; class Holothuroidea; order Dendrochirotida; family Sclerodactylidae; genus Sclerodactyla; species Sclerodactyla briareus. The sequence continues at coordinate 198,931 of JAODTK010003221.1, read as the reverse complement.
CATTCAACTCAACTGACTTCTACTGACATCTGTCCCTAACCATGGAATACTTGGCACTGTCTACTCTACTACCACATTAGCCTAATCTTTGCTATCATTGCCCATTCAAATATCACTTGTGCATTTTTTTTTTTTTCGCCATTTCACATTTATTGTGTGTTTCACATTCAACTGACCTCTACTGACATCCTGTCATAACCATGGAATGCCTTTGAACATGTACACCACATTAGCCTAATATTTGCTATCATGCCCATTACTAAGCCTGTGGCAGTGAACAGTGGAAACCCTTCCCACAGAAATGACTTCTAACATTGTTGACACTCATAGTTATAGTTGAACACTCCACAAGTTTACCATCAAACAGCATTTAGGTGGGGGGGGGGGGGAGGGCGCAAGCCCCATTTCAGGTCACCACGGGGAACTTGGACCGAGATGTAATGTAAACAAATCCTTGGAGGCAGGGACTGCGTTCACCTAGAATACTCACGGCGTCATCATATAACGCAGGTGGATCCCTCGTCATCAACAAGTGCAGTGAACAGACGCGTCATCAGATGCGTTCCGTGATTTTTTTTTTTTTGATCACGGGCCGTCGAATCATCAATATCCACCTCGCGTCATCATCCCCGTCAATCAAAAGGCATGTGAACGCAACGCGTGTCAAGATCACTTTGTTACTCCTGGCTAACGTGACCGTCGTATGGCGTTGTTTTACATACAGAAGCACACGCTGGCGGTAATTTCGCGGTACTAGCACACATATAGGGTTGCTTAGATTGCACGACGGCGACAGCAATGGCAACGTATGACGTAATTTTTTTTTTCACAAAATTCACTTTGTAGACCCACGTCTGCGGCGGGGGGGCGTCCGGCAGTAAGGGCGCTTTAGATTTCTACGACGTGTCAATTTGCCATTTGCGTGATGTATATGCGCGGTTTACGATTGCCGCGTTGCGAGGTATTGATCGTAAAATTTTCTCCGAATTATTCCTTGTTTAGGAGAGGCCTTTTGGGAATATGCTGCGCGCTGGGTTCACACACGTTCACGCGGACGGGACAACAGGAAAAGTGAGTGACCTCCCTCCCCTCCCCCGTCGTGGAGTGACGTTGTACGGCAGTTGGTGATGTTGTCGCATGCGCAGTAGGAGTTTTTCATTTCATTGCGTCATATACGTTTCCGTTGGCAGTTGCCGTCGTGAAATCTAAACCTATCCCTAATTTGTGTAGTTGCAAGTACGGTACATATGGCGATGAGTTTGCTAGCTCTATCTCGAATGCCGATTTAGTTTCAGTCATCACATCAATCCAGCACATGTTTTCCTTTTATGATTCAGAATTGACAGTAACCTTTCACATCCTATTATTTCATATTTCGTCGATAAGAAATTCTCTGCCGTACTCAGTACTTTTGTTCAATAGTTTTTTTCTTCTGCCCTCGTTATATTTTGGGGCTTCATCAGTTGCACGCCGATGTGGCGGTTGTCTTTCTTGATACAACTTGAGTGTTGTTTTGTAGTATTCTATAGTGCTGCCGATCAACTGATTAAGACAAGGACTTTATGTTCCTATCGTTCCTTCGTGGTAGGCCGCGTGGTCATCTGGAAGTTACTAGTAAATCTCTGAGATTTTGTTCTCTTCCGTAGGCAATATCGGGGACCTTTTAGGAAAAACAGTGGCGAAAGTTTGGGTGACTGTCATTAAGTGACAAATGCTTATTGAGGCTTTTCAGGTACCTGCTTTATATGGGGTGGGTATGTCAGTTTGAGCACCAAGATGGTTCTTACCGTGCCGTTTGTGCGGGCTTCGCATCTCGCAATTCTTAAACCAGATAGCATTGACACGGGGTCTCGGGGCACCAACTCGTCTTTGTTGTAGTTACGGAACAGAAGTTTTTCTGTGAAGAATTGTTGGTTCTCGAGTAGGTTGCCCCGTGGTGGCATAGGGTGCATTACCCTAGGACCTCCCTTTGATAAAGCAATGAAGGTGGCGTGGGATGAGCCGAGTTTGCGATCTAAGAATTGGTAGTTTTCCGTAGTCTTGATAGATTTGTATCATAAGGATATTAATTCTCCCTTGGGATATGTCTCCCTTGAAAACCGTTAGAAACCAAATGGGAGTGTAACTTCAGTATCAGAAATTTCGGCCGTGAACTTGAGGCGTGGGTGTTATGAGTTGAATACGTTCACCATTTGAGTTGAGTTCATCTTTACTTTCACTGTACAACAGAGACATGTATCTCTGTACCTGAGCAACCATGCAGTCAAAACAACATTAGTAAGCAGCAGGGACAGTACGCAAGGAGTATAATACCCTCGATCCTTCGCTCGATCGCACCGCCTGATGACGGCGCGTCCCCCCCCCTTCACGATCCACGCACTCGTAATCAACATTGTGAACAGAATCCGCCGTAACTACAGGTGACCTCGTTAATTGAATTGTGGTTTGATGACGCGCGCGTTATCATTTGTGACCGCGGGGAGGGCCTAAGGTTAAACTAGGGCGAGATGCGATTGAAGACAAATCAACACCCCCTGGACAATAGGTTGTATTGTCAAAAAAAAAAAAAACGATTCTGCAGAAGGAACTTCTGATAGATAAGGTAAACCCTGCTCAGCAGAGATGGAGTATGTAAACAAACTTGTAGCAGGCAAGGAGAGCTCAAAATAAAGTGGAAATGGGTGGGGTAATATTATTGGATTTAATTAAATCTCATAAACACTATGCGAACATGCCGACAATGTAGCTAAGGCGAGCCGTAGCAAAAGCTTCATCCACCACCAAGTTTCAACCTGATAGCCAGGTATGGTTAGAAGTTATGAATGAACGGACGAAAACAGAGGACGAAACGAAACCCGGTACGAAACGAACGAACGAAGAGACCAGGGTGACGACTTGTAGAGTGCTCTCCAGCAGCTAAAACAGTGTACATCAGCTTTACCAACAATTGTCAGCTCTTGTTTCAGTTGCTTGGGGTTCATTCGCTTTAAATAGTTGCCTGAGATTGCAAGGAATGACAGGGGCAGGTGGCATCATGGGAGAGATAATCTCACTTTTGGCCTGAAGGGAAAGAAGAATCCAAAGCTTTTTTGGAGTTCAAAGAAAGAGGAACTGCTGGTTCATCTATTAAGCAATTGATCAGTGACCGTGTGAGCCCAGAGGAACATGGAGGGTCCACCGATGGAACCTGCTTGGCACATCATAATTGGACAGACAGAGGCGAGGTTGATGGAGGAGGAACTGAAAGAATGGTTTCCTATGACTCAGATAGAATAAACATGCAGAAACTATCAGATTCAGGGCGGCGGAACTACTGTGGGGGGGGGGAGGTGGAGGGGCGACGTGAACCCCCCCCCGCTGTCCTTCAGACATGTTATAGCCCACTGAAACATCGCTCTGGCCTGTTGAGAAACTATCCCACCCCCATCCATTTTCAAGAAGTGGTTGTGTCCTTTTGAGTGTTCTACTCATTCATGTCCCCATGTAGGTAGATGATCATATTGTTTGGGGGTCAGATCCAAGACCTCATTCCCCGGCAAGGTATAAAGGCTCACAGGTTTAAAATTCTGAAAAGTTTGTGAGCATGATTACTTGTGCAAAACTAAATGATGTCGAGAGCTCATACTTGACAAGGAGGGTGCCTTTTGGAGAAGATATTCTCTATCATCTTGGGTTTGGGGCACACATTCAAAGGTCCCGTATCGTTATGTGGCATGAACAAAGGAACATCCTCTATTCGCTGTGGCGTGGCAAAGAATCACTGAGCAATAGGGTTTGTTGCAGATAGCTTCCTGTTCACGGTCAACCAACAACGATCAGGCCAACATCTTTCATAGAGGCAGGGTGGGCGGGGGGGGGATGCGGTAGGGAATATTTCAGGGCATCAACCAGCTCACTGCGTGAACTGGCATTGCAGTCCGCACACACAACTAGTATGTCTGCTGCATTACTGTTAGCGACACGCGACAGAAGACAGTTCTCTCATGGAGTCATATTCTCAGTGATCAATACAAATTTTCTCCGTTCATGCATGACAAGACGCTCAATATGCAGGGTACTGGTTTGTTGATTTGGGACTAAATAAGCCAGCTGCTTCTGATACTCTAAACGCTGGCTAATCCAAGAACCCAAACATAAATGACAGCCATAGCCTAGGAATGAGGGTTCTCTATAAGAGCAGAGAATTAGAGTCATCGAGGCTTCCAGATAATTCAGAAATTGACATTATGTGTTGGATACACGTATAGGTACTCTAAGGGGAAGGGCCCCCCGAATAGATCATTTTTGCCATGTCATCGGATGGGTGTAGGTTTCTACACGGTGTATATTTTACCTAGCTACATCTTCTTTAAACCAAACCTCAGTGATACCTATGGTTACTATGGTACAAAAATAACATTAAACCGGACGCAGACAGAGCTCCAAAATATCCAGGTTAGAGTAAAACTACAGAACCAATGGTGCTGCAGCTAAAAAAGCTACACAAATGTAATTTCTGCTTTGGAGATTATAAATTGCCCTTTTTGAGACTCCAAATAACACCAAGATGACCACTAATTTAATTCTCAACACCACTCACCCTGTATGTGCCATTGGTCACAGATAACGGACTGGATTTTTACAGAGTGGATAGATCGTAGAGGACGGACAGTGGCGCGGTCAACAACAAGCTCAAGCAGCATAGCTGGTTTGAGGTGAATTTTTTTTTTTGCCTAACCGACACTTAGTGGCTATCGAGGACAGCTACATTTTGAGGGGAATTAACTGAGGAGGATACTCCTGTACACCCATATGCCCATAAGGATATTTTTTAGCTCCTAATCTGGCGGGAAACAAATGCCAAGGCAACCCCACTTGACTAACCCTCCAGTTATATTTCCACCACCAAGATGCACGCATCTGCTCCAAGTTCTGGCGTCGGAATTAGATTAGAATCCCTCCTTTCTCATCTCAAGTTTGAGAGATGTTTAGAGTGCACTTGTCAGTTACCCTACGCTTTTTTTGTTCCCCTCGAAGGAGAGGTTTCTTCCTGCCTAACTTTTCTTCTTAGGAGGGGCCCCCTGTAGGCTGTAGTTTGGTTGTTCTTATGGGCTAGGCTCTAGCCTAATCGTTTATTTGTGGCATATGGTGTACAGGGAATGAAATACGACTGCAGTGTAATCTAAGTTGGTCCCCATTCCTTCCATATATCAAACACACGGTTCATGTTATTCAAATTGTGATATTCAAGAAAGTGGAAAATGACGTGAGGTCAGCACTGCCAGACCAGCACTAACCCTAACGTCAAGGCTGTAACCTGTTCGTCACTGAGAGGTACGCAAACAAGACTTTGAAATATTCAACGATCTACTCACATAGATGGTCGTTTTCGTGCCTCTTCTTCAGATTTTTCCAAGATGGTCTTATCTTGAAGATCGAGCAGCTTGGCCATATCCTCGAGGCCCACGCCTCTGCTGAGTATCTCCACGGCGACAGAGGGCTCTCCGCCTCTTACCCCGTTAGATCAACGTCCTCGGAAAGGTCTTGGACTCTCCCCTCGTCGGTAGAAAGTTAACAATATCAGCCTGTGTGGGAAAGAGCAAACAGGAATCAGAATAGCGTGGGAACACTAAGTGTCTCAATAAAAGATCGCAGGCAAACTCTTAAAAAGCTATGGACACAATGTTTGACAAGAAAATTGAATTAATTGTAGAACGGCGACTGTTTCATTCACCTTTCCTCATGCAAGAGTGAGCATATAATGGCAGATGGAAGTGAATATGAGAATTGTATCGAACGTACTCCTAAAACAGCCACCTTTCTTCAACCCAGAATATGTTTGTGACTGTCAGGAGGTTTGATCGTCAACAAATATATATTGAAAAAAAGAAATTGCACGTCATTTTGAAGCTCCAGTAAGTGGAGCTTCAGACTGTCCGATCGATAAGATGGCGGGTTTGAATCCCACGTACTGATCAAAGTTTTCACTTGGCAAGAGGCTCCATCTTCCATGTTCCTCTCCACCCAGGTGCTGAAGGAACCTGTGAGGAATCGGAGTATGCGGCGCTTGTATTAGCTGCTGCACACTCTCTTAAGAGGATTGTCGGAGTGAGACCAGTGTACTCAGGTGCCCGAGGTCTGTAATATGAGTATCACACGTCTGGCATCCAGTTCCATGTCAAGTACTAGAATGCATCAAATCAGAATGAGACAATCGGTGATGACAAATACAGCAAATTGGCCATGAGGAAGTTATTAGCGCGTGTGAAAGTATGTCGGAAAAATATTTGACTATAATCTTTGAGATTTTCAATAATATATATAATGGTTTGTTGTTCTAAATCATCGTCTAGATTCCTGGCCAATATGTTATTGCACAAGACCAGGCCTGTAAGACAAGGGTTTTTCTTTATATTCAACTACATAATCGTGTGGAATATTTCTTGTGTTCACATAACTTTTTTGGCATTCACACAACTAATTGACGGTTATGGGAGAAAATGATGTTTGGAAAATTTCACACATATACTGGCTTGGCACCTCAGGAAGGAACTTTGACCTTTAATCCTAGACATCCCACGTGTAAAGTTGGGAATAAAGAAGATAGGATATGATAGTGCCCATCTTTATGCTTATAACTTGTGGAATGGGAACCATCTTTAACAGCTGTGCTATGGAAAAAATAGTTATTCACATAGAAAGAAAACGGAAAATACTGAAAAACAGTTGTCTTTTTCTTCCCCCCCAAAAATTTGCTCTCGGGGTGAAAAAGACTTCCTGGGGTGAAAAAAAGACCAGAGTGAAATATATCACAGACAGGTTCAATTGTCACCAGGGAATGGTTTGTCCATTCAATCTTGTTTGTTATTGCATTAGACTGCAAATTCTGTTGTTAAATTGCAGCATGGTATGTCTAACAAAACAATGTGTTGCCCCGTTCTGCCAAATAAAACATGTCGGGTTACTGTTCAGCATTGAATCAAATGGGGATTGATAATACAGATAGATGATGTTGCCATAGAATGACAAGCTGTGGTAAACAGGGAAGGCACCAAGTCTGATGGCATGGTAGGAAAAGTGGGGGTGGGGTAGAGGACACATGGACCCCAAGTGAAATGCCCCCCTCCCATCAATTAAAATGACTATGAAAAAAATTGAGCAACTTAGATGCATGCAGTATCTTATGATAAATCATGAAATTTTTTATTATTAGAATTGGAAATTTCACCAACAATGAAGAGACATGGCACCACCCCTCCCCCCAATTTGTCATCGGCTTTTGCATGGTTGCCGTTCACCTATCGATGTGTATTCACGGAAGTTGGAGGCAAAAGTAGGTATACAGTACTAATATCGTGATATATGAAGGCTATTTGCAAGGGAAATTCCTAAAGTCATCTAAGAATCAGCCAGAAAAACTAATGACCTAAATATTGTCTCCATACTCAAATAAGTATTCTTTATGGCTGGGGTAATAATGAACACTCTCGGGGTAAAAAAAGATTGTCTTTTTTTTTTACCCCAAACACATGTGTCTTCCTGGGGTTAAAAGCTGGACAGCCTTTTCCTGGAGAGTTAAAAATAGAGAGGGTACTTTCACTAGTATATCAGGGAGGGACACCTCGAAGAGCGGTACAGTATGAAAATTAAACTGCCATAACTGACAGTTCTGGATGAGGCCAAACGTCGGGTTGAATGACGTAAACTTAATCTGGCCATTTGGTCCGCGTTATGCTTCGAAAAATGCGTTATCTGGATTAGAGCAACCACCAGTACTGACTATGCCACATTATTATAGAGATTGCTGGATAACAATGTCCAATGACAACAATCTGAAAACACTCCCGTCTTTTTTTTACCCCACGTTACTATAAAAATTAGTCAATGATTACACTGACAAAGGAAACATACATGGCAAATTAGTCAACTCTGTAGCAGCTAACATTTAAGATTTCGGGCAACTTTCTCAAAATAAATTCCCCATTACACAGTTTTACATCCTCTAATGACTCTGACCTGAAACAACCCGAACCCCCATAAGTACCATAGTCAATAATGACACTGAGGGAGCATCATGAGGACCCAACTTTTTGTAAGGAGGCACATTTAAGTTTTGTCACACAAAGGGCTCATTAATGCGAGGCTCTCTACTGACCTCTGACCATGACCTTTGGGTGGTCAAAGGTCACCAGCAGTCAATGAATATATGTGTAAACTTTGGTTAAAATCCATCGAGGCAGGAGCATTTGAGCTGCCAAAAACATGCCATTTTGCATATAATTCTACAATGAAAGGAATGGCCTATTAACCCCATTTCAATGACAGTATGTGGTGCCATGGTACCAAGCTAAGTCGGGCACACGGTAACAATACGTAAAGATGAAATTGGAGAACGGTCTACTCTAGCCAGAAAATATCATGAGGACATAAGCAGGGAGGCTGAATGTTGTGTTGTCACAGGTAAACATTGCCCTGATTGGTCAAGAGTTTTATCCCTTCACGGATCAGCCTGCATTTTAGGTTATGTTAGTGTGTTGCGACTAGCACTTATTAGGTATGTGCGTTTCTGATAGTGTTAAGATGCTTCACAATGTGTTCCACACATTCAAGTTCAAGTGGTGATGGTTCCACGCCTTGACAAGAAGGTTAATGGGGGGTGGGGGGGTGGTGGGGGATGGAGCTGTATTTAGCTTAAGTTATTAGTACTGCCAATCTATAGGCACAGCTCTCTAGGGGCAATATGTTTTTTTGTTTGTTTTTTGTGGGGGATGGGGGGGGAGGAATAATTATGATGTGACCAACTTCAAGGGGAGCGCCACCATGAGCTTCACAGAGGCATACAGGAAAATAATGTGCTTATGTCAGGGAATCAAAGCATGGCCGTCTCTCAGCAATGAGAAAGCTTAAATTATCTCAATCAATTGGGAGTCTTAATTATTTTCATCCTGCGGAGGACAAATCAATGGGAGTAACGGTCCCATCAGTGGCGAGAACTCAGAATCCACAGCCAGTTCGGTTTTGGAATGCGAGCCTTCGAATACTTCAATACCCAATTGCCAAAATTGCACCCTAATTTCACCACAATCTAGCTAACCCTGGCAAACTAGAAGCGCCTCATTGGCCCACCATCCTCCTTTCTACAATTTGCCCGTCTTGGCTGGCTACAAGCTTTTAGAAACCCTGAATTATTCCTATTAAATTTAACTTCTTGTGGAGATAACAGAGAGGGATATATTAACACCAGAGGTCTACCGATCCCTCTGATGCTGTGTGCAGTGCTTCGAGTATCCTTGATGAGGATAAGCTGTCTGTTATTGTATTGTTTGTTTGGCGTGTCTCAATCGTGGTCCATACCGGTGGCAAAGAACTAAAGAGAATGTATAGTGTGAACGAAATGGGACATGGCAGAATTCACCAAAATGGAACTCATAGGCTATAGAGCGAGCACTATGTAAATAATATATGTAGAGAAAGATAATGGAGTAGACTTATACGCCATGGGATCTCCATGGGTGTTCGGTAGTCAGTGACACCTGTTCATTTCCTAGTAACCTTGCAGGGACTAGAAAACTGTCCATCAGTGCCATATCAAGAGGAAGTTACACAAAGAATTAACCAATTCAATTTTACGGAAGGGGAAGCACTCAAGAATCTCATGCGTCTAGCTAAAGGGGAAACCGGGTGACCACAGGCATGAAGCTTCCTCGATGACCTACAGTCTCTAAAAATAGAGGAAGTTAGGAACAAACAAGGTTTTGCGCCACCTCAATGGCTGACAACAAAGAAGCGTGAGCTGTTGGACCCTCAACTCTAACGTACAGGCAGGTACCTGTTCTGCTTCCATTACGTTTTGAAGCGATGAACGTATTCTGACGCCGGCAGACTATGAAACTGTTGTAATGCCTCTGAAGGCCATGATGGGCCTACGTTCAGTTGAACAAGGAAGCTACCAATAGGTGAACATCTCAGAGGAAGTTAACCTTGTCAATGATCACTTCAGTTGCATATTAAGGGGGGGGGGGAGCACTCCACCACAATCTAAGGTCACGGTGGACTTCTTTGCCTTGTCAAAATTGTCTATGACCTCCACTAACGAGGAAAAAACCTAAAAAAGATAATTTACTGTTGGCCTATTTCAGATTGGGTTGACCACCTTATAAGTAAAACCGGAAAGCCAAAGACTTGGCGATTTATTGACGCATAGATAACAATGACCACGAAGGCCCTGACCCCAAAACAATATGGACCAAGTAAACATCATCCAGACCCACATACAAGTAGAGCTAATGATCCATCCAGATGGGATTGAGTTATCTTTCCAACAAGTTGGTCAAAATATATATATTGCTTAACAATTCCTGATCTTTCCAAAACTTACCCCGAAGCCACACCCAAGGATTGAATAGGGTTGTTGTTTTAACTCCCCCCGGAGACTGCGTATCCAATTTTAGCTTGATCGCACAGAATTCTGGACTTATTGGGATCACAAGGTACTCAGACTCTGACCTCTGTTGACCTCAGAGAATTGACCTAATTGAATAGGGTTCATGTGCATTATACGGAACCCACATACCAAGTATGATATTGACAGGGGCCGTAGCGAAGGGTTGATATTGGGGGGTGTAGAGTTCTGTTTTGCGACGGATCTGGCAAGGGTGACTGATATGGGGAGGGGGTGTCCCCCTCCCCTTTGGAAAATTTTGAATATTGAAACGTTCCCAGATGCAATCTCTTGCAATATTTCAGTAAAAGTGAGCGTTCATACGGTACTTATGCGACCAGGCTCACCAAGTACGCGGGACCCTTTCAATTGGGAACGTCGAAAATTTTTGCCAGAATTCTAAACAATGCGCGATTTTTACTGCAGCTCGTGAGTATATGAAGCAGGCCATTAAGTCCACACTGCGCGCGAAGCAAGCAAAAATTGCACTTCAATGTGCGATTGATCAAAGTTCAGCCATTTAGTAATCTTTCCACTATGATTATATCTAGTAACCAGATTTGAACTTATCTGTGCCAAAGTGGGTAGTTTCCTGCCAAATTTTCGCATCTTAAAAAACACTGGGGGGGGGGTGACCCTATCTCTCGGCCTTGTACTCTAGCTCCCCCGGCTAGCAGATTCCCGCCTAAAACCAATGTTTTCATTGTTTATCTGAAAATACTTGCTAATTGTTTTCAGCAAAATTGGCTTGATTTTTTTTTCTTTATGTATTACTCTATGACAGGAAAACAAAAACTTTCAAAGTACTGTCGGACTCAGGGAAAATTAAAAGTCCAAACGCTAAAGCTTTATTCCCCTTTTGCCGACATGCGACAGACTCGGTCACTCGTCCAATTACACCGACAGCGGACAAACCGTCACAATAATGTTTGCCGGCGTGGCCTTCTCTTGCCGACGTAATTCCTTTTCACCGAACTCTCTGAATGGGCCAATTAGATGAAGAGCCAGGAGTCGAAATAGCAGCAAGAATAAAGTCTGGCCTTCCGTTTTTTTTCTATTCCTCATTCCATTCCCTGTCTGTCCCTCACTCCCACTTACTTCACTTTTCAGTTCCCTTCCCATCTTTATTCTTTTCCTCCTCTCTCTTTTCCTCTTCTTTTCCTCCCTCTCTCTTCCCTCGTATTTTCTGTCTCTGTTCTCCTTTTGTTGCCGACAAAAACCGAAAATTGCGACGGCACGAAATTATGGGGGGTGGACACCCCCACACCCCCCGTCGCTACGGCCCTGGATCTTGACCTATCCAGGTGGGTAGGGTTATTGTGATAAGACCCAGGAATTACACACACACAATGCATACTCACACACCATGCATGACTGCATACACGCATACTCACACACACTGGCATGACTGCATAGACCCCCTGGCTTCCATCAAGGATAAGAAATATCAAACAAGATTTGCTACGATTCGTGAAAATGAAAAGAATTGGTTTCAGCAATGTGATTTTCAACACAACAAGAAGGAAAACTGGAGCCTTATCGATACCCAGAATTACGGAAGTACCTCCTTAGTACAAGGCCTTCCTTCTTTCAACCATGATACGTCACAGAAGCTAACCAGGATAAATATTGCGATAGGCAGGAAGTTCCCGCGCCCCATATCATGTTGACAGTATAACTGCAACTCAGAGTGCATGCACAAACTAATGTATTATAGTAGCGTTATCATGAGACAACCAGTAACTGGAATCGATCAGTGCATTATAAAGGAGATATTCAGCAGTGGGTATCGAACGAGTGAATTTTCAAATGTATTCTTTTCTTCTGTGCAGTTTGGCAATTACGATTTTCCCAATTGTGAAGTGAACCTGGGTGACACAATTCGTTCTTCAAATGGCCACTAAATGACTACATTATTTCCACTGCTCCTTCACTGCTCTCACTAAGTAATTTAGGCAAAGAAACGTATTTCACCAAACAAAAAGTTCATGTGTGTACATTTGGTTCATGTTTAGCAGAAAATTGTACAATAACTCTACACCAGTGCTTGACTCAAAATAACACATAAAAAAGCCCCAGACTCCAGGCATTCCATTTCGTAACTACTACATGGAATAATAACAAATTTGACATCTGGAAGGATCTCATCCAATAAATTATGCTGCCAGATTTTCGTGTAATTTGGAAGGAGTACGACATGGAATAATGGTAGAAGTCTGTGAGGTGATTGACTCATGATTGCTCTCTCCATTGGAATAACAGAAACATCCTTTCCCAGGATCCAATGTGTCAATTCCGCTTCCCAACAGCCAGTATAACACACAGCTTTCAATGACAGTGCTAAATAACAATGCCAAATGATAAAACGGCACAGCATGGTTCCATCAAAAATGATACAGAATGATACAAAACATACAAACATGACACATCAGCCTCGGGTTATCGTGACAAAATTGATTTGCAGGGGGAAGAAGGCAGACGAAATCCATTACGGTTGCATGGTTGCACCAATCTGCGCACCTGGTGAATGTGCTGAGAGGTGACTCATGCCTAATCGATATGACGTGTCCTACAGTACGAAACCTGGCAGAAGGGTCAACCTTCCTCCAAAGGAATTTTGCCTTATGTATATGAGGATGGTCGTTTGTCAGTCTCGAATGAATATAGGACCGTTTTAGGGGAACAGTCCAAAGAAAGCAACGATTATTTGAAACCTTGTTACCTATTATGATGTGAAAAATGTTAATAGGAGCAACGACACTACAAACATGGGATGTGAAATGGAGGAAAATTACCTGAGAAATAGATGAGATTTCAGGGTTTTGCAACTTTTTGGTGAGGCCCTACATTTGAGAATTTAGGAGGAGGATGCAGGGTCACACTGGTCAGTTTTGTTCTGTTCATTCACCAGTGTTGCCAGATTGAGATGAAACAAGGGTGCAGTTCAAATTTGCATTTGATTAATATGGATCATCCTGAAAAATTTAACCAAGTTTGGAGATGAGATGTGCACAGTCCAATGAACTCTAGCAGGTTGGAAACAGGCGTTAGACTTTGTTCACCTCGTATCAACCTCATTTACTTATATGTGCAGGATGACGCTTTAACCAGTCAGTGTTTTGCCTAAACAAGAGTCTGTGCGACTTCGTTTTGCTCCCTGACGAACTAAATTATGGGCAGGACTAATGGGCAGTGCCACGTAAACGTGATTAAGCAATCAAACATTTTCTCTTTCACTTAATCACGGGAAGCGGCCATGCCTGCTGGAAAATTACTCTATTGATCTGATCTGGAATTGTCAAAGCAACATCCAACCTAGTTTTTGAGTACATTAGATGGCTACTCTTTTTAATTCCCCAATTTGTACGATTAAGATTTCTCTGAATTTGTGCGGCAATACCAAACAAGCCACAATACGCCAGTGTAGAGCTAAAGCAGTGGCTTTGGTTCATTTAGGCTTCAGATTCTTGGAGAAATTCTTATTTTCAGTATCGTAGAAGGTTATGGAAAGTCTCCGGTAATAATCCTGACAGAAATTTGGGGCGATTTCTCGCGGAATCTTTTCAGGGTTGCTCCTCTCCATATCAACGCCTGTGTGTGCTAACTGATGATTGACATCTATGTCACCTGAATTGTAATGGAACAGAATCTCAATGTTTTGGGATTTGTCAAACGAAGTCTTGCAGACAATATTCGACCATGGTATATACTGAAGAGTGACAGCCCTTTCTATATTAGGAATGGCTTCCTCATATCGTCTGCTTTAAGCTAAATGAACTCACGCTGGGGTAATTTCTAGGGGAAACAAGCAATTTGGAAGAGTTAACAATTGATACGCTGTACAGGTAAGTATGTGAACATCACTTTCGACACAGCAATCTCAAAATCTGTGATAGCCTCATGTTACCCAAAACATCAAATTTCAGCTTGACAAGAGATTATGACATGTCCATTTCAGTATCTGCAATCATATGCTAGAAATAGTCGAAGATGAAAGGAATTCCCAGAAATGTGAATGTGTGGATGTCACTGATATCAACACAAAGAGGTGAGGGACACTTTATAGTCTAGGCTATAGGTAGAGCGTTCACGCGTTCATTGTACATAGACATAGCAAAGTAACAGAAACATAGACCTTTTCGCAAATAGCCTCTCGCAATGCATTGTGGTCTAACTCAGGGGGCAAAGTAGGCAATCTATGGAAGGCCAAATGGGAATTTCAGTGGTTAAAATTGATTTTTCATGTCGAGAATTAGCACAGTAGTCGGATTTGTCACGATAAAGATGTAAAAAATGATCGGGGACAACATACTAAATTTTGAGAGAATATGCACAGAGAATGAGGAAGATAATTAAAATGTAAAAGTTTGTCCAAAATACATGAAACACAAAATTGCCCCCTGAAGTATCCCAGCATGCACCCTAAACTATCCCACAGTGCACTGCAACATGCTATTTGCGAAAAGGCTAATGACTCATTGTTAATCTTCAATAATATACATACACTGTACTCACCTCAACTCAGTATAGAAGCCTTATCCTTGAATTGGCAGGGCTAGCTCCGAACTCGCTTTAAAACACAGAGCTACTTTGGCAGCCCCACTGCTAATGCTAGGAATTATAGTTTACGAGCAAGATAAATCAGCACCTCATGGAGCTGTGGGTGATATCACATGTGAGAGATGTTCCCTACTCATAGCAGCGACACTCCCTCCCCACCTGTAACACAGTTTATGGACATGAGCTATGGACAAATCTACTAACTGAGGTCTCGCACAGGTTAAGACCCTGGGTATTCTAGGGGGGCCACTCTCGCTACCTGCAGTAGGTCAAAGGTTACATTCTTACCTTAAAACAGGAGGAAATTCGCAGGGAGGTACTATTTGTCTTCATCGGAGTTGGACCTCCCCTGATAGGCAGACAGACCATGCTGAGCTGAGTTTTTTTAATAACAACAATAATATTTTTTCAATGACACACCCCACCATTCATGGCAAATAATTCCCCCGGGACTGCATTGCTACAGCTAGTAACTTTATAGGAAACAAAGAGAAAGTATAACAAGACTTCATCATGGACAGCAGAAGAAGGAAGTGGGTTTGCAGATAAAGTACATGAACCTTCTGTCTAGTGCTGGTGCCCATGTTAACAAGCCTGTTGAAGGTTGCATGTGTGCCTGCTGACCACTAATAAATTCAGGAGTGTGTAGACTGGGATCGCAATACCGATTATTTGTGACGTGTCACTACTCCTTGGAAATAGAATCAATTAATCCCATGTTTGACTATGTCATTGTTGATACCGGAAAGTACAAGGTGGGGAATGGGGATCTTGAAGTTCTGTGCTGGTAGGATATAATACAGACCGGTAGGTAATTGTCATGGGTGGGGGGGGGGGGGGAGGGAATTTCAAGAGATCTTTGAAAATCCCACATCCAGGTCAAACTGTGGGTGTACCGCTATAACCTTTGAAACTATCAATATAATCTTATCGACCCTGACCAAGAACATCCCATTATGCATCCTAACCTTGAATGGTGACAAATTACCTAAGGGTAGTGAGAGAGGCCCCCTTCCAAGGATATCAATCACTATTCAAACAAGTACTAACAGCCAACTGGGTATTGCTCTGCTATTTACATTTACATGTGCTACTGTCATATGGGGAGGGGGGGGGAGGGTGGGGGGAGTTATTCTGAGGTCTAGGGAAATCAGCCCTCACCCTCCCCCCGGGCATTTGAAAGATTCTAAATGCTGTATGGTGCTTTGTTTGAGCCTACAATCACAATAAAATTGGTCCAAACTCTGCAGAAAGCTCTTTTTCCACTTTGAAAACATTCCGATCTTGGTTTATATGGTGGAGATCCAGGGAAGGGGGGCAGGGAAGGGCAGGAAGGGTAAGAATCCCAGAATACTCCTGGGTATGCCACTGGAATCTGGTATTCAATTTAAAAACAGAGAAAATCCAGAAAAACAAGGAAAATCTATGAAACCCCAACAACTACTTCAATTGACACCGAGAAGTCAAGCATTTTACCTGTCCAGAGGACCGCCCGCCCCCTCTATTAAGCGCTGTTCACACTTGTGGGATAGGATACGATACGATAAATTTATCAGAGTGTTCACACTTGTGCGATAAAAATGTTGTACGATAACTTTATCGGTTGTCTCGGCGCCTAACATAACAGATAAAGTAGTGGGATTTTATTTGAGAGAAGCACAAGTTATTTCCCCTTTTGTCGCTTTAGGCGGGGAATAGCCTGGTCGGCAGAGTTTTGAGTACCAAGAATTGTAATTTCGAAGCAATTTGAGTTTGTGTCTTTCTAAGTACTTGTAGGAAGCGTGGAGAAGCGCAATTGACGATCACGAATCAGATAGCTGACCTCACCATCCCCGCCTATCCTCTCGTTAGACACCCAGTCTTAATTAGCATCAGTATCCATAATACGGCGAGGTGAGGGTCAGCCAAGAAAGCATTCAGTCAATTGAGTCAATTCAGTTAATTGAGAGAAACTTTGAGATTGGTTAGTTCTGCTCAGAACATACATGTAAAAATAAAAATAGTGCCTACAGCTCGACCTGGGTCAACTTACTACTTTTCTCACGGATCTACAAGACATAATTAATTGAGTTAAATCGACATTATACCCCCCCCCCCATAGCTTATTTCTGTGCCTCTTCCGTTTCTATTCCGCCTCTTTCTTTCACATGAGGTATGGGTGAAGTTTCCATCAATACGTCAGGCTGTGGATCGAGACCCTCTGGAAAAAAACCCTCCTACCATGCTCCTCTCAAACAGCCACAGCACCCCCTCCCCCGGCCACTCATAACCAACCGCTATCTCCTGCCGTTGAATGTCACATGATGATACATTCTCGGGCGCCGGCCGCAACATGACCCCATTGACTCCTGGTCACGCCTCGCTTAATATAGGTATATGGGGGGGCTTCATGGATTCGACTGAAATAATGGTTTCGTTGGTCGCGTGCATGCAGTGAATAGGGCCAAGAAGCTCATTCAGAGGCCAATGTCTTCCCCGGATACGTCACAAAACCAATCAAAACCCTTGATTTATCACTGAAACCCACTTTCCACACTAAACTTCCCCCAATAGCCTGTGGGGCGTTCCAACTCTTTGCAGAATTGCGCAAGTTTATCACTGCATTGCGCAAGTTTATCGCATCCGATATATTATCGTACGATTAAACGTAAAACAGATAAAAAAAGATAAAACTCGACGTCCGATAAATTTATCGGTATCGTATCGCCACAGGTGTGAACACTCCTATTGAAAATAACACTTTTTAACTCGACGTCCGATAAAAAAAATGTATCGTATCGTGTCGCACACGTGTGAACAGCTCTTTATGGGCTGAAGAATAAGCCAGATCTAGGAGCACCGTAGGCCAGCATTGATATGAATTATTGTTAGGAAAGATGGACGTGCTAAAAATTGTAGGCGCTTTGTACTTGTAGGCCTTGTATTTTAAGTGAATTGGATGCCAGACCAAGAGTATAGCAAAAATGAAACTGATGCAATAGCTTTGCATATAAATTATGAATTAAGAGACATAGGCTGCTATCAAAACAACTTCGGACTGTGCACAGTGATTTTTTCATTTCTATAATCGGTGACTACTGAACCATGAAGGCATGACGCCTCAAAGCCTATAGAGCTGAGGAGACCTGGGTCCTAAGCATGCACGTGTCCACGTCTATCAACAGGGTATTCAACTCTTGGCAAATAATTTATTTCACAGTAGGATCAACAAAATTTACAGACCAACAGTGTAGTCTGCTACCAGCAATTCAGACAATCGCAAGGTGTGAATGTTAATTAACCGTGAGTTAGAAGATCCCCAAGAGTGATAGTTCAGTATGCAGGGTAGGTTAACGATGGTGATGGTACAGATGTCAGTGTCTCTGCTCTTTCACAGCATATGCCAAGTCCGTCAGGAATTTGTCGCATTTAGCGCAATAAATCTCCAACATTTTCTGACGGAGCTGAAACTTGGCACACATGCACTCTACAGTTAAATTCTTGGATGTTAAGTTTGGGAGTGGGCATTGCCACATGACTAGGGTCTGCTGATTGCATAATTCATGCAAGGTTGTCGGATTGTAACAGAAGTTGATGAATGTAGACTATGTCTGGCCCCGACCAAGTAGGAGTGATTTTCAGGTCATCGGAATCAGACACATCAACAGGTCATGCAATTTGGAAAACTTCATGGAAATGTAACAGAACTCATAAGGTACCAGAAATTTGAATATTGTCCTCTGCTAGAACTGATGGTGTCATGATCATATCAAATAAAAGCGAAACTGTGACTCCATTAGAGGCTCTTCACCTCATATACTAGATTACAGATATAGCCACCACACTAATATAATATGTTTATTTGATTACCACGAATGTATATTCTCTGTCAAATACGTAAATTAATGTTACTTATGCAATCAAATTTTCCCCTCCCTAAATTACAGCAAACTACCAAAAATCCATGCCTACGAAACAGTAATTTTAACAATGTTCTATATCTTTGAATGGCAAAATATCATTCAACTTAGCATATTCTTTCATATCACTTCCAAATTCAATACCTTTGAGGTTTTCCATGTTGAGGAAAACCAAACAGTGTCTCGCCTGTTGCGCGATCGGTGGTTTCATATTCACTACACAAACAAACAACAGTTCAGGCAGACATCGTCATGTCAAAGACCAATCCACATATTTTATTAGACATCAAAACTTCCCAAATATTCCTAAAATAACTGACCAATAGTTTGACTCTCATACAAAAGTCCCTTAATTGCCTTGTTCTTCTTCATGCCCCCCACCCCTCCACTATTCTCTGCCATAAATCCCAAATTGAATAAAGTTTTACCGTTCAGTCAAGTGTCAATTCACTTCTTTGACCCAAATCCAACTTTAAATGTTCTAAATTCCCTTAGCAGCCAGGTTTCTTTGCATTTTAAAATTAAAATTACCTTAATATTCTGCCTTTTTTTTCAAGCAGCCAGGACATGCCACCCCTGCCAGGCAGCGAACCACCTCCCCCGCTCCCCCCCACTCCAACAACTAGCACCACGCAGCAGTCAGGATGTCCCAAAATATACCTTAAGAAAACCTCCACATTTGTCTACAGTCTATTAATTGGCCTATTTGAAATATAACTGACACACAGTCACAGACATCCAAGTTACCAGGCCTTGAATAAACAAACATAGGTGATGAAAGATTGATGGGTTAGTTCTTGACACTGCAAGCCCCATAAAGTACTGTGGGCTGGCAGTAGAAAGAAGATGTTCTATTAGACCATTATGCAGTTATGGCATTATATTGCACAAGTAAGTTGGAAAATGGTACAATACAGGAAACATATCTAGGGGAGGGAAAGAAGAGAGGAAAGAAAAAGTTACAGCAGTTTGTAGTCTAATCAACCATCAAATTGGTGGGTAAGAGAGGGTTGCTTGTGGCAGGGTTGGCTTTACGACAGCGTAAAATCGTCGTACAGGAGCTATGGTTTACTCGGTCCTCCAGGCTTTATTCTAACAAGAAGCTATTATATGGAGGAGTTCAATCAAACACATCAGATCAGAAAATGTTAACGACCCTACTGTACTTCTGAGTTTGGCCGAAAATTCTTACCAGAGTTGGAAATTTGAATAAATTAGGCAAATTAGCAATTACAAGACCTCTATGACCCAGCTTTACCTTCAAAATGATCAGGCTCAAAAGTGGATCACATCTACTAAGATTTGTGGAAATCCAACAAATCTCAAAAAATACTTAGAATATGCAAATTAGAAACATTGAGATGACCTCCAGGGACCCCAACTTCATTTTTAAGTTTTCCGAGGAACGCCATGGTAGACCCAATACACCAAGTTTTGGTGAAAATTGACAAAACTTTCAAAATAGTTCATCTAACTGTCATTCAGCGTCCTACATATCAATGTACTACATCACGGTCGCCACATTACAGTTCGTCCGTTAGTCTTGCTAATGAGCTTTTAAACAATGAATTTTTACATTTATATTTTATATGAAAAAAAAAAAAATTTTTTTTGCCAAAAAATAAGCTAATTAACCAACTCCATTAACTACTTTGTGCCCAAAGTCTAATCAGATCATGTACACTCAACCACTGTGTTACACAACAAATGGCGTCATAATTCGGCCTCATGGTTTGTGAGAAATCCTTTAGCAAGAAAGTGTGAAACACCACACACACATGCTCGTTCTTCCTGAATTTCTTCAGGCGAGACAAAAATTACTTATAGCCTACTTTCCAATATTTCTAGAGTGTAATGATACGGAAAATCTTGCAAAAAAGCCTAAAATATGGATAATAAACATGCCCCACCCCTTCTGGCACCACACACAACATTAAATCACGACATGACTATTCACACTTCAAACCTACATGCTACATTGCTATAAATTCAGGGTGGGTTGGTATGGCCTATTTTCCAATATTGCTGGTATCATAATGCGAACTGACAAAATGGCGAAATATTACTAAGACGAAGTCTACATTGTGCTTAACCCACGCTATGTATAGTGTAGGCTTGACTCAGTCCGGAGGCAAATAAGCTTTGCGGAAAAAGCGGTGGGGCTCTGGACTGCAAAACAGGTAAATGCCGGTTCAAAGAAGATTCAGGTTTGCTTATGAAAGGTCAACTGAAAAAAAAGCTGTAGCAATGGAGACGAGGTTGGCACAGCAAAACCCAATCACAACACAAACGCAAAGGTTTCCTTGACGTCACATTGAGAATCATTCCCGCTTGCAATTATGAAGCTTACGGAGCTGTGACTTGCCAGACGATGCAACTTCATTTCTTATCACACCCGTAGATAAAGATGTATCCATTGATTCGTTAAATTTGCATAGCTTAAGTACGACAAAGCCTCAAATTTATTTTAATCTGTGTGGGAATATTCTAGACAAAGCTCTTGATCTACATACAATTCCCAGAATTATTGAGACAAACAAATAGTCTTCGCATCGGGATTCACATCAGTGATTGGGCAACTGACACGCATCAAATAGAAGTTCAATTGTTAAGAAGTCGGAAAACAGTATCCCACACATGCAAATATCCTCCCATGACAAATTTACATATTGAAAATGGGATGAATTGGATCCTTTCTCGAAGAGTGGTTGCAATTAGACTATACACTGTAACAAATAACAATAAAACACTATGGGGGAGGACCTTGTTATACCAGACGCGGTTTGAGCTAGAGCGTGCCCAGCACTAGACAGTGAACTGTCTTTTAACCCCCCTCTGGCAATTTCTACCGTACCATTCCTCAAATCACTCCATAGAGAGCAACCTACCAAAGAACATTGAAACGGCCTTCACATACACCATCACATGAGCATGAGGTATCACTTTGCTAAAATGGTCACAGTAACATACAAATTGATTCCAGAAGCTCCCCAAGGGATTAACCAGTCTATGACAAGAGACATCACAAAAGCTGTCTAACCATGACACACCAAAACCTTCGAGGGAGAAACATGCCCATTTATAATATTAAATGGAGACAAAATGACAGGCAAATACGCTTGAAACTATTTGAAGAGGAGAAAATGTCCATGTGCAAGACAACACTGAAGACAAGTAATTGCATTTGTGCACGTAACGAACATTGTATCTATACCAGCAACATACAGATCTTGTTACTTAAATTCTGAATTGCAGGAAAGCTAATTTAAAACTTTAATTGAGTGAAAATTAGTGGAACTGTGGAAAGGACCCAAAAGTTTTCATGACACCCACATCAACTTGAACCAGGGCCCCAGGGGGCGGCGATCTGTGTTAAATATTGGGGGGAAACATTGGAGGGCAGCACCATCTACGCGGAGCGCCACCAGTGGGTGGCGCGTAGCATTTACAGACCCCCAGTTGCAGGAAACGGCACTTTGGGGTCATATGGCAGTAAGCAACATCCGAAATTGTCAATAAAATTCCAATTCTAATTTCAAGAAAACATTCTTGAAGGAAACTGATCAACGTTTATTCCGTACAATTCAGGCTATCCGTCGGTTGTGACGGCATAGGGGTGTACAGAAAAAAAAAATTGTGTACCGACCCCCTAGTATGCAGGAAACGGCATTCCCAGACCTTATGGCAGTAAGCAAACGTCCTAAAATTGGCCATAAATTCAAATCAATGTTTCCAAAAACGTTCTTGAAAGAACTGTCAATGTGTATCCTTCATTCGGCCACCTCCACCATCATGAGACGCGATGGTCAAAGGGAATTTTTACAACCCTCAGATTGCAGGAACGGCGATTCCCGCCGCTGTATGGCATTGTAATCCCACTTCTCTAAAATTGGCAATAATTTTCAGAAATTTTTATTTCAGAAACGTTCTTGAAGGAACTACCTCATTTTTATTCCTTACAATTTGGGGGGGCCACAGCAGTCATGGGTCTTCTATAGGTAGGCCTACAGGAAATTTTGAGTTGTAACACGGATCCCCCATATTGCCGGAAACTGGTCCTTCCCAGTCCTTATGGCAGTAAGCAACGTCCCAAAATTGGCAATCAATTTAAAATTCATGATTGTTTCCAAAAACGTCTTGAAAGAACTGATCAAGGTGTATTCCTTACAATTCGGCCAGCCGCCACCATCAGTGGGGACGCGAGGAGGGGTACAAGGGGAAGTTTTACAGACCCTCAGATTGCAGGAAACGGCGATTACCTCGCTGTAGGGCTTGAGCAACATCTATAAAATTGTCAATAATTTCAGAAATTTGTATTTCAAGAAACGTTCTGAAGGCAAACGGAACTACTCAATGTTTATTCATTACAATTGGGCAGCATCGAGTGGTCTTCTATAGGTCAGGCCTACAAGGAAATTTGAGCTTTACGGATACCCCAGATGCCCGGAAATGGTACTTCCCAAGTCTTATGGCAGTATCAACTACCCAAAATTGGCAATGACATTCTGTAATGTATATCTCAAGAAACACTCTTGAAGGAACTGACCTAACGTTTATTCAATAATTCGCACCACCACGAATTCATACTGGTAGGTTAAGAATATTTCGGAAAAACTCTACTTCAAGACCATCCTCCCCAAGGGGCAACTCTCTATAATTAACCCAGTCTCTTCTCAGTAAGAGCACTCCATGAATTGGCTTTCTCCCTATGCAGAACTGTTCAAATTTCAATTGATCATGGTCTAGCTACCACTTTTCATACATCATAAAGCATGGTACCTAGCATTGAGCCTGATGTGGGCCCCTATACCCACAGATACCAAATTCGATCGCTGTACTGAACGGAATCATCACACTGGATAGTATAATAGACATCAACTGATTGGTTAATGATTAAATATAGCCTAAATCGCTTCCTCATAATGAAATGAAATTGCCACTTAAAGCCAGACCTAGAGTAATACTGTGTAACTGAAGTACTTCCCCTTACAGGCGTCATCAAATTATTCAGTTATATTATGGTAAAATTCAACGAGAGAGTGTGTTAGCGCTGAACGGCTATTACAGGATTCCACACATCACTCTCCCTAAACCATATCCCAACGAAAAAAAAAAATTGTGTGCGGAAAATTTCCACACTGGTTCCTTCAGCGAGAAAGGATATGTATACAGTCCTCAATAATGTTGCAATGGAACCCGATTCTAGCGCAGCACATATTTGCATGCATAGAGTACTTAGTTCCACACAGGACACACTGTTAACTGCATTGGCAGTCCATACCTAGTCAAATACACACACATCATCTCGGTAATTCTTTATTGCAATCGACTGAAATGTTGACATTTAGCAGAACTGGTACTGTACCTGTACAAATTCCACATGTGCTCAGTAACAAATCACTCTAAAATACTGTTAAACTGCAATCTTATTTTTCGAAAAAAAACAAAAAACATCATCATATGAAACAGTCATGTATAAGGGTTAGTCTTGAATCTTTCCACCAAAGTCAGAGACATTTTCTACAAGGTGTCAATAGGCAGTGGATTTTAGTTTTTTAGGCTGAACTGGTTCCCTTTGCGCAGTGATGAGAAATTATCACCAACGGTAGGGGGAATTCACAGTTTTTAACAGCATGTACAGGTTAATCCTTCTATTTAATCTATTCCTTCCTGCACCGGGAAATTTAGGATGGGTGGGGGGGAACACCCGATCCCCCCGCCCCTATTTTTGAGCTCTAGCGCTAACACTGGTAAAGCAATGCCAAAAAATAACATCTTGCACAGCGACAAAAATTGGCTACCTTCATAAAACCCCATTTGATATCGGACAAAATAGCCTGAATTGGAGGAATTTTAATAGCCTTTGGTAACCACAATGGTCCTCAACATCATTACCATTCACCAGAATAAGCCTATTTGCTTTCCATTAGGTCTGATATGCCAAGGGTCCCAGGACTCGCAGCACAAAAAGCCCCAGCCAATATTCAAACAATTATTTTCTATGCAAAATAGAAAAGTACACTGGAGACAAATGCTACAATACATCTCAAAGCTGTAATTTAGTTACCATGTCCATATTATCACCCAAAATGCATGCTTATTACCGTAACTGTTATTTACATTGGTATGCTTTTTCTTACTTTCATACACCGGAACATAGAGACGTTTCCAAATAAAAATACATCTCTAGGCTCCGATCTATGTGTTTCAATACTCAATGCAGTAACCTCGGAAGGTCGGAACATGCGGGTGTCACGAGTATGGGGAAGTACTGCAAAATCCACATACAAATAATCCCGCAGCTGGAGCCTGACATAACGCGCTAACCTACTTTCTCCCCGCTACTAATGACCGCGCGCCCTACTCCATTACACTGTCTCATTTACACCGGTATGCAATACCAGCTATGTTCTTTTTTCTACTAAAATGACTGAAAACACTGTTCCATTCCAAACCACATGCATGTCTAAACTTTCGTCAATCCTAGTGTTCAAACGATCATCGTTATCGGAATTGGACCGATTATAGCATACTCGGAATCGGTAAAAGCTTACTCTAGTTCCGATCACGAGATACCCATCCCATAAATATGGGCCGCAAATTGCAACATTTTACCGCTCAAAATATAACACTGTATGCAAACACACTTCAAAATATAACACAAAACAGTTGAAGCAAAATGTCTTGCAATTTACACAGAAGCTAGCCGCCACCCCCCCCCCCTCCCCCGCCCGCCCCGATAAATGAAACTCACAAAACGATCACTCATTCAGCCGTAAAAAACTAGGTTATAGGTTGTTCTTCGCGCTATACATAAGACAACTCAAAAACTACAATGGCCGTATGCTACCGCATAACCATTGTCTCGATTTGGCATTGAATACAGAAGCAAAACACGACCTGGAATTTGATTGTAAATGGGCTAAAATCATTCTAAAACTGATATTATCAATTGTTGTATCCATTGGAAATTGGTGAATCAGTCCATTATTCATGGCATCGAGTACCGTATAGATGCGAGTCACATGACACAGCTTATTTTGCGGCGAGTCGCTACCCAAAGCTTGAGTGTTTTGGGCCGTGATCACTGTGCAATTCAAACCACATAGACGTTACTTGTGTGTGAGATCCTGATCGAGTTATTGAAATAATCGCACTACATGTGTCACACCTAACCACCACGTGTTTTGTGTTGGTGTATCACTCGCACCTGAGCATAGCGCTGTTGCTGGCATATGCAGCAGACCGAATATACTTTCAGTGGATACTTACTCCAAGACCGATTCGGACTTCCGAATCCATTTCGAAAGCGGACATATAATATTTGTTCCTCGCGGGGTGCACACAAACATGCATGAATTGAAAAAGATGGAATCGGATGAGAATTTACTTGAAACGAATTATGACACACACCTTGCGTGCTTTGGGAAAAGGGAGCAGGCGAATATCAGAGACGTATCGTGGTGCGTCGCATGTTCAAAACAAGTGCGTCCAGGGACGCGCAGTCTGCATTCTTGTGCATTCCCTGGGATTTCCTCTTGCGTCGGACTCGGGATCCCGGGTTTAACGGAAACCCTGATTTGTACAATAAGTATGGGGCCGAAATTCGGGATGAAGGATCTTAGCACACATGCGTAAAACAGATAATACTAGGTCTTTGAGATTGCCCCAGTAAAATGCCTGAAAAAAGTTGTGAAATAATTTGCCGGCTCCCCACTCCAACATGGGTTATATCGCATGATTTTTGCACATAAACTACAATGACTTGAGATTCAAAATGAAATAACGTTCTGTTTCTGTGACTGCTAAACATTTTGGTAACCTGTCGATGGCGCTATATCATATGACAACTGTTTTCCTATCAGTGTCAATCAACCTAATTTTTAGTTCGATCTCAGCTGGAGCTAGTATTCCCTTTTCTTTTTCCTATACGTATCTAAAGTTAAACGCGCATGAATGGCTGAAATAGACACACATTTCTGTTTTCACAGATGCTTCTGAGTTGCGTTGAATAGAACTTTGCTGACCAACTCTGGCCCTTTTTTTATGGAACCGAGGTTTCCCATACATTTGGGCAGGCAAGCCATTTTCCTCCCCATTTGCTGAAGCAATATATTTAGAGAAGGATATTCTGAAAAACTTTTCCCCTCGCATAAATTCCAGAGCATTGCAGTTAAAGTCTACAGTGTCATCCAACTCATCAACCCATGTCTTCCAAGTGGTCAATTACCCGTAGTCCTCGCTCTCCTTCGTCACTTCAGGCAAAAAAACTCTATGAATATATCTAGCATATATGAAAAATCCTATGAGCAGTTTCTGCTGCGATCGTATTCTATTTATTTAATCATAGCAGCCATTTTGATAGAATTTGTAAATTTTCAGGATTAAAGAAATGATTATTCCTAAGAATTTTTTAACCCAACTTTGATGAGGGAAGAACTGGTAATTCATGCGAGAATCCTGGCGGGAATCCCCAACAGGAATCCTTCCCTGCATTAAATGCTTAAGACTATCTCCTAGACAAACTGCCAACTACAGCGACTCCCACCATGCAATTTATGTTGCACAACCCCAAACAACACCCAAAAAGACTGTTTCAGCCAGTGCATAGCTTAATTAGGGCTTCCCCCTTTCACATTTGCAGGCAGGGCTTTAAACAACTCTTAAAATAAAGCTCACCATGACTCACCCTGACAGTTTCCTCCATATGTCAGTAACTCATCACCAACGCTCTACAACACGGTATTATTATTAACCCACATATGTCCACGCTCTTCCTTCCCCTCATCACCGTCAACAAGAACAACAAACTCACTACATGATAGAGAGCACCTCTCCTCTGACGACGATCAGTCTCTCAGATGGTGCCATCACGGGAATTTCATCCGAATCTCATCCGCGGCGAAGAGCCGCAGCTATGATTCATTGATTCGTCTCCCACATTGCATGGCACGCTGAAATCTTATCAGGTAACCGATGCTGCGAGCTTTCGATGGTAGCACCGTACACTCAGGATTACGCAGGCCGAAGAACGGGGCAGTAGGAGACAGTTGTAGCCCTATTGAATTTAGGGAAACGTTGAATAATTGACACTCACACAACAGTCACAAACTCACAATAAGTGTCACTCATTGATGGTATATAAAACAGTTTGTAGTTCTAATGCGCATGCTCACCACAGAACGTTCAGGGAAATAGACAAGATTCGTCAGATTCCCTCATAGCCATATCGTTTGGCTTGTTTTCGGATGTTAGTGTTGATAGTAATGGGGGAAGATCTGTGTATTTTGTTGTGACATGATTCCTAATTTGTCAGAAACACTGTACGTTCCATTCGAACTCTGGCGTTCCCTTACCACCTTTGACACAGAATCATCACTATCCATCTCATTAACTGTAACTCCGAACTGGGCTTATTGCAGCATGTGCAGGAGAAACATAATCAGGTTTTAATAGAATCCTGTTAGTTTGAACAAAACAATGATACTGTAGTCCAAATATGTTATTATCAACTCCTGCTACTACTTGATACAACCAGGCCAAGATAGACCAAGTTTGGTGACCACTCTATTCAGTCATTTACCAAATTACTGTGTGTAAGGTATTGTCTATCACACCAACTGTGTAGGTTGTCACGCGCTCTCACTTTAGGTACGGACGGTGTTGGGGTTTGTTTATTCATTCTCTTCCCTTCAATTGTACGTCAATTGTTCCTGGTGCATCACAGCATTCAGCTGTAAACTCATATTTTTATTGTACATTTGGGGTCTTACATGTCCTGGAGTTGTATGACACTGTATGACAAGTGACTCTCCCATCCAGAGGTCTGATGGTGGTAGAACAACCGAACTGCTGCTCTAGACACCTGTCACAGGACCCTATTTAGAGTACACAAGTTGGACGCAATTCATATGCAGTGAAGACCGGAATGGCCACCCAAGGCATGTCTCCATGTATAAGTGGGCGATAACCTCTGTAACCTGGAGAAAAAATGACCATGCCATTTGCATCATGTCCACCTCTTGAAGTAAACTTTCCAACAGATATCAGAACAATAGATACTTCATTGATTATAGTGATGATCTACTAAAAAAGAAGAAGTTTGGTTCTGTTTGAGCACAGCTGTGAACAGCGCATCTGCGGGCCCTAATGATCCCTCACAATTGGGCCCGATCCCACTTTGCTGTGATGTCAGACACGGCTCCAGTGCTGTCTGAACATTAGTTTCCTCACTGCTCGCTCCCTCTTGTGCGAGCTCCCCGTGAGAAGGCAACCGGTATTATTTTCCAAGTCTTTGGTATGACCCACCCGGAATTCAGACCCGGTCACCTGACCCTGTTGTTCTCTGCTTGGCCATGTACTACCACATACTATATACACTACTATGAAGCCCTTATGTATATCTGCCAAGTAGCCATTTGGCTCGCCTCGCACAGATCTGAGGGACGGACAGTTCGCAGCGACTCATGTGCTCCGAGCTCCAGGCGCATTCAGAAAGAATATTGCTGGAAGCCCTTATAGGGCTAAGTCTACTTACGGTGGAAGGCTGACGCACTACCAATTGGCCAGCCACTCGTCCTGATATACTGGGATCCATATACAAGGCTGATCGCCCCAGTGTCCTCGCTGGTTGCCGCGAATCAGTGTTTCCTCTAAAGTCCCCATCAAACAGTTTACAAGAATTTAATGTGTTGCTTTAAGATTTGGTATAGCATTTAACCCCTATTAATCAGTGATCAATTTTCAATTCGTAAGGACTGATAATGGACAATGTCTGACTGAAGAGGAAGAAGTATAAGTTTTGTGGAAATGTGACTAGATCGCCTGAATTATAATGCAAATTAGCACACGATTCAACTTCCTATTGACGCAATTGCTCATTTCACATATCCCAGGACCACACTCAATACCTGAATTCAACAAACTGAACATTTGCCTGAATTGGAACAATTTATACACACTGCATAACCCCATTGACTTGAATCAATGTTATGTTAACATTTTTTGGGGGAAATTAAACTAAGGTCGACCATACCATCAAGCTTCAGGAAAGTCAAACCACTTTGAAATTTGGAAACACCAGGCGGAATAGACACACTGAATGACCTCCAGTGGTTTCTCGCACCTATGTGAATAATACAATTTTATAAGTGCATAATCACAAGAGTGCTCTATTCACAGAAATGAGGTGTGATGGAATGAAAAAAATCTGATGAACCTGTGAAATTTCGTCCCCAAATTATGCAAATAGACTACCATTAGCATATTGACGCTGAAAATCTAATCAGTACATCTACTTCAAATCCCGCATCTATGTTCCAAACCAAAGTCACCCATAGCACCTCACCTACGGTTCATCTGTAATCTTGTAACGAGCCTGAACAATAGATTACCTAAATAGGCTATTACCTTACTTAACTAGATACCCGCCTGGCGGTAGAAAAGACCGACCAACTTGTAATATCCCCACTTTGGCCAAAACAGTTTCTTTTTTTTTTTTTGTCCCGTTTAATCCCTTAAATAAGCACTTTATTCAAGACTCGACCTTTACAAAACCACATGACCAAACACCGCCAGAGGTCAAGATTGAGGTCAGGGGCACATACCTGTAGGTCAACAATTATATCACAATGGTGAACCTTGTCAGCCTTCACAGGAATTCAATTCTCCGATTACGGCCAGAAAAACAGGTTTTGACCCCTAAGTTAACTTGAATGACCTTTAATGACATGTCAGTTTTTAATTTAATATGAAATTGTAACTCTCCCTGTAATACATCTACTCCTAGAAGCATTTTGCATTCTGATAACCCCCAGTGGCTATTGCCAAAAAGTATAAAATATCATTTTTGACCCCTCGTGGACCTTTAATGACCTTCAATGACATGGCGGCTTTCATAAAAATTGTTACTCTCCATGTATTGCATCACCTAGCAGCATATTGCAGTTCACTGAACCATGCCTACTGTTATTGCGAAAAGCTATTAAATTCCTCTTTGAACCCTTGTAACTACAAGGATGGCCGTCCCTATCGAAGCAGGAGTTTGTGGGTTTGCCTCCATATAGAACACAAAGGTCTATCACATAACCAAAAATAATCAGTTTCTATTTTTTTTTGCCGTAACTTCCTTAAATAAGCACATTTATCAAGCTCAACCTTTAACCACATGACCACCCGACAGAGGTCAAATTGGGGGTCAGAGTCACACCATGCAATCAAACAATTAAATCACAATGGTGAACCTTCCGCCTTCACATATATTCAATTCTCCGATTATCGCCAGAAACATTTTTGACCCCTTACGACCTGGATGACCTCCATTACATGACAGTTTTTATGAAAATTGTAACTCTCCATGTGTACATCCACTTCCAGGAGCATTTGGTATTCTGATGAACACTCCCAGTGCTTTGCCGGATAAGTACCAAATCCCCCCCAGTTTTTTGACCTCAAATTGACCTTTAAATGACTCGGATGACATTACCATTTGTTATAAAAAATTGTAACTAGATGGGTTACAAACACCCTGTCCCTGAAAATATAAACCACATCAGGAAGGTCACTGGACGTTGTTGCAGAACACATCCTTTTGGCAGTTATATCCCATAAGTGAACCTTGAATACCTTTGATGACATTATGGTTTTTTATGGAAAATTTCTCCACCATGCCGTACAACACCCTGTCCTGAAATTCCAACAATGCCAAGAAATGTCAGTGTAAAAGTTGTCCTTCCAAAAATATTATTTTTTTTTCCTCCCTAATGACCTTGATTGACCTTTGATGCATGTCCGTTTGTTATAAAAATTTCACTCTCGATGAAG
The DNA here is from genome assembly GCA_026419785.1 of Sclerodactyla briareus. NCBI lineage: Eukaryota > Metazoa > Echinodermata > Holothuroidea > Dendrochirotida > Sclerodactylidae > Sclerodactyla > Sclerodactyla briareus. The sequence continues at coordinate 167,230 of JAODTK010003221.1, read as the reverse complement.
ATGCACCAGTCCTACAAGCATAATGTCTCCCAAAGTTAACTGCCGATGCTATTGGCCAAAGGTATCAAAACCAACCCTTTTGACCCCTCGTAACCTGAGAACCGAGTTCCCGATTGAAGCATAGTTTGTTTCGTTAGTCACACCACAGAGCTCCTGCCAATATCCACATTTTTTAACAGAAATTGACAGTTGTAATTTCTTTGGCCCTATTAATTCGAAAAATAAGCACATTCATCTCAACATTTGACCTTGAACCTTGTGACCTCATATTCAGGGGTAGTTTGACTCGCTGATTCTAAAAATCACCAGACAATCCACTCCGAACATTCTAATGAACTTAATTTCAAATTAAAACTTTGACCTCTGATTACCACAACCAAGGTCCATGGGGCAAATTATGGGTTCAATTTCGATCAGAGGGTACCTTTGAGATCCTAAATGGCCACGCAATTTGATCGGACAAAAACATGGAAAAGGTCCAATTGAGTCAATGGTCACACAGATGGAGGTCAACGAGTGAATCCAATGGTGCAACCTCCCAACCTCGGCATACATTTGCTTCCCAAGTTATGGCAAAAAAACAGTTTTTGACTCCCGAATTGCCTTTGATGACCCTATATTTAAATACGCTGAAAATCTACTCCGTTTCATCTACCTCCTATCCCGCATCTATGTGCCAAACCAAGCCACCATAGCACGTACTTACTTTTTCATCGTAATCTTGCACACGAGCCTAAACAATAAATTATATAAATAAGGCTAATTACCGTTACTTAATTAGTGACTTCGTGCGCCAAATCTAATCAGATGTGTTCACCCAACCCCTAAGCTACCCTGAAAATTTCGTGGCAATTGCACATTGCCCGTTGAAAGATAATCCATGCTCACGAGGAATTGACACACCCATACACGCACACACACACACACCCACACACACACACACACACACACACGCCCACACCACACATACACACACACACACGCCATAGGTGACGCACTAAGTCTCCTCCAAATTTCATTCTGGCGAGACAAAAACTACAGAGATAATTAATGAAAAGTGGCTGTAGCTTTCCAACGTTCCTACCAGTATGCTAGACAAGACACTACGAAGGATAACAACGAAAACCGTCGAAAAATGAAGAACCAGCTGTTTTCCATTTTTCTCTCTTCTCTCTTTTCAGACGAATGAAATGACCAGGATCTTGGTACGAACAGCCCCAAAAAACAAAACTACATGCGATACCTAGCCCTGAAACCACAACCCCCCACCCCCTCATCCCCTCCTCACACAGAAACAATGCAGGAGACCACAGACTTTTTTTTTTTACTCCATGATTATACTGTCCACTGGCATCAGCTAGACCTCTGGAGTTGTTGCGACGTGAGAGTGCTGGCAAGTTTCTCAGCGCAGATTGGTCATGAGTATTGTCTGGCAAGGTGGCCTGTCATCTACTGACAGGTTTTCAGCACCAGATCCAATCTCAGGCTGGAAATTAATGAAGATGAAGGAGATGCACGCTAACTGAGAATGTTTGTGCGGAAGAGGAAGCTCAATTCACCTAGAGAGAAAATGGAACTGAAACTGATAAAATCATTATTCATAGACAAGGGATTTTATTTATACTATAATTCAATTTGTAGCGACAGGCACACAGCTTGTGTGTCTTGTAATTCAAAGCAGTCTGTGAGCTGCACATGATGTAACCCGAAGATGACAATTTTGAATGCTCCAACATTCCTTGCTTATACTCCTTCTTCTACCAGTGAGGAAGGCGAATGTCCACAAGTTCTGGAACAGTCCACACCGTCTGGGGGCAGTCCAACAGTATTTAATGAATTCAAACATACTAGTAGCATACGAGAAAATTTGCCAGGGGGGGTTTTGAGGGCGACCAAAGGAAGTGCGCCCTCATAAATTACCTTACCCTCCCTCCTGGCAGATGGTACATTTATGGGCTCCTAGACACATGCTGCTGGCAATATTTGCTAAAATAACAGCTTTCAAACTTCACTGAAATGCAAAGGAAAAAAAAAAAAACAAAAAAGTTTTTGTGTAAAAGTTAATTGATCACTCTGGTCATGGGGGAGTTTGGTCCCCCTCCCCTCCCCCTGCATACGCCACTAACACGAAACACTTTTGAAAAGTGCTGGACACTTGGGGTAGGTTATTTGGGAAGGAATGTCTTAAAACCTGTATGCCTGTCTCATCGTTTGTGGTCAAACTGACTGCTATGCCCTTTCAAAAGTGTGTAGCAATCGTGCTCTTTGAGGAGCATTTCGCGGATCTTACGTCACTGTTTCGAACGCTGCTCACAAGCCACCCACAACATTTGACTGTGACTGAGTTTAGAGCAAGGTGGCAAACTTTGTTTTACCTTCATGCTTTTTTGCATGCTGAGAGATGGTGCCATCAGCATTGACTTTGGAGGAAGGAGAGAATAACGGTCTTGTATTATTTAAATTCACTGCCATTGAGCACTCCTAGAAAAGATATATCATTATTTTCTTATTAATTATACCAATCTGAAGATATCACTAATAGCAACTTCCTTGCTTTTAATAGCACGAAACATCACCAGGGATAGCACATGCTGGTGACCGATCGGTGGTGCTCTGCACTCTGGCATTTTTCCCCCGCACTCATGACAATTTAGTTCAGTTCACCTGGCACTCTTCCCTTGTTTCTATTTACCTACATACAACACTGTGTATCACAGCTATCCACTGTTCTTCATGACCAAACTTCAGCACTCAAAATATTCTAGGCACATCCCTGCATCACAATATCATTAACATCAGAGGTTACCGACATTCACCCATAATCAACTCAAAATTCCCAGTCCCGGTTCCCTAAATTAGTTCTTCCTCCCCAGTCGAGACAACACAAACATTCATGATATTTTGGGCAATGCAATTAAGAAGGCAGGTGACTCATAACATGTTTGTTTTCAAATTTTCTGCTCCAGTAGGTGTCTGCTACACTGTGCCATCTGCAGTACTGTATACATGTACAGCGTCACGGTGCAACCTTGGAACGGGAGAATTAAAATGAACCACTAACTGCAATAATCAGAGGTTAATAATTGATTCATTGGGGTTTCAAGCAGGGATGTAGCTAGCCAAATTCTAGCCCCGGCTAAAATTATTCCAAATTGCAGTCATGTTCTAATCAGGTGACAATAATGGCATTTGACTGTTGTTTTAATGGGTAAAATGATGAATTTATTATTTTAGTGCTGGTTGGAACGACCTGAATTTTGTTTGAGTGCTGGTTGCCTCAGGCCAAGTGCTGGCTACCACCAACCAGCGTAGCATCCTCGGTTTCAAGCGTTGATTGCAGCATTCAAAATAGCTGGTGTAGCAATCGCGAACGCTCCTCGAATAAGCAAGATTGCTACACACTTTTGGAAGTGCATAGCATCAGTTTGTACACAAAACCTGTACACAAAACTATAGACAGCATACAGGGTTTCTACAATTCCTCCCAAAATTGCTACACAAGTGTCCGGCACTATTTCAAATGCTGGTTGGTTGATTAGGTTGTATGGATAATTCCAGACTTTGAACTTATTTTCTTTCACTTGTACCAGAGTGAGAGTGTACCGTCAGATGTCAACCTAATAAATGTAGAATATTGCAAATCACTTTTCTGGGAGATCTGTGGAAGCTATCAAGACTCAACAACATTTTTTTTCTTAGCGTTTGCTAGTGTGGAACCCATTTCCCACTCAGGGAATACATCCAAACTATAGCTCTCAGTTGAAGACTAGTGTTGTCCAGTCAGATGAAGGCCCAAAGAGTGGACGTATTCTTGGACAGAAGCTGCACATAACGTCGGAGCTTGTTAATTGTTATATACAACTATATCTGGTGAAGATGACTCATCTGGAGTGCCCCCAATTTCATCACTGTTCTAAAAATGCAAAGAATCAATTTCAGTTGTGCTACTCTTGACCCTAATGCCCGCATGCATGATGACGCTACACCTCTTGTCCTTACTCGTTTCTATCAAATGTTAACAGATGCATAAAACATACATTATAGTACCGGGTCCTCTCGTTGTAGGCCTACTTTACAGGCATGTGAGCCTTCGATTTATTCCATTTATTGGGGGGTGGGGGGAAGAGACATGACCCCTAATCCCCAAATAGGTTATTGGTGTATAACAAAGTCAATATGGGCCGTATCCAACACCCCTTCCTAGAATTGCCCGCCCAGCATACATTCATTTTCATTTACGTGCACATGTTTCCCTGTGTCCCATCACTCATTTGTATTTAATAATGAACAATGATCAATTCTGGTTTTCATCTTCTCAAAAGCACAAATTATCTGAGGCTAGCCTCAGAGTTACAATTAATCATTTTACACTCTAGTCCTCTGCAATGTTACTTCTCATCCATTTGCAGAGCTGTGTGGAGCATAATTATATTCTAGTTCACGAATGGAAGATGCCATTTCTGGTTACTACTGCAGCCATTCATCATTACTTAAAATCCTATCATAAATTAATGATTAGAATAAATCTTACTGTCGGGTCATAAACCTATAACTAAGCCAGAGAGGAATGCAACACATTACGGGATCACTGAAGGCACGGCTAGGTACTAGTGATGGTCAATTAGTACAGTGCTGGCCCTGTACAAGATACTTGAATCGGCTGAGGCCGTGGAACAGGAAATGTGTACTCTGCTAATTGCGAATCAACCTGAGTAAACACATGGCCGGAAGGACAAGTGATCTGGCGAGTGAGCCATTGCGCCACTATATTATAGCCCATACAGTCAACGGTGACGAGGAGGGCTGAGACTGACGCGGCAAGAAATATGAAGATGTCATAGCTACAGGATTAAGTCATTAATACTGAGAAAATCCATCTGTCCTCGAGTGCGGAATTCATACGGATAGGAATTATGATGGCTGGGGTCACCACAACTACAGATCAAGAGAAGATACATGTGTGTTGTACTTGGAATATACAGTACAAGTACTACTGTACCTGCAGTCAAGCACCCGAGGGAACAGGAAAATTTTGAACAGTTATCTGGGCATTCTGGTGTCCCATTGAAATTGAAACCATCAGAAGATGGAATATGGACTGGGGGGGATATTATTGAGGGGGGCTGGTATGCTGGTTGGAGGGATGGCCTGATTTTAAAAGTAGTTCATACAATTTGGGCATGCCTCCCACACCCATTTACAGAACTAGAACCCGCCTGGCGGTAGACGCCACTTGTATATCCCCACTTTGGGCCAATAACCAGGTTTTGAACTGCTCAATAAAGACCTTTAATCAGACTCCACCTTTAACCACTTGACCACCCGACGGAGGTCGAATTGAGGTCAGAGGTCACACACTGCGGTCAACAATTATAATCACATGTGAACCTTCCAGCCTTCGCTAATATTCAATTCTCCAATTACGACCAGAAAGTTTTTGCCCCTAATTGACCTTGAATGACTCTTTAATGACATGGCAGCTTTTTATGAAAATTGTAACTCTCCAGTGATACATCACTCCTAAGAGCTTTGCACTCTGATAACACGCCCCGTGCTATTGCCCAAAAGTATTAAACAGTTTTGACCCCTACGTGACTTTTCATGACCTTCAATGACATGGGGGGTTTTTATAACAATTGTTACTCTCCATGTGATTGATCCACTCCTAGAAGCATATTGCATTCCACTGAGCACGCCCAATGTTATTGCAAAAAAGCTATTAAATTAAACTTTGATCCTTTGATAACTACCGAAGTATGCGTCCGATCGACGCGGGAGTTGGTTTCCCCATCAAGCACACGAAGGTCTATACAATAGCCCAAAATAAACAGTTTTTATGTTTTTTGGCCCGTCTCCTTAAATAGGCACATTTATTCAGACTCAACACCTTTAACCACATGACACCCGACAGAGGTCAAATTGATGTCAGATGTCACACACATTCAGTCACAATTATATCACAATGGTGCAAACTTCCAGCCGTCACATAGTCAATTCTCCGCTTATGGCCAGAAACGTTTTGACCCTAAGTGACCTTGAATGCCTTCAATGACATGGCAGTTTTCATGAAATTTGTACTCTCCATGTGCTACATCCCCTCCTACGAGCATTTTGCAATCTGAAGAACATGCCCAGGGCTATTGCCCGAAAAAAAAAGTATTAAAATCATTTTTGACCCCTACGTGACCTTTATGACCCTCATGACTGGGGTTTTTATAAAAATTGTTACTCTCCATGTGATTGCATCCACTCCTAGACGCATATTGCATTCCAATGAACAGGCCTAATTTATTGCAAAAAAGCTATTAATTAAACTTTGAACCCTTATAACTACCAAAGTCAGAGTCCGATCGAATGGGAGTTGGTTTCCTGCCCTAAGCACGAAGGTTATCACATATCCAAAAATAAACAGTTTTATTTTTTGGCCCGTAACCCCTCCTTAAATAGGCACCTTTATTCAGCTCCACCTTTACCCACAGGACCACCCGACTGAGGTCGAATTCAGGTCAGACGTCACAAACATGCAGGTCAACAATTATATCACAATGGTGAACCTTCCAGCCTTCCCAGATATCAAATTCTCCGATTATGGCCAGAAAACAGTTTTGAACCCCTAAGTGAACCTTGTGAATGCTAATGACATGGCAGTTTTTATGAAAATTGTAACTCTCCATGTGATCCATCCAACTCCTAGGAGCATTTTGCTTCTGATGAACCCCCCAGTGCTATTGCCAAAAGTATCTAAATCAGTTTTTGACCCCTACTGACCTTTGATGGCCTTCAATGACATGGGCGGTTTTTATAAAAATTGTTACTATCCAGTGATCATCCACCTAGAAGCATATGGCATTCCAATGAACACCCTAATGTTATTGCGAAAAGCTATTAAAGTGAACTTTGACCCCTTGTAACTACCAAAGTAAATGTCGCGATCGAACGGGAGTTGGTCTCCTCCATAAAGCACCAAAGGTCTATCACATATCAAAAATCACCAGTTTCGTATTTTTTTTTGCCCGTAACTCCTTACACAAGCACATTTTAATTCAGACTCAACCTTTACCACATGACCCCCCCGACAGAGGTCCAATGAGGTCAGAGTCCACACACATCAGTCACCAATTGTATCACAATGGTGAACCTTCCAGCCTTCACAGATATTCAATTTCCGATTATGGCCAAAAACAAGTTTTTTTTTACCTCTCAGTGACCTTAATGACCTTCAATGGAATGACAGTTGTTTTTAATGAAAAATTGTAACTCTCCATGTGATACTCCACCCTAGACATTTTGCATTCTGATGAATACCCCTAGTGCTATTGCCGAAAAAGTCCAAATCAGTTTTTGACCCCTATTGACCCTTAATGACCTTTAAGCAAAAACGCAAATTTGACCTTGGATGACCTTGAAAATGCCGCCATGTTTTTCGTGACCAACTGTTACCTCTAATACCAATTTTTCGCCAAAATCCGTACATGTTGCAAAAAAAATCACAAAACTTACACAAATTTGACCTGGATGACCTTGAAAATGCCACCATGCTTTTTGGGACCATTGTCACTCCCGAGTTCCAAGTTTCGTGTAGATCGGCAAACTTGAAAATTTTGCAAATAAAATCACCAAAGCAGAGGGCCGCAGACTTACGGTAATACCAGTTTTGGAAAGCATCCGATATCTCCATGGGGTCAACCCGTATACCCCAAGTTCAGCTAAATCGAGTAAAGCGATGGAGGTTTATTCGCCTAACGCTAAGTCTTCCACGCGGCGCGGCGGCAGCGCGGTCGGCGGCGTGGCGCGGCAGCGGCGGCACGGCGGCATTCGTGGCAGCGGGGCAGCGGCGGCAGCTGCGGCGGCAGCGGCGGCGGCGGCGGCAGCGGCGGCAGCCGGCACGGTGGGCAAACACTACGAAGACAAACCATAATATCCTTCGCAGTGGGGATATAATTACATATCATGTGACGATGTACCGCGTAAAGATAATTGCACTGGGGGTGATTTTTCATTATTCACTTTCATTCAACTTGTATATTTAAACCCCTCCACCCCTCACCCTGTAAAAACCCGAATCTCCCCACCATCTCCACCATCACATTAACGAAACATTGATACCTATACAAATTCTACATGTACTGTACTATAATACACCCACCCCTTGCATACAATGCAAAGATTTTCAGTCCCTCCCCATTTCCACTTCAAATGCATCCTAGGAGTCAATTGAAGCCATCAAACTGTTTCAAAGGTGAGAGATAGGGATCCTGGGGCGAGATCCCACCCTTTCACTTTATGGGAGTATATTAAGCCTAGCAAAAACACAACATACATTCACGCAACGACACTCCTCGGGCATCAAGAGTGAGGCAAGACGACTCGCAACGCGGAAGCGAAAGGGCAAGTCTGCTTTTATAGATTGGGCGTTATTTTCTCTTTCAGAGCGTTATTAGGAAGGGAAAGGAGCCTCACGCTGTGCACAATTGGCTATATATAACACATAATACATAAAAAAATAGTTCAACATGACTTGCAACAATATCATAGTATTCAGTTTCAAGGTTCCACATTTTAGGGAAACTCTGAGGGGTCCTAACAAGCCATTTCGTGTTGTACGTGCGCATGCTCACCACTACACAGTTCGGGAGACGGGGAATAGACGATATCCCCCCATACATATCGTTACGGGTATTTTTTAAACATGTCACCACTTATTTGAAACGCAACCAATTCATCCCATGTTTTTCGGATGTTATCGTTAATAGGATGGGGGGGGGGTGAAATCTGTAAGTTTGTGTTGGCAAGATTGTCATTCAGCATGGGATTTGAAAGATTGTTCTGCCCACTGTACGGTCAACGTCGACTCCGTTTGTTCCCTCATGACCTTGGACACAATATCATTATCATCTCATTGAACTGTACTCCGAACTGGCTTTATTTTCGAGGTAATGAATATTGCAGCAGCCATGTGTCCTAGGACCCAATAAATTGTATCATTCCAATAGGGAGAGTGGGGACGTTTATGAGGCCACTCCCCGTGGTTCCAACCTGCAAACCCCCCCCCCCCATGACAAATCTCTGCGTGCGGTACTGCTTTGCTATCGCTTCCGGATGTGCCGAACACAGCCTCGAGTCCCACCCACGTTCCTCCCATCCTCGAGTGAACAGCGAGCGAAGCCGGAGCAAAACCAAGCCCATAGATTTTTTGTTTAATAGGCAATTTGCCAATTGGTTATTCAGCATCATGCCCTAAAAGAGTGAATGAAACTGTACGGGGCAACAACGTCAATCGCCTGTTTCAGTAGGTTCCAACTCGGGTAGCATCAATCAACTTCCAGTGCCCTGTCCTCTGTTCACACCATGCCCGACTTCACATTACTCCATTATTCTGATATTTTTGATGCACCCCCCATTCTGTGAACAAACGGCCATCGGCGGCAATGCAGAGCTGAAAACATCACATCTCTGACCACTTGTTTCATCAATGTTATCAATCACCTGTATTCACATCTGATTGTACTATTGGGACAGTATACGTTGGCCGTGTTGTATCACTAGGAATTTTATAACGAGGTAAAACGAAATACACACCCAGGAATATGGAATAATGGAGGCAGGCTTTCAATCAATGTATAGTAGCATTTTTTGTACTTGTCCCAATCCGTATGTCCCTAGAATTCATTAAGGCATCCCACACCGCTAATACACTTAAAGGACAACTGCAGCTTTGATCCAACGTAAGTTATATTTGGAAGAATGGAAAACCGTATCTATACCTGTAGCCAACACCCATTTTTTTTTTCCCCCCCCCCCAAAAATACGATGTTCCTATGTGGAGTTATTGGCCTTCAAAATTTGGGCCTTAAGCAGAGACATTGGGGAGAATCCCAATGCACAATAACCGCATAATGTCACCATGGACCCCAGCAAGGAATTAATGGTTTGTTTCCCTTTATGTTGAATAGTGAAAGTATTTTAGCATAAGTTTCTGGATGTCATTCTCGCCCAAAATAACCAATCCACCCCTACCCCCACCCACTTTTCGAATGAAATTAATGTTGAATTTCAATAGAAAACAAATAATTTTGCAGGGTTTGTGTTCACGATGACATCATTTATTATTGCATGGAAAAAAAAACGCTTCATTTCGATCTTGCGCAATACACATGCTTTCACCCATACCAACTTCAAATGACTTAACTCCGTACGGAAAGTCCTATGAACTTCGGTTTGGACTGACCATTCAGTTTTTTAACAAACGCTATTCAATTAGCACCTGTTTGAATCCATCCTGCGGTTTGTCTCTCTTCGTCCGCCAAGTGTGTCCCCTTGAAAAATGGATCCTCAATTTACTCTTTGAAACCCGGATTGTGAGGATTAAAATGATCCTCATTTTACTCTTTAAACCCAGTTGTGAGGAATTTTTATTCCTGTCCCTGCTTGGTCCTATTGGGCCCCAATCTGGAAAAGCCCATTCAAAGATACAGATGGTTGTATATTTAGGATACAATATCTGTCAGGTTTTCCTTTCTCACAATTATCCAGAGTGCTTGGACTTGTCCATAAGCTGCTCCAGCTGAAAAACTGGTTGAGGTATAATACATAACTTTGGGGTGACATGAAAGTCAGTTGGTGTCATCTACCAAATCTTGAGCCTGACTCAATTTCCCATGGGCTCTATAGTGGTGAAGAGTCCTGTTTAGTGTGTGACTAGGGGTTTGGGGCTCTCTATATCTGTGTGCCCCTATAACATTTCAATATATTGTCACACATTTGAAGGCCAGAACTGAGCGGACATGTACATGTAGAATCCGTTTGACCAGTGGGTGGAATATCAATCTTCATTATCCCTTGTCTACCTGGGGAATGTCCTCGAGATATTATGGAGTTTGTCAAACACCCCAAGTTTTGTGTGAATTGGATAAAACTCGTATTTTGTGTAAAACCTGCAAAATAGGGAGAACCATCAGTGATGCCCACTTCCCGCCTCATCCTAGTTTTTCAACTAGGCAGACATGCTGTACCAGATCAATCGGATAAAGCTTAAAGAGTTATTTTTGCTAAAACTAGCGTGTCCGAGGCAGCGGCGGTGGAGATGGCGGCTACACCTCCAAACCATAATATTCCCCGGACACTCCCGTGTAACCGGACTGGTATTATGCAATTTTTTTAAACACAAATTATTACAAAAATTCCTTTCACATAGTCATCTTGAAGAAGGTAGCCACCATCTGTGCAAAGGCACTCTCCATGAGACGCTCTATACAAGCAAACCAAATTAAGGCTCAGTGAATTAAACAAGAGCCTTCTGTATTTGCCAAAAACTATTGTGGCCAGCCGTCATTGTCCATCCAGGGGCAAACACGTTGTGACTAATCAACCATTCCCATTTTTGAAGGAGGGAGGGGTTCAGTGGCAGCCTGTTTGTTCCTTCTTAACTAGAAAGCACTCTCCTTCAACCAGGTTGTCATATAGCCTACTTAACTGGATTCCGTAGGTTGTATAACAAACAATCCTCCATGAAATATTGAATCAATTATCACCGTCTCCTCAGTCCGTATCAAAGCTCTTTTGCTTGGCTTCCATGTATATCCAATAGCTTCCTGTAAGATTGGCGGAAGCTTTTCCTCCTACAACATCATCAGGAATAGCTCCTTATTGGGACACTGGTTAGGTGGTTAGGTATGTAGTAATCATGGTCAGTGCAGCTTAGCGTTTCGAGGAAATTGACGAATCACTGTCCCTTTCTATTAACAGGGGATGCTATTTACTGCACAAACTATTACCACCCTGTATATTGTAGTAAACTCTCAAGAGGTTTGGGGGGCCCACACTGTAACGAAAAAGATCAACATAATATGAAGATAACTATAACAATAACAATAACTATAAGTCATAAGATACTTAACAATAAAGATAACTATAAACGTTCAGAATAACGGTAATGATGAAGAATAACTATAACGTGAAAATCTATAGCGATGAGACAACTATAATGACGAAGATAAAGTAACAATAAAGATACTATAACAAGTAAAAGATCACTATAACAATGAAGATAACTATACCGATAAGATGACTGTAACGATACGATATATAACGATAAATATAATTATAACGATAGGAATAGTAATCAATGTCAGTGCAGCTTAGCGTTTTGAGGAAAATTGACGAATCACTGTCCCTTTCTATTAACAGGGGAGTGCTTTTACTTGGCACAAACTATTACACCAACCACACCCTGTATTTTGTAGTAAACTTTCAAGAGGTTTGCTGGGCCCCAATCACACTGTAATAAACAAATACTAGAAGCGATGAAGATAACTATAATGACGAAGTCAAGAACAATAAAGATAACTAGAACAGTAAAGATAACCATCCAATGAGATGACGAAACTATAGCGATAAGATGACTGTAACGATAAAGATAACTATAAAACGATAAAGAGCATATAACAATGAGGAAGGAGGTCACGCGTATTGATAACATCCACAACTACATCAGCTGGGGGGCTGGGAAGTGATAGCAGTGACGTCGATACCACAGTCCTTGATTGTCAACTTATCATCATTCCAGTCCTATCATATAGTTTATTCGCCCACCTATCCTCCCTGCATTTTATCTTTATCAGCATAATTATCTCATCGGCCCCAATGGCCATATTGAATATGTAGTCACTTGCCGTTTTCAACCTATATTTTAACTGTTGCTGTTGTCCATAGCCAACGGTGCTATGGGAACCATATTGATGGTTTGAAACTATCCACTGAGGGTACCATATGGTGAGGTAACATGGGTTCCGGGTGATCCAGCATGAGGTGCACTCGCAAAGTGTCCGTTTGTGTGTGTGCGGTTGCCGTTTGCGTGTCCTCAGATTTTTGATGGTTGTTCGCAATTATCTCCATTTTGGAGGGCTGAACAAGTTGAAATTTTGCACACCTTGAATAGTCCTAACACATAGTTTGCTTTGGGGAATTCTAGGAGGCAAAAAGACAAATTTTGGGGCGATCTCTCATTTTTACAAAGATTCTTCACTATTTTCAAGATTTCCCTTATTCTCCAATGCTGATATTGCAAACATTGTGCAATGTAAAAAGGCACAAATAACACTTTTCCCATGCAATCAGCCCAAAATTACCAAAAATGCAAATTTTAGGGGGAAAAATAGATTTTTGGCCAAATTTGAGAATTTCTGAAAATCTGTTCACTCTTTGTATAGTTAGGGAGATTGGGAGGACTGAATGATTCCAAATTTCAGAAGAGGTACAAAGTATCAAAACAAAAAGTTTCCCAACATTTATGCTGTAAATTAACTGAAATTTCCATGAATATGAATATTTGGGGGGAAAATGGCTGTTTTTCAGACATATTTTGATAAATTTTGTCCTTTTGCAACTCGCGAAAAGGTAGCAAGTAGAACAATAGTTCCACATTTGCCGCACGATTCTGCCACTCCGGGGATTGCCCTCTTGTTTTTATTGTAACCGTTAGACAGTGTGACCATACAAGCCTTTACTACTGTTTCATGGTAGCTGCCACCTTCAGTGGCAATTTGCACCCATGGCTGGTATAGGCTTCAAGGTTTTCTTATTTTGGTCAGAGAAGTATGTGTCTCTTGCGAATGGACCCCTGAAATTCGATCCAAGAAGTAGCTCCACTAGGACAAAAAAAAAATTACGCCCTTTTTATACAATATTGATAACAGTGTTGAACAAGTGTGATTTAGTCCTCTGCAATCACATTAGTTGTTTATGATTAAGGCTTTAATAGGTCATCAACTAGATTCCTCGATAAAGAGCACTGATTTTGTTGCCAAGTCCAGTGGAACTATTATTTCACAAAACTGTTCATATCAAGGTTTTGTTAGATGAGATGCCTACTGTACTTTTTCGAATATAGAGTGCCACACATTTGTTCTTGGTGCATTGTAATCAGCATTCCGCTGGCAACAGCCGAAAATATGTGCAGCAAAAGCATTTGCCCAGAAGGCATACCATACCTATACATGTACATGGACCAGATAATGGTTGCACAGCGCCGTGTGCCCACTGAGCTTACAAAACCCTGTGTCCACCGTTTTTTCCCCATTCCTCCATTTTCAGCTCTGTCATTATCAGGAGTGTGAGTAGGTCACTTTCAAATATTGCAAGACAAGACTACTCTGCCTTCATACATGTAGCCTCCTACCCACTAGGTGTGCCTTCAGTTTAGAGGGAAGGCTTTGACCTAGAATAACACCAAAGAGCTAATGGCAGATACTGGACGATATTTGTTCACCTGACTAATGAAGGCATCCCAAGACTAAGGGTTGGTTGGTTTGAGATCCACAATGCAGAATAGTGCCAGTTCGATTGGGTTAAAAGGTTTCGTCTCCTTTGGTTTGGGGATACGTGTGTCTCACTGTAAACTGTCTGCTTGCGATACATAAATGAGCATTGTATCAAAGTGAAACCTTCCTTAGTGATCATAATTGTCAGACTGGAAAGCTTTGTGATTCATTGTTAGAAAAAAGAGTGTGAGCGAGATTATAAGGGAATTGCTGTATAATCTGTCAAACAGAAAGCGCGGTGGGATACTTTATATTCGGTCTAACAGAAGCACACTGGGAGAATGGCGGAACTAGCATTAAAATGATGATTACATGAACAGTACAGATAGCTATATATTATATACTGTATTTTGTACATTACCAACAAAACAAATCAAGCAGATATGCGATAATCTACACAGAAGATTAAGACACCCCCAGTCAGTGATTTTTTCTTTGTCATTTACGGTTGACTGAAGTAAAAAAAAATTGTCTTCAGACCCGTGGTTCTCAAAGTGGTCCATACCGCGCCCCCCAGGAGAGTGCTGGGGAGGTGAAGGGGGCGCCAATAGAATGGGGAATAGGGGGCGTTGCGATGGTTTGGCGGTCCCTGAGGAACTACCGAGTTCTACTAAGATGCAGCAGACATCGAATCTGACAGTGTTTGCAACAGCTCACCCTTCACACTGAATGAACTTCAGCCCCATTTGAGATGCTGCTGTATGTTTCGATTTGAAACATAGGGTATACTACAGGTAATCATATTAGGATCAAACAACAATTCCTGAAACTTAGTCCATTTTTAAAGGTTACCGGAGAAAAGGTGGGAACGGGGGGCGTTGAAATTGTTCAAATGGTAGAAGGGGGCGGCAGTCTGAAAAATTTTGAGAACCACTGCAATAGACCCTTGTTCAATTACACTGTCATTTCGTAGACCACAACCAATAACAAAGTCCAGTTGGTCGAAAAAAAAAAAAAAATTGGGCAGGTGCAGTTTTTATAGGGCATCAGTTGATGAGCTCCTATCAGAATGATTATGGTACAGTACATTTTTTGTTCTCAGTGAGCCTTAATGGCTCGAAAGCCAACTGAGGAGTTCAGATAATAATTGAACCTAAGTTACAGTACTCAGGAATGGGCTACAAGTCCCAGGCAACGAGTTGTTTACTTTTGTACAAAGTACACAAATCTCTCATACAGTACAGTAGATGACGTCTCTCAATTTCAACAATGAACAGCTATGTGGATGAGTGTGGACCAATTGTAGTGTAAAGGTTTGCACAATTAGTTCATTGAATCATGTAGACTACACAGCACCCAGATAAACTCCCAAAAATAGCATGTTGCGGATTAATTGCTGCTTCGTAAAGCCAGCGGCTTTCGCAATTAAATACTGACTACTGAAGATTTATTGTACCGGAGTATGGACTATACAGAAGTGTTTGTGTTAAACAAACAAGTCAGAATTGGCGGGGTAAATACTGTACTGAAATTGAAATGGGATTTGGACCTACAGATACAGTTGTAGGACTTCTCTACCAAATAGGCCTATTGTTGATTTTGAGGTTAAGGCATAGTCACTCTGTTCAGTTCCGAAATCCCTCTTGCAAAGAAGGGATAATTCCTTTCCAGATTATAAAGGCTAAGTGCGAACACTGCAATGAAAATTTGTAACCTACTATTGTATCAACAGTATTCCTTTAAGGCTTAGCACCCGAGCTCCAAACATGAGGTTGTAGGTTGGGACCTGGCTCAGACAACAAAACCATCCAGTTTCTGGGTTGCTGTGATCTGCAAATTCCCTCATCGTGGATTCTAAGGTTCATGTTAATAGTTGAAAGAGAAGGGCGCCTCTCTGCTAGTTGGCTGTAATCAAGTTCCCACAGCTCAAAAGAGAGAGGACATCATCAGTTTTAAACAATATCGGTAAAGAAAAATTGACGAATTGCGCACTCACATGTATCCTACATGTAGGCTACCAGTATATGGTTATAGTACTTAGCAACACTGTCTGTACCTCATTATGAGAATTGACAGAATACTAATCTTCTGTAACCATTTTCACTCATTTTAATATCCAAATTGCACATTCTTTCTTCCGCCCATTGCACATTCATGACTCTTGGCTAACCAAATTAGTCCTATAAGACCTGTGTCACGAAATCTCACAGCAGAACTTGGCCTTCTGATGCACTGCACCAAGTTTTAAGTTGTGGTGCAACCAACTGCCTGTTTCAGACCGATCCAATGCAATTTCATGCAGTGTGGTTATGAACTGTACAAGTTCATTCCCTTTTGTATTGACCTGTAGTGTAAATGACTTATTACGAAAATTAAAAATTGTTCCAATTCCATGACAGTCATCATTGCAGGTCTCCACCCGAAATAAACTGGGCCTAGCCTAACCTAATTCTGTTATTTTTTCCACAATTATTTTCATGCAATATCATGTAGTAGTAGTAGTTTCGAGTCTCGTCCACCCGACATGCTCAGTGATCACCCTCACCCCGTAATGACGCTCATTGCTGGCGCAAGGTTTATTGCTTCCTCACAACTATTACTGGTTGATGTCCCTGCATTGCGATTTGATTTTTTCTAGCAAGGTATTCCACCATCTTCCCAACTGGCTTAGTATTACAGTGTATGTCTCATGCTTTCGCTCAGAGCGATCTTCGTCTGGCCCTTCTTCGCTGGAGTCTCGCAACGTGACTGAAAATCTCAATCTCTTTGCTACTACAGATGGCCAAGGCTTTGGTTGGCACAACATCATAGAGTTTTGTCATTTGAATACATTGCAGATTGGTCCATTTGATGTTGAGATTATTGCGGAGTAGTCTTTTTTGTAAAAGTGTAAATTTTTGTGATCAAGATCTTTCGTTGTACCAAACCCCACAGTTCGCAATTATAAAGGAAAATACTCTTTATTGGCATCGAAAATCCACAGTTTTGATGCTTCCTACTTTGCCTTGCTCTTGAAAATTGTTGACGTGTTGAAAGCTTGTAGGTTATTCCTTCTTTTATGTCTTCTTCAGTTCCCGACAGGAAACTTCCTACATATTTACAACAATCTCTTTCCCTCTTCCATTGCCTTGTCTTGTGATTGAAAATTCTCTTCTCAGTTCCTTTGCTATTTTTTTGTAAATTTCTTCTTGTCAAGTTTCTCGTCACTCGTTCTTTAAAACTCTTGCAGTCTATTTCACCATCGATGCCACGAATAATCATCAGCGTATTGTTGTTGGTCCACAGGAGAGTTTTGTCATTCAATCCGCGCACCCCCCCCCCAATTACCCTGCCAAAACTACACTTAGGCGGGTTATTTATTCCCGGTTTTCCAACATGTCTCGAATAGTTTATGGGGGGCCAAATTTGGTTACCTTTATTACATTTGCGAACCTGCGGGTATGAATACATTAATATCTATACAGGAACTCACAATTGTGGTCCGGTTATTTTTTTGCCTCTTTTATATCTTTCAGTCTGTATCACAATCACCCCGGCGAACACAGTTACATAGGTTTGTCCTCCAACTGGAAAGGTTGGCGGGCATTTCCGAGATACGCATAAAAACTCAATTAGGGTCCGAAATCCGTTACCAATGAAACTTATGGCGCTATTCTCTTTAAACCCAATCTGAATTATAAAATCTATGAGACTCGATAAAGAGTCAAGACTTCGTCTTCAATCACCGATGGAAACACTAAGTGTTCCACAATAATATAAACGGCAATAACTATCATGCAGAGTGACGTAACAAAATAGGTTAGTCCAAAATTTAGCGCGATTCTTCTTGCCCGTCACAGTGAATGAAGCGTGTAGTCCGCGTCGTTCAAAAAGATTCCATTGCGTATTGTTAGCTCCTCAGCGCGCGTTAGGTTACAAACAGCCAATATAGGACTCCAGTTACGCGAAAAATGCTGGAACGAATTCGGTACAATAACGAAATTTGGACCCTTTCCTATCAGTGTTATTTTGAATTGTTGGTTAAAAATTGGGGATAAAATGAAACCACTAAAGTGGAGGAATGCCAATTACCCAACTAATGAACTAGGCCTCGCATAGCCTCATACTAATTGCACAATTGATTAACCAACATGCATTGAAAAGAATACCTACCCCACCAACTAGCACATAACCAACAATATCTACATTAACATGTTGATCAATATAATGCCTAGGCCCATGTACCGTTCCAAGTGACTGTGTGATTGTGGTCAGCCACAGCTTTCGCATCACACACAGGCCAAGTCTCATCACTATCTATCGCGTCAATTACTTCCAGTCATCGCTCAATGCTTCAACATCTTAATGATACATAAAATAGAAAGACGGTGCTACCTCTACATGCATTTCAATAATCCACCACAATATGAGTTCTATTTCCCTCAGGAATAATTCCACGTTGTATGAGGTATGGCTTGATGGGACACAGCGAGCTGCGATCACCCACAATCAATAGGGGAGCACTTTGGGTGCTGTGCGCGTTCACCGTATAATAAGTGCAACCACTGCGCAGAACAAATGAGTTTTCTTTTGATCTCTCGATCTTCCGCGATCTCACAGTCTCCTTGCTGAGTGTGATCGGCGAGAATACAATAACCGCATACAGAGACTCGGCATACTGAGTCAGTTGTTAGTCATTGCCCTGGTTTTGTTTCGGTCAGTTCAAATAGAAGCGTTTGAGGGAATAAACTAACAGACGTGCGGGGATCTAATAATATCTGTTGTCCTGAACAGCTTGTATTGTTTTGGTGAGGACGGACAACCGGACCTAACGGAGAGCAAGTTTGCGTCGCAGACTTTTTAGTTTTTCATTGGCAGGAAGGGGGGTGGGGGCGGGGCGGGGAGGGGGAGATTAGGATTTCCAAAGGAGCCTCTGGGGAATTTATGATCGCCGTCCTGAGGATTAAGCCTATGTATGTATGTATGTTGTAATGTATGTATGTCGATGTCAAAGCTGAGCTCGGCCTCAGTCACCATGCTATAAGGATATTTAAGTTCTATTCCCATCTGGTCTGCCGAGCTTCGGTTCATGTATTCATACTTTTAGGCGAGATTGTTAGAAGTCTACCCAAACAAACCGGAGTATCAACCCACCTCTTCGTCAACCTCGGCCCTCGGCTGTCTCGACCTCCGCCGATAAAAAAAAAAAAAGAAACATTTGTTCCGGAGGGTAATTCCTCCCTTTCAGATCCTACACTCCCCTGAAAACTTATCAGACACCTTGCACTTGATACATCCAACATGAAAAAGATCACATTCTGTTGGGGGGGGGGGGGGTGGGGAACTGCACCCGTCGCAACACACCATGTGCGAGCCCTGGAGGACTCTGCCGGCGCTAGACTTAGCGAAAATAGTGGCGCTGTTCACATATTGGAGGAAGATACGTTTCTGAATCTATCGATAGCAGTAGGCCTATATCCCCCCTTCTAGCAGGATATCATTGTTTGCCTTCGCTGTAACTACGCGCGTCCGCACCCGCGCCAGCGTCCGGCTTCCTCTGCCAGAATATTTTCGTTGCAGCGCAATATAGGTCTTCAACGCCTATCGCATTTATTGAAACTTTGACCCACATGTCCGCCCTTGTATCCTATATCTCTGATGGGTTCGGGCTTGAAAAAAAAAATGCGATTG
The DNA here is from genome assembly GCA_026419785.1 of Sclerodactyla briareus. Lineage (NCBI taxonomy): Eukaryota > Metazoa > Echinodermata > Holothuroidea > Dendrochirotida > Sclerodactylidae > Sclerodactyla > Sclerodactyla briareus. Next base: position 147,302 of record JAODTK010003221.1, on the reverse strand, counting down.
ACAAACTGAATAGTAGTCGAAACTGGAGAAGTGTGTGCAGTCGGCGCCCCCCCCCCCCTCCTGCCTTCTGAAATGAACGGAACTAACAGTGACCCTTCTTCCAGTTACCTTCCTGAACCATCCTAACTCACTGTTCTCACCCAATCCACGAGGCCTGCCATCACCATTTACCCATACCCCACCAAACCCCATCCCAGCTTAGCCTGTTGAAAACTGGCGTTTGGACTCAGTATCAGCCTCATTCACTCATAGTAGCCGGATACCATCGGTGATTTGCTAAACAAATAGTATGTTGTTAATATTCGACCGTGGTATTTATACTAAAGTGCGATAGCCCTCTATTTAGAACGCTTCGCATATCCTCCTGATTTAGCAGGCCACATCCCAGCCGGACATGCACCTAAAGACTGACCCTCATATGATACTAACACTGATGACAAGGGCGTATCATAGCCGAGCACTGATGGGGGGGGGGGGGGGCGTCAGTCTTCAGTGGCGCCAGAATCAGCGTGTTTTCTAATCATTTTGTTGGGCAATTATTCTGTGACTATTTAAACGGAAATTTTGGAAAAATTGAGCCTCTCAGATCACCAGGAAAGGCCTTTCCCAGCGGCAAAAGGGCATTGGATAACCGTCTTATTCATTATATACAGTACTCTTTATTTTATCATTTATATCTTCTTTGGAGGGGACTATAAACACTTTGGGGGACCCCCCCCCTAGCCACCCCCTAGATAAGCGCCTGCGCCAGATACTAAGGGAGCTGGATTGAGTTAAAAATGAATATATGTATTCCAAGGCCAAAACCGGGACTATTTCGGATAAAACAACACATTCAACTATGATTAACGAATGTTGACCGTTTGCAAGATCAAGTGGTCAAGTAGGCCCCTATGAGGTAAAACATGTATTTAGAAAGCCGGCCAGTGGAAGACACCAGTTAGAATGAAAACATGGCATAGGTTCGGCCATGGACATTGAGTACACTCGGGAATCGAGGTTTCGTGTTGGGAATAGTTCCTTATAGACATACAGGATGTCAGACACAGGCTTTGATAAATGGAATTATGATTACAACAGAGTTACGCTACACCTATGATTCCAACTTCCGGAGGGGGGCAAGGGGCGCATTGTTATGGATGGGTGGGAGTAAATCACACCCCAAAATCGCGAGGGGGGACAATTGACCCCAGTTGCCCACCCCCTCCTTATTCGGCCAATGCTTGTTTGAGCCTAGCCCTCTACTGTTCTACTCGGCTATTCAGCAAAATTTCCGGCATGTATAGTTGGCCTACAGAGATGAAAAAAAGCCTCCAAAGTCCAAACCTAGCCTTTTCAAAATACCGTCGTATTCTACGCTGGTTAGGAACAACGCTAACGAATATTCCCCACAATTAAGTAATAAGCGGGAATGGGGAATTCCCGGCTTGACTGCCTGATGACTCTGCGTCTATGACCATCATCCATCTCCTACCCATGAGCATATGCAACCGTGTCTACTTGATGGTGACGCAATCAGTCACATCAAATGACATTCCGTGACCTCGACTCTATTGTTAAATTTACTCGGACTAATCGATATAGACATTTATTCAGGTTATCGACCATGTTTCATGAGATCCAGCAAACTTCCGCACTACAACACTAGACCATGCAACCTCCGTACGAGATTTCAACACATACGGAACGGACAGACAGACAGGCAGATAGACAGACTGACGGACATACGACAGCCGTACAGATAGACAGAGACACACAAGTGATACTATGTGTCTCATTGTACAAAGAGTTCAGGGGGAAGAAGATCGGAAGATCAGATGACACAAAGTTAAATACAAGAGTGCCAACGGCAGATGTGACAGTAGTTAACCTCAGGGGCGTATATACATCAATTTCCAAGGGGGTGTGAATCATTTTGAGACCGACAAGATTCTCGTGGGACCGATTCTTATTATCGGTATTGTACCAGAGGCGGCGCCATGCGCTCGCGGAGGGTGCTCGGGTCCCGACAGGGTGGTCAATCGTTTTCGTTAGTTTATCTTGTTGATAGACTGATCTGGGTGAGGGGATTGATAGGGGAGGGGTTTTGGTGTCCCCCTCCCTTTTGGGACATTTTTGCAAACCTGAAACCCCTCACACGCAAAATGGTGCTATCCTAGTACGATATTCTAGCATGAATTACCTACTGAAGATATTCATTTGCTGCCAACATAATTTTTTCCCGACTACGTAACTGTGTGACTGTTGTGCTAAGATAATGTGGGTGTCAAAACGGTCTGTAAACTAGCTACATTAATAACCTTGCACTCATATTTGGTTATCATATTAGATTACTATCTGCTGAACGCTGGATATGAGTTAGGACACGTGATTTTTCAAAGTGCTCGAACCTAAATTCACATAATTGGTGGACTGGTACATGGAAGACTGAGAAGAATTGGCATTCACATCAGTCATGGTCTCGCATAGCCCAGAGCTGATACCGACATTCCATAATTGTCCGATGGGGCTGAAACTTGGCACACACGTCCATCATAGTTGAATCAATTTCCTGCACTCTGGGACGTGAGCAACGCACCTATTTTTTTCCTTACTTTTTCTCCCCGACGGTTCTCCGCTTTGCTCCCCGACGGGAGGGAGGGGGGGAGGTACTGCTCCCACTGGCGCCGCCCCTGTATTATACGCCGATGGGTACGAATATATCGTAATTATGATTCAATGTGAGGTGCAAAGATTTTCATTTTTTTAATTAACTCTTGCCTTTACTACCAGGACTTCCGAATGCACATCGCAACATACACTATAATTTTGATTTTTGACCAATCTAACGATTTAAACATGCAGTTGGACATGCAAATTAGGGGAACACAAACCCAAGCACTTCGTATTATCCAGTCCACATACATAATGTGGGGAAAAAGCTGCCTATTTACGCCGACCTCCATATCGGTGACCCCCGCTCAAACACTGATAAGGCGACTCAACTTAGGTAAGTCTGCCCACCGATCAACAATTGCATCCAAGTCAATGCCATCTGTGAGATCACGCTCACAACCAGTGTCAATATGTCCGTAGTCGGTTCCTTGGCCCATGACAGAACGTAAGAACGTCTTCACTAGTTCAAGCTTATAGAAACTTCTCTCACTCGATGCCGAAGTTGTTGGTACAGTCATCATCAGGCTCTTAGTTAGAAAATACTAGGTCCTGGCTATAAATCAATTAATTTTTCACTTAACTCGAGCGGAGTCCGACTTTTGGTCGCCCAGAGAACGACTTCTGATTTTCACGGGGGGGGGGGTGTCACACCCCACACCCACCCCCCCCCCCCCCGTATTTACGTATATTTACGCCCCTGGTTAACCTATCAATTTTAGTGAACAGAGATCTGGAGATATGAAGTTGTTTTACACAACTCGATGGCGCTATCCAACCTATAAATCTCTATTCAAGTGGGAATAAGGGTGGCGCACTTCAAGAATGGTGGAATGTAACAAATAAAAGCCATAAGAAAATCGAAGAATACCGATACCATACCACATGAGATCTGGACCCCTTCCACCCCATAAGCTGGTGGTTCGCTATTGCCGCAAGCCTCGCATCAGCTTCCTGGTTTAGTGGCAGCGTGATTCGGATCGCGAGGCCATAGCCTTTTCATAGCATCTCGCAAAGGTCTAGCCCAGGTATGGTTTTGTGATGACATTTACATATAACAGTAAGCATGCGCAGCTGGGAACTGCGAAATAGATGGACTGACAGTAACATGTTCCTTTTCGCTAGCAGTGGTAGGCTATACCTTTCCTCAGGCGTTTGGTGACAGACTTCAAAATAAATCATATTTCTGTAGGCTTTGCTCTGTTATCCCCCAGCGTGCATCCCCAAAACATATAATCTATGCCTATTGTCTGCAATGCTATGGATAAAATATAAAAATAAAGTGGAATATATTTCAAAATTCAACCTATGTGGATGTCATTCAGTTGCAAAAGTAACATTGCGCCCCATTCTTCGAATCAGAAAACTTGTTTTTCTTCAAATTTTCAATGAATGATATAACATCATTCGTCAGTTCAAGATCAATGCCGTGGGTGTTTCTAGATGTGCTACTTTGCAGGCAACTGAACTGCATCTATAAGGGAACCTGAAAAAAAAAAACTCATAATGGACAAAGTGTGTCCCTCCGTCTACTAAGGCAACTCCATATACCGGGGTGCGGGGTACGGTAAAAAATCATAAACTCGTTTTCACGGGAAAATGAATGTGTAAAGTGCCCGAAAAAGCTGTATCCGGGTTGCAGAGATGAAACCTGTTGCAATAGCGGCAAAAATTAATTCGAACAAAATGGAACGAGCACAGAGTAAGCAAACGTACCACGCGTACCAACGCGACATTAATGCCGCATCCCGCCAACGGATTATATGGAATATCTTCCTCATACAGTCAATTTATGTCAATTTTTGTGAGTTATTACATATTTTTAGTCATTCCGGATCACCCTACATCTTTTTTTTGTTCCTTCGAAAAAGTGTTCGTATTTGCAAAACTGCGATTTTCACAAATTTACCGCACCTCGCATCCGCATTAATGGAATCTCGCCTTGAGACCAGATGAAAGTTCGAAATAGTTTCTTAGCAGAGTAGATGTTCAAGTGTGCCCTATTGCACTGTATTAATGCATTGTAGGCTTGCAACCAAAAACATCAATATCGGAGGCGGTCGGTTCCAGAGACAATACTTCGGGAGGCTAATAATGACGTGACCATTCAAACGGAGCATTAGAATCTGCTGGCGCGGAACCGCGTACAAGAAAAAAGGAGAAGAAATACTCTCTGCAGAATCATCGGAAAAGAACTTACCTAAAGCTATGTACAAAACGGTAATAAATCCATGCCTAATTTAGAACATTTCCATACATTCCATGGATTTTTTCGGCGTGGGGGGGGGGGGGGGGCGGGGAGCTTTGAGTGGGGGGAAGGGGATGATGAAGCACCTTATCTCCCCGTGGAACTATGTCTGCGCCCAAACACTCCCAATGGAAGGGAAACATTTTTTTTCTGAAACGGTGTGGCTATTCAGTTTCAGGTGCCACCGTGCTATATTGTACTAAATTGCATTAGTAGCTATCTGGAAGTAATTTTTCTCCGGGAGGGAAAAGACCTCATAATTCAAAATCATTCCCCAAACGGAGGGGGGGGGGGGGGGGTTTAGGTTTGTTATAATCAGGAAATGCTACTCTGAGAAGCATTTTGCATCAGGTTACATAAACCCACCTGGATTATGAAAAATAACTATTTTCATCAAGTGGAATTTTAGATGTGCTATATTGCATCAAATTGCATGCATCTGAGGTCACCTGTGGAATGGAATGCACAAAATGGGAATGGACACTGACACGTACCCCTCCCCTTCCCTCAGACCACCAGGATATTCACCACAGCTCAGCCCCCACTAAATGTTATACCCACTGTTGACATATTTTCAGTGCCACTAGCTATACGGGTCTTTCCTCTGTATTTCCAAACTAATTGCCTGATTGCAGCTGTAATGTATGCTGTTATGTCTGCTCTTTCGTGGATCCGCCATTCGAGGTGCCATGCTGCATCCCACATCCTCACCCACGTTATCCTAGCCTATTCTTGTCTTGTCGTCTACTACGCAAACACCAACAAGTGGTTATCACTGCATAGGGGCAACATGCAACAGGCACAAGCTTAAAGACCTTATGATGACCACCTCCTCTCAATTTTCAGAAAAACTGTGGATTTGTTTTCTTATTTGGTTCGATTCATAGTTTCCATTCATCATTTCGTCCACGCTGTCAAGAAAGCAAAACGTGTCATGTTATTTCCGACTATATGAACGCTTCGCAGTAGAGGCTATTATTATTATTATTATTATTATTTCATTAATTCTATTCTATTCTGAAGGGGAGAGGGTATTTCTGACGTGACAATCTAAGCGGAGCACCATAGACGACTGATGCGGATCGTATAAATGAATGAGTTCGAGAGTAAGTCGAAATTGATTGTCAATCACGCATATCGTGGAGGGGGGGGGGGTGCTCCCGGCCTCGATCCAGAATTCATCAGGCTGAGATGCCGGAATTGGCCTCTTTCCGTTTCCTCTTACCACTATATTCCTCCTACTCCTCCTTCTTTCCTCTCAGCCTCTCTTTTCTCTCTCTCTTTCTTCCCACTCCCCTTTTCTCCCCGCTCCTCCTCCTCCTTCCCTTATCAGGTGCGCCCCCCCCCCCCCCCCCCCCCCCCTCCCCCAGTTACGTGCCTGTATGCCTCAGTGATTATTGATCAACCTCCGCCACAAGCAAGGTTTATTGATTCCTCGAACACTGTTTATGTGGTTTCCGCAGGATAACTCGATGTTTCTCTTGGAGCAATCTTTGCGATTAACGACGTCCGTATTGTTTTGGCGTTACGTAGCTCAAGGTAGGGATTTCCCCCCGCAATCAGCGTTGACAATTTGCGTTATGATATTCTAGCGATTATGTGCGAATTCGTAAGAGTTGCATATTGCTCACCGGTGTCAGAGTAAGAAAGTCAGATTTCGTTATATGAAATTTGGATTCTCCCTTTAGTTGTTTATAGTATGAAACTGGCAGAGAATACCTATAGAGTACTAGATGTTTTATGATATATATCCAAATTGTAATTGGCATCATTTTGGCGAGTCGCCAAAACTTGATCGCGGAGTCAAGTGAAATCGCCACAGCATAATCTACGGAAATCACTGACTGAAGACGGCCGGGATCACTAGTGTCAAGCATTTGTTGCGAGCAAATCGTGTCGTGAAATATCAAACTAATCGATTTTTGGGAAGAGATTTTGCGGGCTTGAAGTAAAAATGGAGAATTCTAAAGGTATGGCCTGGACATAGTTTGAATTCACGTATCCGACTCGAGATTGAGTCTCACGTGTGATTGCTCACTGTAGCCTATAGGGCCTAGGCCTACCATGTGTACCCTACCTATGAATATGATTTACATTAGGCTCTGTTTAGTATTAATTGTTATATATATATATGGGGGGAGGTAGGGAAGAAACCGATAATTTGGGTGATGTGTAATTTCCGGTCAGGGGAGATTCAGTTGTTTCACACACTGTTTTGTGAGTACAGGAACCTTATTGTTTGGTCCGATCAGGTTTAAATTTTATGTGTGCAGCTGTTTATGGGAATACAATGTAACATGAACCCTATACTATTGTAATGTTTTCAGTGTGGACCTGGGGTCAGTTTTGGGTGAGAACTAGCAAATGTTAACACTTAACTCAACCCCACCTGGTTGCAGAAGAGTTTATACTTGGTAGTGGATTCCCCATAATGAGTACAATCCTATAGGCAACATGCGGAACTTGTTTCATAGGGGCACTTTGTGTTAGCAGTCAAAGAGCAAGCCGAAAAAAAAACGCACGATTACACTCATTTGTGGTGGATCGCAGTGTTGGAGTCGAGTCCAGCTAATCCGAGTCTAAGACCGAGTCCTCAGCAGCCGAGTCCAAGACGAGTCCTCAACATACGAGTCAAGTCTGAGTCGTTTGTGTTCGAGGCGAGTCCCTCTTAACACTTGGCATTTAGCAAAAATTAATAGGCCCTAGTATTGGGAATCAATAGCAGTTATTTTGTGGGTCAGTTATATGCTCCATCCCCCGAACTGTAATATGCTAATAATGCCAATCAGCCAAATGCGAAATTCATATTGCAGTTTCCAAACTTCCTATCTAAGAGATGGATGCTCATCAAGAAGTTCATACTGGCCCATGTAGACCTAATTGTACACATTAACATGTCCACAACTACCAGAATAAAAATACCTAAAGCCAACCCGTCTATTAACCCACTCGAAAGGGCAAAAAGACTAACTCCCTGCCTGCCTACCTAGCCGACTATTTGGAGACCAATAATAATTTCCTAGACAGCAGTTAGGCCTAAAGTTTTCCTTGATTCCTTGACAAAGTCAGAGGAATCTATGCAGGCTTGTTTTGTGTGTGTGACGCCCAGCTTTTAAACCACGATAACTCGCTCAGGTTTTGAGTGGATCATGCTCATACTTGGTATGTGTGTTCCCCATGATGAATGCATGATCCCTTTTGTTTTGGGGGTCAGGTCAAAGGTCATCTGAGGTCACCAGAGGTCAAAGTCTGAAATCCTTGTAAACACAATAAGTCCAAAACAGTTGGTCCGATCAAGCTGAAATTTGGTGTGTAGCTTTCTTATGGGGAGTACAAGAACCCTATTGCTTTGGGTGTTAATTGGGGTCATTTTTGGGAGAAATTAGGGAATAGTAAAAAATTGATATTTTGGCCAATTTTGGCTTGTAAAGGCAATAACCCACCCACCTGGATGTATGAAGCTCATACTTGGTACGTGTGTTCCCCATATTTAGTACATGATCCCTATTGTTTTGGGGTCAGGTCAAAGGTCATCTGAGGTCACCAGAGGTCAAAGTCTGAAATCCTTGTAAACACAATAAGTCCAAAACAGTTGGTCCGATCAAGCTGAAATTTGGTGTGTAGCTTTCTTATGAGGAGTATAAGAACCCCATTGTTTTGGGTGTTGATTGGGGTTAATTAAGTTGGCTGGACTGCAGCTGACTACACTGTTATTTCAGGGTCCAGGCTCTTGTGGCTTGAGTTAAACAGTGCAAAATCCTAGTTCGACCGCCTTGGGTAGTGGAGGCTGCTTCCATACAAACACATATATAACACAATATCCTCTGCTAGAAGTTTCAAGAGAATAATGGCAACCACTTGGGCAAGAAATCACTATGCAGTGGTGCTTCTTCGTCTCATTTCGAAGTAGGCCAAGCCAAGTTATGAACTTGTTTGTTTTGCATTGAGCAGGGCTAAATTCGGAAGAAAATTTTCTGTCAAACTTTCGCGGGAGTGATCCTCAATTGCACTCAAATTTTTTGGAGCAAAAATGTTGTCAGTATATAATATTTCCAGTGTCATAAACATGATAAATATGCAAAAGTGCATTGTAAATATGAATTCCAAGTAATATTTTTTTTCGTTGCAGTTTCTATTCCAAAATAGGCCAAGCCTACTTCTGAAGTTGTTTGTTTTCGCATCAGGCAGCCTAGATTTGTGATTCATGAGTGATCCTGATTGAGCTCCAATTTGTTAAACATATAGATCTTTGAATAAGGAGTTTATCTATCAGTGCATACAAATGTTGACAGTGTCATAAACAGGATAAATGTTACACAAGACTGCCTTTCTTTAACAGTGAATGTGAAACTACGATTCTTGCATTTTCACAGCCTATGAAGAGAAGAATAGTATCTCAGATAACCCTTATGGACCACCACCAGGGTACCAGTATGAACAGCAGGTAAATACCATTAGCATGGTTGTGGGCTTGAGTGACGCACCCCCACCCTATCACACTACCCTACCCTGCCAAAAGTTTGACGAGACATTTCGTCCAATGGCAGGGTTACTCGAGTCCAGTACAGGGCATAATTTTGGCAAATTTTGTTTGATATGATAATGAGCATGATTTGAGAGAAAATGGGGGATTTCCTCTATCTCCGTGTTACTGTTTATGACAAGAAGATTCTAATCAACTACGGGTGTAGTGAAATGATTAGTAGACATGCCAATGTGACTAGCGAATTGCTATGTTACATCAGTCAGAATTATGCCTGGTCCAAGAAAAATGGGAGTAGTGTAGTATAGTGTGTAAAAATTGAAGTAGTGCTAGATGAAATCGAGGAGAATAGGGAGCTCGACACTGCAGAAATTAGGGAAAAGGCGGCAACGCTGTCAACAGGAGCGACGGACCAGGAACTCGATGAGTGAGAAGTCGATGGGGCTGTGCAGAGAGGAAAAGAAGACCAGAGTTGGAGATATGAGGATATGGGGACGCTCGGAGGAGGCACAAAGGAAAAGTGGATCTTGACCGGTTCAGAAATTTACAATACCACCTAGAGAAGTCCTGCTGATGAATTAGTAAATAGGGCTGAGGGATACATGTATGTTAGTGTAAGAAATGAAGCAGGGACATACCATTTGGTGGGGGGTGGGGGGTCAGAAGCTCCTCGACCCAGTGATCAATAATTTTAACACAAAACTGAATTACAAAAATGCAGTTCTAGAGGTTTTGCAGCTGATATTAGACAAATATTTGCAGCAGCATGTGCTTAGGGGCCATAAAATGTCCCTGTTTGCCAATCGGGAGCCAGGGGAGGGTGAGGCCATGATGAGACGCAACTCCCTTGAGTTCCCACCTCAACCCCCCCCCCCCCCCCCCCCTCCAAGGCAAATCTCTCAGTATGCTCCTGGAATGAATGGACAAGGAACAAAAGACTCGCGAATCAAGGCTTTCTACCTGCTTTAGCACGACAGAGCGTTGGACTGCCGCCCCCCCCCCCCCCCCCGGACAATTCACCCCCGGACAATTTCCACCCGGACAATTCCCGCTCAACGGAAGGGTCACTTTGGGTGGGAATTGTCCGGGTGGAAATTGTCCGCGGTGGAGTTGTCCGGGAACGACAGAGAGCGAATGGAGAGGAGGGCCGTAGCAATTCTTGTGACGAGGCTATCAAAACTTGATGGAAAATTTTGGGACAGTTTAAAGAAGCTTTGCTAACTTATTATTGGTATTGAGGGAACCACAAATACTGATTGGGGTGGTCTATCAAAGAACAAGTGTAATGACTAAGAACAGAGAAAGGTCTCCAGGCAGGGATCAGGACAGAGTGAGACCGGTTATTTAGGAGTTTCGGTAGTAGGACGACTTCAACCCCTGGATGAATGATCTGAAAATAGGGCGAACTTGAGGGGCAGAATTCATTTTTTGAGTGCGTACAGAAGGAAAATTGTCAACTTCCCCTTCCATCCCCCCCCTGCTTTCAGGCATGGGGAACTGGGAAAGGTTGTCCAAAATCAGGAAATAAATCGTATTGCCCATCCAGACTTGAATGGAAGAGTTAGTGGTCCACTAGCATGCCACAAGCACAGTGTGACCTGGGCGTGTTTGAAGTGGTAAGGGGCTCTCTACCAAGTGATTTTGGGACAAGGCGCAGTCTATTCAAAACGCTAACGCTAATTTACGGAATTGTGCAACAGCAACAGGTACGAATCATTCATGAATGATATTTGACAGTAACTGAGTGGTGGGCACAATTGGTAGGGCGTCGGTCCTTCCACCCGAGAGACCTGGCTCCAAATCCTGACCGGGTCATACCAAATTACTCAAGAAAAAGGACTGGGCCCTTCTCGCTGGGTGCTCAGCACCAAGGGACTGGAGCAGGCACAAACGAGGGGTGGGTAGGTATTTGCAAGTTGCTGTCTGCGTTGTTGTGATTATCAACACCCCCTAATAAAGGCACTTGTTAAAAGAGGCATTGCCTTATTCTTTACCTGGTGAGGATTCGCAGCTGACAATAAGGTGCAGTATCCAGGTCTGTCCCTCGTGTGGCCTCGATTAGGATCAATCCTCTGCTCGGCAAGTGTAATATAAAACCTATAACCTATATAATGTAAATAATACGTTAAGAATTGCATCAAGGCATTGCATATAATGTGGGAATGGATCGGGGGTTTAAGTTGAACGGGCATTTCAAGGAAGAGGATGTGAAACTGCTCTCCAGTGGATATGAGGGTGGCTGGCCTACTTAGTGAATCACCAATCAGGAAATGTAAAGCTTAGTGTAAAATCTCCTTTCCGGGGGACGCTCCATGGCGGTTCTGAGGGTTGTTCCCCTTCGTGATGGAAAGCCATTTATGGGATGGTGATGCAAAATCAGATCAGCGGAATCATCAGTCACATTTATGCTGAAAAAAGAGATGAAATGAATAGAACGTTGCCAGTCATTAAGTACACTTCTCTGCCCATATATCATTGTTACTGTTTTCACCCTCACAGGTCAATGTTCCTGTCAGCATGTCATGTGCGTCAGCCACCCCTGCTTGATCCACCCAAGGACACTTGGGGGGGCTTACTGGTGACCATTGTTTCTGGCCCACTGGCATCGTGGCTATTATCAAGGCCTGGGTGTGAGTACAAGTCCAGGAACGATCAGTAGATCGCCTGTAATTTGAAACACTCCAATAATCGGAAAAATGTCCGTGGTGATTCATCTCCGCCTTATTGGAGGTGTAGTGGGTGTCTGGCATAAGGTCTGCTCAATTGAGAATGGCCTCGCGGTTAGTTTAAAATGAATTGCCTTTAACTGCTAAGTGAAGAGTGATTATTCCGATTCCTGTTCACGAAAGTCAGGAGGAATCTAGCAGTCAGGACGTATGTGTGGTGACACCTGGAGGATTGAAGCTCATAATAGCGATTGTGGGTTCCCCGTTGATGAGACAGTGAACCTCATTGTTTTAAGGTAGGTCAGGTCATCATCTGAGGTCAACAGAGGTCAAAGGCTGAAAAACCATTGTAAATATGGACAAAAGTAAGTCCAGAATGGTTGGTCAGATAAAGTTGAAATTTTGGTAAGTTTTATGGGGGTACAGGAACCCTATTGTTTGGTTCAGGTAGGGCCTAGGGGTGAATTCTGGTCAAAAATGGAAAAAAAAAAAAAAAAAATTGTGAAAGTCGATATTTGGCCAAATGTGGGCTTGTAAACATGATAACTCAAACCCAACTGGTGGAGGAAGCTCATATCTATATGGGTCCCCATGATGAGTAGATGAGTAAGAACCCTATTGTTTTGGGTCGGGGTCAACGGTATCTGAGGTCAATAGATGGTCAAAATCTAAAAAATACTTGGGAACATGATAAGTCAGAATGGTTGGTATGATCAGGTGGGAATTTATTGTTAGCTTTCTTTGGAGAGTACAGGAACCTGTTGTTTTTGTTCAGGTCGGGGGGGAATTTTGGTCAAAAATGGAAATTGTCCGAAATCAATAATTATGTTGGCCAAATGTCTTGGCTTGACAAACCACAATAACTTGAACTCCACCTGGATGGTGAAAGCTTCACTATTGGTATGTTAGTTTCCCCATCACCATGATGAGGTAATGAACACCTTTTGTTTATGGGTCAGGTCAAAGGTCAGCTGAGGTAACCAGGTCAACGTCTGAAAATTCTGTTAACAAGTCCAGCATGGATGGGCATGATAGGTATTGAAATTTTGTATTAGCATTAGATGGAGGACTACAGGAACCCCATTTTGTTGGGGGAGAGTGTAGAGCTCATTTCAATGGAACAAATAGATTTGGTGAAAATCAATATTTTGGCAAATTCAGGCTTGAATCTTGCAAATCAACTAACTAGATGGATGAAGTATACTTGGAATGTTTGTCCCAATGAGAGCACATGAAACCTATTGGTTTGGGTCAGGTCCAAAGATCAATCTGAGGTCACCGTAGGCCACCGTAGGTCAAGGCAGAAAATCCATGTGAGGCTAAAAAGTATGTTGTCCGATCGGTGAAATTAGGTGTGTGGCTTCCTTATCAAGACTACAAGGCAGCTGAGAAACGGGAATATTATGGCCAATTTAAGCTTGTAACGTGATGATGAAATTGACCCACCTTAAATGGTAGAAGCTTCAACTCACGTATGGTGTGTTCACTATGATAACACATTTGCTCCCATTATTTCAAGGTTAGGTGAGAGGGTCAACTGAGGTCAAAGTTGGAAAATCCTTGTGGAAAAAAAATGTTGAAAATGAAAAGTTCAGATTGTTTGGTACTGATTGAGTTGAAATGTGAAAGTAGGTTGAATAGTTGATCAAATTGAAATAGTGTGCAGCTTCCTTACGAGGAGTACAGGGCCCCCAGTGGTTCGATCAAAGATAGTATCCAATTTTTGTTGGGGAAATGGGAAAATTGTCAGATGTGTTATGATGGTTTCCATAAAGGCTTGTGAAATTTTCTATCTGTACTTTATGTTTATGGCCATGGGGTGTCAGACCAATGAGTACAAGGAAATCACTAAGCATTTTACTTTCGTGGTGTCGCCAAGATTTCAGTACATTAAAAATATTCGGAATAAGAGAAGACGATGGGGTTGCCAGTGAGAAGAGGACAACAATGGAGGGGGGCAATGGGGTGTGTTGTAAGTAGGAGAGTGTTTGGGTTTGTGACAGAAAAGATACTCAAATACGAACTAGAGTGGAATGAAATTATATATTGATAAATTGTAGATTGGGGAAGGGGGGGGAACAAAATTTAATGTTAAATCTGCAAGCTGCATTCATTATAAGCTCTGTGATGATACAGGTGGTATTCAGTGATTGGGCAATGACATCTGGTTCAGAAAACAGACTGTAACCACAAGGGAAGTCTCTGAGAAGGCTATGCAACTTCAACTTTTCATTGCACAATCAAACATATTTCCGAATATGCTTTTTTGCCTACAAGAAAAACCTGTCCGCCCGTTAGACCTGTTTTTGAACTCTGTGAGTCAATTGGAACATTATATCTATAAATTTATTTTGAATATTTAATTATCTTAGATAACGGGGAATAAGTTCTTCATCACAATTTTTTATTATCAAGGACAACACAGAAGCATTTGCTTGTCGGTGATGGACGCCACATATTAACAATGGGGATCAGTCTTTTTAGTGATGCATGGCAAAAAATAAATGCTATCTGTGATGAAGTGTGAATAGTGTCTTGCACTGCTGTTGCAGACTTTTTCCTGATAGTTCAGTACGGTAATGCAAATGGTGTGGCAAGGTCTTTTCAGGAACAAAAACTTTTCTGGCAGATTTATGCACTTGTCGTGATAAAGTGGTATCAGCCTCAGTTTATAGCCAGTTGTTCTGGTTAGGACTGTGAGAGAATAGATGAACACCACCTTTCATGACAACAGTCGCTGTTTCACGTGGCAAATCTAAAAACAGCTGATCTCATATCATGGCAATGTTTAGAGGCCATTCAGACCTTTCCAATCAATTCACACGTTTTTATTCTTTTTCTCTACCCCACCCCAGTCGCAGCGGTCCCCGCTGCAACAATGGCGACAGCCCCAGTTGGCCGAAAATAAGCTCGGGTGCTGCTCGCAAATTTGTGTGCACAGCCTGGGGCTCGGAGTGGCATCGCTTATCTTGTGTATGGTTTTATTGGCAGTGTATGTGGTTGTCCTTGTTTCTGTGACTGGTTCTCTGGACGGAATCTCACTAATCCTTGTAGCCGTTGTTGTGCAATTTCATTCTTCGCGAGCTGATAAATGAGAGCTTTATATAATATTGCTTGGGGAACAAATAATGTAAAAAGCCAACATATAGGCCTATGTAATCGTGGAATTTATGGGCAATTTTAAAAAAATGTTAATCAATTGTGGAAGGCCTAGCCCCCTAATAAGTCCAAATGTTTGCAAACCATCATTTTTGCCGAAATCACAGAACACAAAAACTTAACCAATGTTAAATATGTTGAAATCTTAGATTCAATTATTTTTCGGTGGTTGGCTGTCCCCCCCAGTACGAATCTCATAATGTATTGGTGATAGGCAATCAGCTGACAAAGCATTGGAAAAGTCTCCTGAACTTGAAAGGATAAGAGCCAAATTAGGTAAAGAATCTCTACCTATGGCCTGTGTTCGCAATAAATATGTTTGGTGCCAATTACAAATGAGGACAAGACTATAGTTTATTGTAAATAACCAGCCCAGGTAGTAAATAGTTTGCAATCTCGTTTGAGACAAGATGCAGAGTCGACTACTATAATGATGTAATACTGTTGGGAATGGAAAATGGTATCTACATGTCCAAGACCCATTTGATGGATGTTCCTAGTTGGGTATTGACCTTCAAAGGTTGGGCCATTATGCAGGAAAATCAGGATGAGGTCCCCGTTGTGCAATCGGGTTTGATGTAACAGTCGCAGCACAATGAAAATATCCTATGTTTTCATTGTCTATGTGTTGGCTGACATTCGGTCTGGGGTTGCCTTGTCACCAATGAATACTAAGTTACCAGGTCCAGTCATATTCACATGGCCATTGGATTCTGATGAATTATTGGATACTGGGACTGCCTTGCTTGCATCATGAGTTGTAACCCTTTGCATTGGAAACAGGGCTGCTCACACCCATTCTATTCAACCTCCTTCAAGCCCCTGGGTTCGTGGATCTGGCATGGAACCAGCAGTTATTGTTGTTGGGACCAGGTGCTCTGATCACTTTCTCAGTCTGCAATTGAGGAGGGACCAGGTTTCAAATGAGAAAAATCAACCCCAGAGAGGAATAAAACCTAGCTCACATGCTTTAATACATACATGATGTGTCAGTCTGTCAACAAAAAGTAGGGAATAGGGATGGCTGCATTTATTAGGAGGCCCTATAAATGTGACAAAATGAAGATCCCAGGGGCTATTTGGACCCCCCTCCCAAAATAGCCCCGGGTTTTTACAATTCATTAGGACGTGGGGTTATCGATGTATTTTAGGGGGCGCAGGGGGGAAGCCCTGGGCCCGCCGCTCATCGTGAACCCTGGGAATCTGGAGGCGATGGTGTGGTTAATCAGCATACAGTGGGCAGTGTCGCTGAACGCACCACTCGTGCTGTAACCCCACCCTCTGTGAAAAAATGAGAGAGGTTACTTTTCTAATAGAAAACGATCAGGAAAACAGTCCATTAGAGCATTCAAACTCAAAACCTTCAAGTTATATTTTTGGAGCTATTCCAAATTAGCTAATCAATTCAGTGACTGCTTTCGTAGTTCATAGAGGACAAAGCCCTAAGTGTGGAGTAGAAAAACTACATTGGTTGCGAGTTAGAACAGTAGTGTACAAGTGGCGCTGACTTTTTATGTTGAACACGAGACCAGTAGGTCAATTCCGTTCTGGAGTCACAGCTGGAAACACCATCTGTGTTTGAATGTTGCCCAAAGTCATGATATCAGAAGCCTACAATGGGACTGGCTATGCTACTAGTATTAAGTGAAGGGCCTTGCAACCCTGTTTGCCTATATGATCCAAAAATATATTAAGCGATTCCTTGAATCACTCTGTTATATCTCTTCAACAGTAGTCACAAGTTTTCTTGCTTTGAGTTTCAGTTAAGAACCCGTGTTAATTTTGTTGTTATTTGCGAAGCTTGTTATCAGGTATTCAGTAACGTTATTCATCTGGCTGTTTCAAGGGGAGTGTAATATTTTAGAGATGGAATCCATAGCTCTGCCACAAGCTCTGATGGGGATGCTCATGCGACTTATCCAGACATGTTTTCATTTTTTGCCTCATCACATTCACTAGAACTACTTATACTTGCTTAACCACAGGAAATAATGACTGTTCCTAATTACTTTGCTACTGGCTTCTTGGGTAGAACTGAATTTGAAGAGGAATTAGAGAGAGATAGAATACATACATATACATTCTAATGGAAGAGCACTGTGCTTATGCGAACACTCAAGTACAATGGTCATGAAACAGATCATCTTTAAACTGGCGCAGATGAAAGAGGACATGTCAAACCCCATAACCAAAATTGGGCGGATTTAGCAGGTCCCCAGTTAGTTATTTGGTTCATTCAATAATTTACCCAATGATGACGTCACGAGAGTAACAACGCAAAGGTGCACATTGACGTTACGCAGCAGATGCTGATGTTTTGCACCATTGTATCATAAAAATATAGGTCAAAATTCATAAAGCATTATTATTAATAAATGAATAAATGAAATAATCTTGTGAACAAATTTGTAAGTTGCAATCAGATCTCATTGTTGGTTCTCTTGTCACTGGGTGATAAAAATACATGTTTTGGATCGACTTTGTATGACACGGGTCCTCCGGTTACTCTCATGACGTCACAGGGTACAGTGTGCAAGAGAAGGACAGTCTTTTTTTCTCACACTCGAATCAGCTGAAATTCTTACTGAGGTTTGGGTTTTCCAAAATATTTCTTGATATAAGACACCAAGGCAGAATTTATGTTCACAGACCATTGTACTTTGAGAGACAAACAGGAATTTGTGAAATGATATTAAATATGTTGAGGTGCATTGCACTGACAAAATGAATCCGAGCAGAAAGGCTTATACACGAGTATATGAAAGCACATCCCAATTTAAAGTAATCAGGGCTCAATTTTGTCGTCTGATCATCAGGGATGACAAACATTTGAGAATGGGTGTTACCATATATTCACTATGATTGTATGAACACAAAGTACGGAGATAAGAGGAGAGGAATAAAACAGAGGGCAAGCATAGTATAGTTGTATATTGAGGGGTCTGGGAAGAATGGTGACCAAACTTTATGTAGAGCGTGCTCTTTATTACTGTGTTGAATGTTAGGCCGATAGGTCGATGTGTTCGTGATGGAGTCAAAGGGGGGAGGTCGGGGGCATTTAAAATCAACGGTGCCTGTGATATTTCAATGATTCGACAACACCAGCAACAGTTATCATTGTCATGGTTGATCATCATCTTATTATTCATCTGCCCTAATATTGTAGAGGCTGTGTATTACATCCCGTCTGCTGTATAGTATCGCACCTGTTGAATGTATGTAGCATGTCCTTTATTAAAAAACTTGAAACTTTACAACTTAACTTCAGTAGAGCTCTATAATAAGTCTATAAATCATAGAATGCATCCGTGATCATTATTTGGTTGACCGGCGAATTGTAGTGATTGATTGGATGGGGATGTGTACCACTGATGTACCTGTCGATTGATAGGATACTCCAAATACCCCCCTGAGGCATTGTCAGTCACTATGGGTCATTGTCAGATTCCTATTGGGAATCCATGTGCGTAACTTCACTATGATGGTCAGTCACAGAGGTGGCTCTGGAGTGTGTCATTTTGTCTAGCTGAACAAAGTTCGGGAAGAAACTTACGATCACGTGTGTGTGTGCGTGTGGTGTGTGTGTCCCACTTCCTCGTCAGCAGATTCCTCAGAAAACGGGTAAGACCAATTTGGTCTCGCCCGAATGAAATTTCAGGAGGAGACTTAGTGGCACTTTGGCATGTGTGTGCGTGTGTGTGTGTGTTTGGTATGTGTGGGGGTAGATACCACTTCCTTGTTAGCCGGATTCTCACAACGGGAGGCCGATTATGACGAATTTTGTGTGTAGCAACGGGGTGGGTGTACCAAAAAACGATCTGATTAGATTTTGGGCAGTTAAGTCATTAATTAAGTTGGGTACTTAGCTTATTGATGTTATTATGTCTCAGCGCGTTAGCAAGATTATGCAGAACCGTATGTAATACAGTGATATAGTTTGACACTAGAACCTGGATGACAGGTAAGATGAACGGATAGATTTTCAGCCCAAAAATATGCTAATTAAGTGCGTCTAATTTGGCATATTTAGGCGAATGTTCAGTTGGTAGGATTTCACGAAAACTTGGTGGATGTGATCTTCCATGGTTCCCGGGAAATTTTAAGTGAAGTCGGGGGTCACTGGAGGCATTTAATGGGTCTAATTTGCAAATTTTATACCAATTTTGGAAAGTTTGTGGATTTCTACAAAACTTGGTAGATGAGATTCCACCTGATCATGTTGAGGTACAGTGGGTCAATAGAGGTCATTGTATGTGCCTGATTTGCAAAATTGCCAATTTCCAAGTGGTACGAATTTCGCCAAACTCATAGGTATGGTCCGTTTAACATTTTCTGGATCTGATGTGTTGATGTTCATGAATTTGATTGTGTTCCATCATATATTAGCTTATGTTAGAATAACGCACTGAGGAACGATTAACCCATAGCTCCTGTGACAATTTTACTGCGGTTGTAAGCTCATTGTATGTGCCTAATTTGCATTATTTATTCAAAATTTCCAAACTATTTTCACTTACTTAGTGCATACAATGCCATAACTGTATAATGTCCTGGATAGAGGCTCTTCTCTCAGACTAACAGCCCACAGTACTTATAGGGGCTTGCAGGGGTCATGAGCTAGCCCATCAATTGTTGTCTATGTTTGGTTATTCAAGGCTGGTACTCTGAAATGGTCGGTGACTGTGTTGCTATAATATGTCAATTATATGTCAAAATAGGCAATTAATTGCTAGACAAATGTGGAGGTTGTCACGGATACTTTTGGGACATCCTTGACTGCTGCGTGGGATAGTTTGTTGGTGTGTGGGGTGGTGGGGGAGGGTGTTTGATGCCTGGCAGAGGGGGGGTGGCATGTCAGGGCTGCTTGGAATGAAAATGGAAAGAAATGTTTATTTCAAAAGGCAGAGAAGCCCAGGCTGCAAAGGGAATTTAGAACATTTCAAATTGGATTTTGAGTCAAAGAAGTGAGTTGACTGAGCGATAAATCCTTATTGCAAATCTGGGTTATTTATGGAGAGAAGAGTGGGGGGGGGGCAGGAAGGAGAAGAGAAAGCATTGAAAGGGACTATGTATTAACTATTGGTCAGTTTTTTAGAATTTTTGTGGTATTGTGAACATATGTTGATGTTCGTTTGACATGACGATGGTCTGCATGAACTAGTTGGTTGTTGTGTAGGGAATAATAGAAAACCACCGATCGCGCAACCAGGCGAGACACTTTTTGGCGATCGCCTTGTCATGAAATTTTGTTTGTAGTATTGGGGTTGGGTGAAACGATCGGAGTAGATTTTGGCACAAAAGTCACTAATGAGAATTTTGCCATGTAAATTCATGTTTGAGGCTCATTAGCAAGATTACCGATGAACCGTAGGTGCTATGGTGACTTGGTATGGCACATAGATGCAGGATATAGATGAACTGATTAAATTTTCAGCATAAATATGCTAATTAAGTTGTATAATTTGCATTAATTTATGCGGTTTACTTTGGAGTTGGTCGGATTCCACGAAACACTTGGTTTGAATTATGGTCTACCTTCAGTCCCATTTTTTTCCCCAAAGATTTGGGGTCAATGGAGGTCATCCAGCATACCTAATTTGCATAATTTATGCAGAATCTTGAAGTTGCTTGGATTTTCATGAAACCTGGTGGGTATGTTTAACCTGGAGTTCCAAAAGTGTTATCATGGATTCAGGGTCACTGGAGGTCATTCGTGTCTTATTTGCATATTTATGCATAATTCCAAAGTTGGCCGGATTTTCATGAAACTTAAGATATGTATGAAACGTAGAAATAGCTCACCTCTACTCTCCAACATTCTTTAATAGAATGGGAGGACACTGGAGGACAGTCAAGTGTGTCTATTTGCATGGTTCATTCCAAATATCAAAAAAAAAGAAATTCCGCGTGAAGTGTCTTAGTGTGGTCCTCCACCATTGGTCCGGAGCTATTGAAGGAGAAAATAGGTCAATGGCAGTTGACTATTGTGTCTAATGTACACAAAACTTACACTCTAGTAGACATTGTTAATGATCAGTCCTTACGAATTTGAAATTGGTCACTGATTGTAGGCTGTTTCTGTTAAACGCTAATACCAAAATCTTAAAGCAAGACATGGAATCCTTGTGATACTTTGCATGGTGATTAATAGAAGAAAACACTGATCGCGCAACCAGGCGAGACACTGGGGGCGATCGCCTTGTGTTAGAGATGGGGGTCATTTTCAGCCTGTATGTTGACCATGCCTGTATATTAATTTTTAATCACCTTTGCAAAAATGGAATGGTCCTTCCTGTGAATGCCCAGAATGCTCCGAACTGATCAAGTGAAATTGATGTGTAACTGCCCTATTGGGATTCACACACAATTGACCGATTGTATCTTGTAAACACGACAACGACAGCTCACCGCTGGATGGAGCTATATTGGTATTACGTTTCCCCAATGATCCGAGTCATAATGAATTGTGTCATTTTTTGAGCGTATGTCAAAGGTCATGGACTCCCATCGCTTGGCTTCCTGGTTTGTCTTGCCTGTATGAAATTCAGGGAGAGACATCGTGGTCCTTGGGCGTGTGTGTGTCATACTTTTTTGTCTCGCCTGTACAAAGTTCAGAAAGAGACTTTAGCGATCACTCGTCGGTGTGTGTGTGTGTGGTGTGGTGCGTGCGTGCGTGCGTTCGTGTGTGTGTGTTTGATGTATGTGTTAGCAGGATTTCTCTGAATGATGAGACCGATTTTTGGATGAAATTTCGTATGTAGGATCGGGGTTGGGTGAACACGATCTGAATTGGGTGCCCAAAGGTCCACTAATTAGGTAGGGTAATTAAGCCTATTTTATGTCATTGATTGTTTATGCTCGTTAGCAAGCTTACGGATGAACCTAGGTTCGATGGTGACTGGTTCAGCATGGTGCATGTTATGAGGTGATGAACTGATTCGCTTTTTTTCAACGTAAAATAGGCTAATTAAGTCTGTCTAATTTTCATATTTATGCTAAATTTTCGAATTCGTCGGACTCACGAAACTTGGTGATATGCTCAACGCTTAAGTCCCGAAACTTTTCATCTAAGTTTCGGTGTCATTGGGGTCTTCATGGTGTCTAATTGCATAATTTATTCCGCGAAATTTCAAAGTTTCAGATTTTCACGAAACTTAGCGAATAGGATTTACCTTCAGTCCCGGAACTTCTTAACGAAGATTAGGTTCAGGGAGTCATTCAATGCGTCTATTTCAAATGACCTTACCTTACTTTCCCCCCCCCCCCCCTCCACCATTTTTAAACATAAATGTGGGTCACTGGGGGTCATTCAGTGTGTTTTTCTGCATGGTTTATTCCCAATTTCAGAGTTTGTACGATTTTAATGAAGCTTTGTTGGGTATGGTCTTTCTTTAGTTCCCCAAATTTCAACATTGAATGCGAGTCCACTGTGGTTATTTCAGTGTGTAAAATTTGCTCAATTCTGCGAATATCGTTTATTTGATTCCCATGAAACGTAATTGAGTTTTGGTCCATTTTTGAGCCTTGAGATATTCAGTCAATATGTGAGTATTGTGTCCAATTTGCAAAATTTATGGCATTTTAGTCACATTTCCACAAAACTTTGGTGCCATGTCAATAATCAGTCCCCTTCGATTGGAAGTTGTTACCTGTTATTATGCTGTTTCTGCCAATGCTGACCAAAATCTGAGAGCAACACATGAATCCTTTTAATTTGTTTGGCATAGTGCCGGGATCGAAGAAACCCCTGAGCGCGCACCAGGCGAACCCTGGGGCGACTGCCTTGTGTTTAATTCTTGACGGAGTCAAGGAATTCTATGCAGTCATGACGGTGGGTGTCCTCTTCTGTGTCTATGTGACGCCCAACCTTTGTTACATGGTAACTCGACCCAACCGAATGTGATGGGATATGGGTTTTCCCATATATAGTGCATGATCCCTATTGTTTTTGGGATCAGGTCAAAGGTCATCTGAGGTGAGAGAGGCGAAAGCCTGAAAATCGTGTTAGTACGATGAGTCATAATGCCTGGTCTGATCAGTTGAATTTCTAATAGCTCTCTATGGCAGTCCACAGGAACCCTATTTGTTTTTTGTGGGTTGAGTTTTTGGAACAAAATGAAATTGTGTGAAACTGATAATTTGGCAATTTTCAGATTGTTAACATGATAACTCGACCCCACCTGGATGGATGGACTTCCTGCATGTACTGCTTTTTCATGGGGATACAAGAACCCTATTTTTACACCTCTTTTATTAAAAATTGAGAAATTAAAAAAACTAATATCGTGCCAATAACCAATTTGCTTGTGGACAACTATAACTCAACCCCTCTCGATGGATTTAAGCTCATACGTTACTTATTTCAGGCAATATGGTATGTGTGTTCCCCATGAGGGAGACATTGGATCCCTTTTGTTTCATGGTGAGGTCAAAGGACATTCGAAGGTCAATAGAAGCCAATGTCTGAACACCTTCTAAGCCAGAACGCTCGGTCCGAACAAGCTGAAATTCATGGCCTACTGCTTTACTCATTGGGCAGTACCGGACTCGATTGTTTTTTAGTGTGGAGCGGAGGTTTTCTTGGTGAAAGTTGCTACTGAATCGATATTGGCCAATTTTAGCTTGTGGATACACCCACCTGGATGGATCGCTCATACGGGGTTGTGGGGTGTCCCATGGTGAGTACATGATCCCTATTGTTTTGTGGTCCGGTTAATGTCAGCTAGGCACGTCTAAAACCTCTTGGGCTTGATAAGTCCAGAACTCCTGGTTCTATCTATCTGAAGTTTTGTGTTCATCATCCCATTTTCCTGGCATTTGTTTTTGATCCACCAGTTATTAGAAACGAGTCACGAATCCACCACGCCTTTTGGCTTTCTGGTTCTTGGATCATATAGAAATATATTGGCCTACTGTAAGGTCTTATTCAAAGAATCGTGAGTCACCTGAGTGATCGAGAGGTGTGTCAATGTACAGAAAATTGGTATCACCAACCTTCGCAATGACTCACTATGTCCTGGGATATAGGGGTGCGTCATGCCATCATTGACAACTGTATGCCAACTACGAGAGCTCAAGCAAGCATTAATACTCGTCCGCTACTCCAGATGTGACCCAATAAGTACACTGAGTGCTACACGGATGCATTCAAACTTTAAAACAACCGCCTTGATGAACTTAATGAACTGTAATGACATTTCGCCTCTAAAGTTTGAAGGCAAAAGATTCATTACAGTTTCTCGGCCTGGCTCCATGGGCTCTCCATTGGTGAATTAATTGCGTTATGTGAGACTTATATTATCAGAGGGTCCGCAGGGGGAACGTTGGGGAAATGCTCCCAAAAGCAAAATGATGTGTGTGAACATGATACAAGTTGTATAGGTAATAATGCACATTTTTACTGTCAGGCACCCTCCAAGAAAAAAAAGATCAAAGAAGAGGAACCCTCAATGTTTCATGGTCTTCCAGACATTTCCAATCATCCACAAGGGTCTGTGGATAGAAGTTGATAAGTCGGGCTTCAAACGTCCCCATCGACCTGGGTCACATGGGCCTACTTGAATGCCTTCAAAGTTGGCCAATCTACCAGTCATGCAGATATTTGCGTAGTTGCGTGTATCAGCATATCCGACAGTTTGCATGGTGTTGGGATTGTAGGACATACCATAAAAACTAACAATTCCTCCGAGTTAGCTCCCCATCAAAGTACATTCGCGATGTACTGACTCCACCAACTCCGCCAACCACGAAATCTGGAATCGTACGTCCTGCTGAGAATCTCGCCCCAACTCGCGCACGAACGAAAACCGACGAGTGCTTGTCTTCTATTGTATCCGCAACGATATTATGGAATGATACACCTGTCCACATTGGTTGACAACGGTTGCTGCAGTAACAAATGTGGTCGTTCGAAAATATCCACTGAAGGGCGCCTGTATGGTCCATCAGTGATGTGCACCCGGAAGGGGTTCGTCAGAGCGTGCGGGTTTTATTTTAAACAAACCTAATAGTCCCAGCCAACGTGTTTCTCTCAGAAACAGGTTAAATAAATCCGAATCATGTACCTTTCGTTAGAACCAATCTTGATGCAATTTTTCAACTATCTCTCAAGACTTCGCTGTTTTAATGGGATCATGTTCCGAATTTTGTAACAACTTAAGGTATACACAGGCATAAATTACAACTTCCCTTATGCAGTCCTATGACCTAACACCTGGAGATGCGTGATCTTCCTTCAAGGGATGGGGTAAATGGCTGCTTGGGAACTAGTTGTATAAAAACTCCGTTAGAGGTAACTAATGATGTCACTCTGAGTTCAAAGGTCACGCATGTGTGATTGGCTGTTAATGTGTAGGCAGCAACATTGACGTACAAAGTGACATGTATGGAACATTTTTCAATCAGGACGCACGAAGAGATGTCCCAGTCCTATCCCTTCGAAAAGATGAAGGTTATTGGGAAGTATTGGGATGAACACCTTTATTAGCATTAACATGGTCAATCTGAGGTCGAAGGCCATCCATATATTTGTTAGATGTTTGATCAGAATGAGCATACCCCGATTGACTGCGCTTTACTACAATTAGTAAGTGTGAGTTAAACTATACATGACAATGAGTCAAAGGTTCAAGGTCAAGCAGTGGTGGCGCCAGAATTTCCCCGACGGGGAGGGGGGGGGGGGGAGTTCCCCGCGAGGGCAGGCTCTCTCCCCCTGGCGCCACCCTGGGGTCAAAGCCCATTATTAAAAGTGGGCTTCCAGTGTTTGTGGGGATGGTTCCAGGGCAAAGAATAGTGTAAAAACTGTCATATTCGCATTTGTGATTCGGCTCCTTGTGCTATATGCGAACATAATAGCACTCATCCTACACTCTTCCACTTCAGCAATCATCCAGCACTCATGGGCCACCCTGCCGGGGGTATTCCTCAGTTATAGTTTTCGTTACCATCCACAATTGTTTACATAAACTGTTGCTATGTCGACCAGCAACAGATGTGACATATGCCACCGTTCCATACTATCCGTTTGCGATACAACAGAAGACTACGCTCAATAGGTCTTCGTTCGTGCGCGAGTTGGAGCAGGATACCCACCAGGACTACGACTACGATTCCGATCTCAGGGCTGACTGGAGTTGTTGGAGTCAGAACATCACAAGTGTACTTTGGTGAATCGCCTTGGAGGGTCTTCTAGGTCAGGAGGAGAACTACTATAACACACCATGAGCGTCATCACATTTTTTTATTCCGAACAAAACCAAGGACACAGAGAAGATGGATTATTCTTCAGGCTCAAACATGATGCCACAGAGATGGATTAATTGGCATTCAGGTTCATGTCACGTGTGTCTTTTCTGCCAGA
Organism: Sclerodactyla briareus; assembly: GCA_026419785.1. Lineage (NCBI taxonomy): Eukaryota > Metazoa > Echinodermata > Holothuroidea > Dendrochirotida > Sclerodactylidae > Sclerodactyla > Sclerodactyla briareus. The sequence goes on along the minus strand of JAODTK010003221.1, from coordinate 120,735 downwards.
GACGAGCAGCGGGGCATGCTCGGGGCTTCTCTTCCACGGACAGGTGGCCGCCCAGAGCACCTCCTGGAACTGAGGGTGTTTTAGCGCGTAGATGAAAGGGTTGATGCAGGTGTTGACGAATAAGAAGAGGAAGGTCCAAGGGATCACCGGCCAGGTCGGTCCAGGGATAATGAGCATTATTGAGAAGGGCATCACGCAGGTGGATGATATAGGCACAGGTGACGATGAACAGATTCTTCGCGACCTTGACCTGCCTCCGGAAGATCATTACCTCCAGGGTGGTCCGAGGACTCCCGCGGACTCGATGGACCTGATTAGGGCCAGAGCTAGCGGAGAGGATGACGTCGAGGCTCACCTGTCGAATGAAGAAGTAGATCTTGGTGTAGCATATGATTATGACAATCAAGCAGGGTATCTCCACGGAGGCACCAACAATTAAGCTGTAAAGGTCGGAATACTGCTGCCTCGTATCAGTAGCGCAGAACTTGTACCTCGTAGTTAGAGTTCCGATCTTTCCGACGTTAGCCATTGGTATAACGATGATCAGAATGAGCGGTGACAGCCAAGCGAAAAGTATCATGGGCAGGATGTATCTCCTCCGGAAAGGTTTCGTACATCTGCCTGGGCTTGGTGATAATGTAGTAACGTATGAACGCTATCAGTGCTAGAGTGATCACGCCACTCCACAGTCCTAGCCAAAAGAGAACTGCCGACCGCCACAGAACTCATCAGAATAAGGCAATTCTTCCTGCAGTATGGAGTAGGCCTGTAAGGGCAAGGTCAGACCAGTCAAAAGGTCACTGCACGCAAGATGGCAACCAGCATGTTAGTCTTCGTCTTCAGCCGCTTTGAGAACGAGACGGCGAGGATCACCAGAAGGTTACCAGGGACGCCAACAGCAGAAATGATGCAGGCTAGGACCGCGATAATTATCCGCTGGACGGGATCGCTGAAGATGTATTCCTCAGGCGATTGAGTCATCTGCGACGTCGAGGGGAATAACTCCAATTGGGAATACGTGGTCGATATCATACCCGGAGTCGTATAGCGTCCGCGCCATTGTTGTGCGTTCCGGTCGGAAGCATCTCTGTACACGGCGCCATGTTCAACCCGAATACCTGGAAAAGATCGCGACACGAACTTTATCAATATGTAATAAAATAGTTCATATTGCTACCTACCACCGGTACTGATAGAGATGTACCAGTAACCAATCTGAGCACCAAGTTCATTGATTTATTTGATGAAAAGTGAAAGAATACGATGACAGGCCCGCATTTAACTGACGTGGAAGGGTGGGTCTTTCCCCCCAGATTGTGGACCCTTATTACCAAATATGGGCTTTCTTCATTTTCCTGCAATTTAGAGCATTATCCCTTGCCCAAATGTCAAACCATGAAATAGTGTTGTTCCGCTATGAAGATCATCTCGGGGCAATTCCGTGTATTTCGTTGGAACAGTCGAGCGGCTCCTACTTCTACAGAAAAACAATTGAATGATCAGGTAGATTTGTCAGTGTTATCATGAATAAAGGTACATATAGTGTGTTTTGAATCTGAGGTCAAAGGTTATCTATGGGTTCAATTTTGGCAATTTGTTTTTGAAACGGTCGAGCAGCTTCTATTCTTACAAAATTTATCCCAAAATCAAGTACGTTGGTCATTATAACATTCACCAATGTTGCTCATAGGGTGCCCTTGAATTTGAGGGTCAAAGGTTATCAATAGGGGCCATTTCGGCCATTTCGTTCGAACCGACCGGCCTCTTCTGCAGAATAGATTGGACGATAATGAAAGTAGTATTATTATCGACCAATGGTCAACCTTCTATTCTTACAGAATAGATTGGAAGTTGGTCAGTATATAAAATCGATGACCGATCGTGAATATGGGGTGTTAAGAAATTCGAGATCAATGGGTCATTCATTAATTGATCAATATCGGTAGTTATTTCTTGTCATAGACTGATAAGTTGCCACACTTTGCATGACTCAAGCATACTCTGATAGTTGCTCAAATGTGCAAGAAACCCGATGGATATCTTTGAACGAATTTCAAGTAACCTTTACCTCACATTCGATTTGGGAGCCGACAGGTTAGCTGGACCATTGGCACGCTCGTTCGGTTCAACCGTTCCAGTCACGGTTTAAACCAGCAGAATATTTACTCATTTCATTGAGATTACTTGGGGCCTGCGATCATATCAATATGTTTCTTGTCAGGTCTGTAGGATTCTGATACCTAATGAAAAACAGAATTATAATAAGGCAGGCCCCCCATGAACAAGTAACAACTATATAATCGCTGGATAAAAAATCTTCATAAAAGAATATTACCTCGGGCAGACCGAATATATATACTACGGATGTATGAGATGCAATTGTAGGCACTATTGGATTCGCCCAGCAGATGGTTGCATGTACCCTCGAGCGAGACTTCACCGGGCCTGGTTTGGATCCTCAGGTCAGTGTGGGTGTAAAAAACCGCGAGCAAAACAGTATAAACCACCTGTTTGCCATAGGCCGACATTTAGTGGCATATCAATGCAATTCTAGGCTCCATTCAAGGGGAATTTACAGTTAATCGGGTTCCAGGACCACACTTTTGAATGATATCTGAAGTGTGAATCATCAAAGCTGTCTACTAAGATGAATTAGGGAAAATGAACAGATACGAGAACCTTTGTTGCAGAATTGAAACCTGGACGACGTCATAATAGGCGGTTCGAATATTCTCGAGGGCGTGCCGAGAGGATATCTTCCTATGATAATGGCGTTGTTCATGGGTATAGATATTTATGGTGTTGTCATTATTATTTAACTTCGATTGTTTCTGAAATATCCCCCCCCCAACCTCATCGAAACTTTATTTCATAACGCACCCGAAAATCCGCATGCATATATGGAATCCTAGCCTAATCCTAGCCTAATTGGCGGGTGTAAGGAAGTATCATCCCGCTATGTGCGTTATTGACCCTGTTATTAGACCACGGTTTGGCCTGCTCAGCGTGTGCCGATTATACCTAAGTTAGAGTACGATTATCTAGTAGGACTGTTATAAATATGTCTCAGACCGACGGATCAGAGGGCGGGCAGTTTGGTACATTTTCAGGCTAATTATAGTCGCGGAACAACAACATTGGCTATGTGCCCGTGAGTGAGAGAGCGAGTCATTGAGTGCATGGCTAGTGTGTAAACATATCGTATATTGTTCATCACCCGACGTGTTCTTGGGCAAGGCACTTCAATTTCGATCACGTCACCTCACGAACATGTAAACAAGTACCCATGGTGAAACTGAGCACAAAATATTCAGCCTCACTTATGAGGAATACCCGACGCATTTAAAACAAATATTTACATATTTAAATGAACAGTGAAACTATGAACAGTGGGTGAACACTTACCAGGAGCTACGTGGTCCGGTCGAACATTTCCTTCCCCAAAAAGTTACACTTGATGATGAGCGGACCGTGAGCGTCTTATTCCAGTCTACAACGTTATTTAGCTGTCTAACTGTCTGAGCCTTTCAGACTTACGCTGTTGTTTCATTGTGTAGGCCTATAAGAGTTTCCTTCCCATGTTCTGATAATTACACTGAAACTGAATATAAATGATGACTGCAACACCCAGTTTTTTACTTGAAGACCTCCGTCGCTGACTTTCGCATTAGGTAGGATAAAAGGAATATCAATCAATCTGTTGTGACTTCAATGAAGTAAGTATAGGCCTTCGACAGATTATTAACTAGGATATAACTCTCGACATATTTGCTTTAAGTTCATCCCAACTAAAGTAACTCATTGGTCTAGTTGTTATTGTTCAGTGCATGCACTACCTAACAGCATGCGCAGCTCTTTCGGTTTGGTTAGGCTGCTTGGGCACGTAGTTATCTATCTATCTATATATCTATCTATCTATCTATCTATCTATCTATATATCTATCTATCTATCTATCTATCTATCTATATATCTATCTATCTATCTATCTATCTCGTCTGTGAACTCTTGGTTTTTGGGCTACAAAATGTTCGTGCTTTGATCAATCTCAACCAGACTTGGTCTAATTGTTTATTGAGTCACCGGTCAATTGTCAAATGCTTAAGGATCACAATGGGCTAATAAGTGAAAAGTGCAAAACGCCACTTCTCCTACAAATTTTGGTGCACAGTGGTGATGTTTTGTCATATTGATGGTCTAAAAGCCGTTCTTTCGGTGGTGTTTAGGAATTTTTGATCCAATGTTCCCACTGGGCCGAGGGCCCATTATCTGCTTTCACACAAGGGTACTTGAAATGCTCCTCCTCCAACAAGCCCCAATCGATTTTCTTCAAAGTACATGTGATGGCTGTGGGGTCGAGGCCATTGGGGTGTTCGGGAATATTGGCCTCGGGCCCACTTTCGGCTCCAGGTGCCCATTATATGGAATACTGCAAAATCTTGTATCTCCTACAAATTTTGGTGCATAGTGCTGACAAGCGGCCCAAATATTGTAAATCCCTACCGCCGGGTGTTCATGAATTTTTGTCCAAGGTTCCACCTGGGCCCGAGGGCCCCTTATTGACATTTCACATAACTGGGACTCGAAAATGCAATCTCTTCCCCACAAGCTTCATTGAGTCCGCTTCAACGTTTACCTTAATGAATCCTGGGAAGAGGGCCATTGAGGGTGTTCGGGAATTTAGGGCCTAGGGCCCACAATGGGAAATCGGGTCAAATGGTATTAACGGGGCACAATGGGTCATGGTGTGGAAAACTGCAAAACGATACTTTGCAGATCAAGTCGGATTGCCATACAATCCATGACCAGTGTAATAATGATTAGTGGTACCTATGCATTTTAGAAATTGGAGGTGAAAGGTCATTAAGGGGGGGGGTAGGCATTGTTAAATGTAGAATTAATAAGCAATTTGCATGTTTTCGGTCCTTGAATGCTCATCCTTTGATGGACAGTGAACAGAGTTGGACGTAATATTCATTGACATATGGGTGACATTTAACCACCCAAAGGTCAAGGTCAAAGGTCATCGAGGGAGTCAATGGGCAATTGTGTGAAAAACGATGTATCTCCTCTCACAAATGAAGTTGAATTAGTGGTGGGCTAGCCACGTGTCATCAAAACGGTTCATATAATGAATCAATGCACAACTCCAATAACACATCATAACCAGTCCACTACATATTTAAAATTTGTCGGTTTGAGCTACTGATCTATTGGTTCTCTAGTTTTTTACCCGATTCCTCCTGGATGCCCGTGATGCCGGGGCTGCCTAAAGTTGTTTTCATATTTTTATTACTATTATTAAAAAAATACTTGATAACGCGCCTTTAGTACAGAGTGATCAATGGCGCTATAATAATAAACAAGACACAAAACTGTGTCGTGATCCTGGCTATAGCTGACAGGCTATGGCTATGAGGCCAAAGCGAAAGTTGTATACCCCTTCTAGATATTGTCGGTATACCTGAAGTCTATATAGTCGCACACTTGGAATTCCAAATATTCCTTCACTGCCCTACCCTCCTTCTACTACTGTTGTGGAGAGAAAGAACGAATGACCTCCTCATCCACCAACTGAAGTGTTATTCAATTCTGACAAAGTTTGGAAATCACAAAAAGTGAGCAAATTTGACCTCCGGTGACATCAAAATGACCCTGACTTTTGTCAGGGAAAAATGAAGTCCCCATCCGGCAAGTTTCGTTCACATAGGACAAACTTTAAATTTTCGCGTATAAATTATGCAAATTAGTGGGATTTAGCAGTACATACAGAAGTCATATGGGGTCAACCAATGGATATTGCCAAATTGCACCGTAGAATCCAATGACCCCTGCTTGTTGGGTAGGTATTGATTGATAGGATATTTCAGACATCGATCTCATTCTGTTGACCTCAGGTAATTTTTGGCCTGACCACACAACATCAGAGGGGGGGGGGGGGGGTAGAGGCAACAAGTAGAGGAGTCGGCAGTTCAAGTATAGCCAGCTGGTCTGATTAGAGGTTTCCACGATGACAACTGTATTCTTCTCGAGCAGGGCTAGGTGAATACGGGTCATTCTGTCATGACCCAGATGTTAAAAGATATCTGTTCTCTTGTCTAATTAACGTTGATTTTTTTTTTTAACAGAAAAAGGTTTTGGAGATATATAAAGTGCTAATTTTCACTGAAGCCTTTAGAAAGGTTTTCATCTCAGTGAAACTGTTTGCAATTGTGTGCGGAGACCTGTCGTGATAGAGGGGAGGGGGTGGTAGGTAGGGGCCCTGTTCCCAGTTGTGTTGGTTTTGACTTTGAGCTCTGGGTCGACCGCGGTGAGGGGGCCTTACATGTACCGCTATTGTTGGAAACAGTTGTAACAGTGTACAAAACAGGATGTTCTGCCTGCACCTACCTTCCGGTATTTCAGGCTTTTCTTCTCAGTGAAACCGTACGCAGGGCACTCCACCCCCACCCTCTGCCATATACACTATTAGTGGTACCTTTCTAAATTGACTTTCTAAATTGACTTTCTAAATAGATTGGCCTACTTTGTTTAGAATGCCCATAAATAAATCATCGGAATTGTCATAGGCCACTGGTATGCATGGTTACACTGAGAGCTTAATACACAAGTAAACTTTGCAAGTTTATAGGTGTGTCCTTGAGACTGGACCAGTGATAACGAAAACACAAAACCATTGTTGACTATAGGACAGCATGGGTGATCGGGATATTATGCTCATAACTGCAGTGCCACAAGACAATATCAGCCGGTCCGGGGAAATTGTGTGTATGATGAGAAGGTGCACTATTGGGAGTCATACAGGTGTATTTACAGTAGTACCTACACGCTATTACTGGGTGGGTGCATCTGAAGTGCGGGTTTTTCTAACTTTGGGAATCACATACCCCTGCCTGAGGGATAAGTATCGGGGCACTGGGCACAATTAAGTCAAATATTTTTATCCTGGCACAAGCATCTTGAATTTACTGAGTGGCAGGTGGCCACCAACGAAATATCCATAAGTTCAAACAAATGTGGGCTCCCATGCATACCGAAATTGCATGCAGTTCGCCTGGACAATCAAATCTTTCCATGACAACATCCTCCTTAAATGTTTTGTTGCAGATGTCAATGTCAAGCATCAAATTTAGCAACATTCCCGTGTTTTAGGCTGTCTTGACTTTCCACACATGTGCGTTTCTTTAGATAGTTGTGTAGGAGTGCAGTGTATACATTGTCTAATTCACTTTTGGTTGTCTCAACAGACGAATATCGTCATCACAATGAACTGGCACCAAAAACAATAGGGGTCATCCTCTCTATATGTCCAACCCACATACTTGATTTGAACTTCATACATGCTTGCGTTCGTTAGATATCGTGCTCACAAGTTTTCTGAAGTTTGCCCTCTCGTGACCTTGAATGACCTTGAACTGGCACCAAAAACAATAGGGGTCATCCTCTCTATATGTCCAACCCACATACTTGATTTGAACTTCATACATGCTTGCGTTCGTTAGATATCGTGCTCACAAGTTTTCTGAAGTTTGCCCTCTCGTGACCTTGAATGACCTTGAACTGGCACCAAAAACAATAGGGGTCATCCTCTCTATATGTCCAACCCACATACTTGATTTGAACTTCATACATGCTTGCGTTCGTTAGATATCGTGCTCACAAGTTTTCTGAAGTTTGCCCTCTCGTGACCTTGAATGACCTTGAACTGGCACCAAAAACAATAGGGGTCATCCTCTCTATATGTCCAACCCACATACTTGATTTGAACTTCATACATGCTTGCGTTCGTTAGATATCGTGCTCACAAGTTTTCTGAAGTTTGCCCTCTCGTGACCTTGAATGACCTTGAACTGGCACCAAAAACAATAGGGGTCATCCTCTCTATATGTCCAACCCACATACTTGATTTGAACTTCATACATGCTTGCGTTCGTTAGATATCGTGCTCACAAGTTTTCTGAAGTTTGCCCTCTCGTGACCTTGAATGACCTTGAACTGGCACCAAAAACAATAGGGGTCATCCTCTCTATATGTCCAACCCACATACTTGATTTGAACTTCATACATGCTTGCGTTCGTTAGATATCGTGCTCACAAGTTTTCTGAAGTTTGCCCTCTCGTGACCTTGAATGACCTTGAACTGGCACCAAAAACAATAGGGGTCATCCTCTCTATATGTCCAACCCACATACTTGATTTGAACTTCATACATGCTTGCGTTCGTTAGATATCGTGCTCACAAGTTTTCTGAAGTTTGCCCTCTCGTGACCTTGAATGACCTTGAACTGGCACCAAAAACAATAGGGGTCATCCTCTCTATATGTCCAACCCACATACTTGATTTGAACTTCATACATGCTTGCGTTCGTTAGATATCGTGCTCACAAGTTTTCTGAAGTTTGCCCTCTCGTGACCTTGAATGACCTTGAACTGGCACCAAAAACAATAGGGGTCATCCTCTCTATATGTCCAACCCACATACTTGATTTGAACTTCATACATGCTTGCGTTCGTTAGATATCGTGCTCACAAGTTTTCTGAAGTTTGCCCTCTCGTGACCTTGAATGACCTTGAACTGGCACCAAAAACAATAGGGGTCATCCTCTCTATATGTCCAACCCACATACTTGATTTGAACTTCATACATGCTTGCGTTCGTTAGATATCGTGCTCACAAGTTTTCTGAAGTTTGCCCTCTCGTGACCTTGAATGACCTTGAACTGGCACCAAAAACAATAGGGGTCATCCTCTCTATATGTCCAACCCACATACTTGATTTGAACTTCATACATGCTTGCGTTCGTTAGATATCGTGCTCACAAGTTTTCTGAAGTTTGCCCTCTCGTGACCTTGAATGACCTTGAACTGGCACCAAAAACATCGAGGGTCCATCCTCTCTATAGTCCAACCCACATACTTGATTTGAACTTCATACATGCTTGCGTTCATTAGATATCGTGCTGACAAGGGGGTGTCACACACACACACACATACGCACGGTGCGTGACTGCAAAGATTCCTTTCGCCTTCGGCAAGGAATCAAAAATTATAGAATCATAGCACCAGCATGTACTATCTGATTGTGCTGAACGAATCAAACAATTAAACGAGCCTTACCTGTTAGATGATTGGGATTCTATCGACCATCATGCAACGGTGAGGGATTACATAGGATGCATTCAGATCGACAGACTTCAGTATTTCAAAGTGGAAGCTGGTCAGCGACGAGCAAAGGTAGCAACGAGTATGAAAAGTAGTCGAGATAGCCATCTTGTTGCAGAAAATATATGAACCAAACACGGCATTTATATTTGTGCTGTTCTGTATTCGCTTCTCTATACACAACTTTACATTGATCAAACGATCAAGAGAACATTAATGTATAGGCCCCCACTTGTGAGCTCATCATAATAAGAATATCATGACATCATCAAATCCATAGGCTACAGAATTTATGTCGCTGACGTAGAACTTGAAAAGTTCCGCTGAATTTGTTTTTTCCAAGTTCAACCAGTGGTGTTGAGTTTGGCATCGACTGAAGGACTTTTGTCCGCAGTACGACGAGACACTGATGTCCCTTGTTCTATGGCTCGTACAAGGATGACATCCAATCAGCAGATGCCATGACCTGTTTCAACCACCGCGTATCTCTGGGGACAGCCTTGGGTTGTTTCGTGTAACTAATGAATAATTGAGTCTCCTTGCCACGTAGTTGTCTCGTCGCTTCTGAGTATCTTTGAAGAACCAAGAAAACACCTAAATTTCTCATCCACCGGAAATCGTTCAAAACTACTTTTTGGTTGCTTTCTGTGCGGCTTGGATTGTTTCACATTTGTCTTGATCGTAAAAATAAACGAATATACGTCTTCTGCATGTAAGAGAAAATAATGAATTTGACGTTTTCTGCATGTAAGACAGCTAAAGTAGCTCAATTGCCTGACTTTGCGCTGTCAGAAGCGCTACTAATATGAGCAACTTGTGATTGAGATTCTCAAAGTTAATGTATCCAATGGATGTAGCTTGCGCAGATAATCGGGGCAATCGTTACATCCCATATTTCATAGTATCTGGTTGAGGTGGCCTTCAACTCAAACACGCCTCTCATGAATCTCGATACTAGGGGGTGGGACCCAGTGACTCCATTATCGGAGCATGATGTCAGTGCTAAAATGGCACCACGAGCAGAGTTTATGCTGCTATATCCCACTCATGATTCGAACAACTGCGTTAGAATCGCAGAAAGGTCCTAAGAGGGGGGAAGTATGCGCGACGACAGCATCCCTGGGATTTGCAGAACTCGGGCCATCGTTTGTGATAAGAAGTTAAGAACTGTACTGCTTGTTAGTGCCAGTTCGCCATGAAGACAAGATGATTTCGCTGACCTTGCCTGGAATCCCCTCTTGCCTGAGGACTTCCCGGACGAGATGCATGCGAGAATATGTTTACACTCTGGACATCCATCGAAAAGTCAGGCAATCTTTGGATATAAATTTATCTTCACTGGCTTTCAAAAATGGCTTCGCACGAATTTGTAACGTTTCCTGGCCTAATCTTCGATAGCTATTTTAAGTTGTTTTCACTCGCAATGGAGTGCCTGCTCGATAGTTGGGTACTGTGCACGCAACCAACTTTAAAAAGTGGTTCGCACAAATAAATTGATTGCTGAATACTCATTTTAAATTGGCAAACGGACCATATATGCCAAAAAATTTACAGGTCCCGCAGGGGGTGAGACTTACCCCCGTCGGCCCTGTGAAACCTCCTCCCCTTAAAAAAAAACACAAAAAAAAACACAACAAAAAAGTATGAGCATTCCTCCGGGGAAATTGGGCAACAGTTAGACTTGGCCTTCTCTCACTTGAAGTTGGTGATCATGTCTTTTGACAACGCAATTAGTAGCGTTCCCTGGCCGCTTTTTCGATCCGGCACCGTGGTGCCCACATAGTGATCGATATTGTTCGTGTAGTAGATCGATGCACCCCCTTGGTAATGATATGGTACGTTATACAATAACTAGGAACCGCCCCTATGCATATTTGATTGTGTGTTACTCGATCTGTGATCTGTACTAGTTCAACATCTTTATATTCAGCTACTTTTATCAGATATAGGTGGTATGAATTTACTAGGATCACCCTCTTATTCAGAATTTAATGCTTTTTCATATGATAATATTAGCTAAGACTGGTGATCATTTGTCCTAGTTCTACAATGGTTTTGATGCGAGTCAATCAGCTTCCATCATCTAGCCCAATTCTCATGTTGATAGGTAAGGCTGCCTCCCCTTTATACTGATAGGTCGATCCTTTTTTTAGTCTTTTAGAATTGCCCAGGTACTTCTGATATGTAACAGTTTTTTAATAGGGTGGAATTATTCAAAATTATTAGAATGTTTTGCCCTCCGGATCTCGTTCGTTGAAACACCTGTTAGGTTATTGACCATCAGGTTATTGTATTCGGTACCCACACGGACGCTCGAAATTTAGGATAAGAGATAGGCGTGAATTTACACTGGGTTGGTTTAATTAGTTAATGAAGTTGTGATCTAGGCATATATTAACGTTATTAGAGGCCGGCCTCCAGGTTTTTTTTTGTAAGAATCACAGTTTAATCAAGAAAGAAGAATAACGAAGAAAATAAAAAGACACCAATGGACATTTGTGTGCGATTCTATTTCATTGACGTCTTATCTTGGGAACACTAAAAGGAATACCATTATTACTACTGTCTAGGACTGAAACAGCAAATCGTTGGAGGATCAACTCCTCGAACTCCTGATTGGGGCCGTGCGCCCTCCATCTTTGCAACCCAACGCCCTTAACCGGATGGCGAAAAGGGTGAAAACCCCGCTACGTACATGGCGCCCGAGAGGGACCTGTCACCAGCTGGAACCTTTAACACCCCTATGATGAGGGACAACGATCACTCAACATGACGAACCGATGTGTTGATCCAGGCTAGAGGCCGGGGGGGGGGGGGGGGGGGGGGGGGGGGGGGGGGGGGGGGTCGGCCCCCTTTCACCACATCCATGGCCGTAAGCAAACTGATGTAGACGGCACGAGACCTTTTGTCGAGTTCTACCTGTGGCTAGATTCCACGGAACACTGGAGAACTGGCACCTGGATTTACTACTGCCTCTTTCCGCCCAACCCCCGATGGTCCGCCCCGGCACTAGAAGAGATGTCCTCATCCGCCCAACCCCAGCGATGTCCACCCCTATTTGCCGCCGTGATGCTGGCCTTGACATGTCACTAAGCGATGAATCGCCGCGATATTCTACCGACTATGTTGGCTGCGGAGTCCCCAGATGCCCAATATGATGTGACCATTCGGCCCTTATTTTTTTTATGTGATTCATTGTTTTTGTGATTGGAATTTATTGTTGGGATCTCACATTCAGTTCTGTGATTTTTTTAACACATATGGGTGAGTTGAACTTGTATTTTTATTCATTGGGTCATAGAATAGTAAAAAGTTTGAAATACGTATTTTGTGGCCTGTTCGTGTTTGTTGTTGTGGCGTCTCTGAGTTCTTTGTGTTCTCGGAAGTGGCATTTCTTGAATATAATAGTTGTTAGGATCTTTTTTTATGGAACTCGTATGCATTGTAGTGGGAGCTTCCACATATGTTAAGTCATATGCTTGTCATGCCTGAGAGTGGGTATGTTGAAAATTTCCCTCTGCTTTCAACTAAGGCGACATCCATTCTGATAGTCTGGTTTGAATCGATTTGGTGTTGCTCTCACCAAGTGCTCTTGGTATACGTGACATTCTGGAATTCTTGGTAGTAACGTTGCATCCGTTTTCCATGAGTGAAGTTATGGTATACCCTTTTTATGACTCTTGGTGAAGTGTTCCCCACAGTGAGTCGATTTTATTAATGGTCAGTATCTGATTTTTTTGTTGGGACTTTCTATTCTAGTGCTTAGGCGCTCTGTCTTTATTCGGAGAGAAATCTCTGTATCCGAGTTTTAGGGAAGTTTCTACCTTTACCCAATAGTATAAGCAGGTGATATTTTTGAATCTGGACTATGGCTATTCGCATTTACTGCTATGACAGTCCACTTGTACGACCATTTTTTTTTTTTAGCGATTAGTACCGCGACAGCCACAGTTCTGAGTTGATATTGTCAGGAAGTGGATGCCTCTGTGACGAGTCTTCTTTTTGGAGTTGAATCGCTTGTATATGATTAGACCTAGGATGATCATTTGCTTGCGACATTGTATTCTCTGTGTTGGCGAGATTCTCTGGTTGTTATGTTGGGAACGATAGCATGCTGGTGCATTGCACCTGTTTTCTTGGCCTATAGGCTTTCCTGTTATCGTCCTCTTCATGACTTTCTGTGTTTGTCCGCCTTCCATTTTGTTTACGATGTTTGTAAACAAGGGTGTGCAAGGTATTAGCCAATACGCCTTTGTTATTGTTTTTGATTTATGAATGGATTGTATATTTTTTTTTTAGAGTTAACGACTTCAGGGATGTACTGTACTGCACACAGCTGAATTATTCTAATTTATTGTTCACTTTAATTGGTGTCATGTGATGGTATTTGTTATGATTATTTTGGTTTCAAGGGAGAAGTGACTTGTGGTGGTTTTTGAAATGCTGTTTGGTGAATTGAATGTTAGCGGTTATCTCTGCAGTTTATTATGAAAAACGAAGTGGAGAGCGCAATGTTTGAAGCTGACAATATTTGAATTCATGTCATGAGTCACTGGGTAACCTTGAGAAATTTTATAGTTCACATTTCAGCACCTGCAGATTAGAGACAGTTTACCTTTTTTCAAGGATAAAGTTTGAGTATAGTTCTTAAGTAGTGGCAGTACTTTTCATATTACAGTATGGACATTTGATATCCCCAGGCTTAGTGGCAGTAGGCCTCATGCATGCATTTCTATGAGGAGATGGAAGCTTGTTTCTGAGGCCTGAGCAAACTTCTGAAGCAAGTGTGTACCCCTTGTAGTGGAGAATTGTTAGGGTTTCTTTATCTGATATCATGTCAAGTATATTTCCCAAGAGCTATTCTATTGTTTTTTGGTGAGTCGTATTGCTCACTGCAGATTCTGATATGTACTTATTTGCTGTAGTAGTCATTATATGCATGTTTTGACAGATAGAAAAGGGCCATTTTTGTCTGATGTATTCTGTATGTATTTGTTTCTTGAAAGAGTTTAGGGTTGATGGATTTATTGAAAATGAGTAAACATCAATTTAGGTTTAGTCTCACTTCTAGAAGTCCAGATGCTGTGAAGAATGGAATGTATTTTAAGTTTATGATGCCACCTCTGAATTTTACGTTATGATAATCTGTTATTTCTGCTTTCTATCATAACATGAAGTTTAAGTAGTATTTATACCCATGAGGAGTTTACATGCTTGTAAACAACATTAGCCTTATCGTAAGTTTTTCTGTTAGTTTATTATTAAGCTATGATGATATTCGGGTTCTTCGTTATGTCTTGAAGAATTTGTGCAGTCAGGTGCATGAAATCTCTGCAGTCACACTCCACATGCTATCGGTTCATGTTTATAGTCAGGACCTTGCAGTCAGGTATTATATTTAAGGATGTTGTCATGTTTTTGCTTATTGAGATTCATATTATTATGATTTTCTATTGTGTTGGATACTTGTGTCTCAGAATGTTTGCGTACCAGATGATGAGTGGTTGCTCCATGGCGGAGACAGACTTTGTCACACCATGAGTCTCGTGTGCTTGCACTTTGAGAGTCACATTGATACAGATTGTTAGAATTCCTTAAGATCGTAATGGTTTGTATTTATTTGTGCTGACTTCCTTTATTGTTAAAATTTTAACGTTGCACCTTCATTTTGTTTCAAAAATTCATGTGGATAACTAAAATTTTAAAAGGGCCCAAAGGATGTCGTGTAGTAGCGAGGCACCCCCTTGGTAATGCTATGGTATGCTGATACAATAACTAGGAACCGCCCCTATGCATATTTGATCGTGTGTTACTCTATCTGTTGATCTGTACTAGTTCAACATCTTATATTCAGCTACTTTTATCAGATATAGGTGGTATGAATTTACTAGGATCACCCTCTTAGTCAGAATTTACTATCTCTTTCATATGATTCTTTCCTCGTAAAGACTGGTGATCATTTGTCCTAGTTCTACAATGGTTTTGATGCGAGTCAATTCAGCTTCCATCATCTAGCCCAATTCCCATGTTGATAGGTAAGGCTGCTCCCCTTTATACTGATAGGTCGAATTCCTCTTGTTTTAGTCTTTTAGAATTGCCCAGGTACTTCATCTGATATGTAACAGTTTTAAGTAGGGTGGGATTATTCCATATTATTAGAATGTTTTGCCCTCCGAATATTCTCGTTCGTTGAAACACCTGTTAGGTTATTGACCAATCAGGTTATTGTATTCGTACCCACACGGACGCTCGAAATTTAGGATAAGAAGATGGCGTGAATGGGGTTTTACACCTAGGTGGTTAATTAGTTAATAAGTGTGATCATAGCATTAACTTTAAGAGGGCCGGCTCAGGTTTTTTTTGTAAGAATCACAGTTTAATCAAGAAAGAGAATTAAAGAATAAAAAAAACGGAAAACCAACTTGACATTTTGTGTGCTAATTCCCTCTTTCATTGACATCTTATCTTGGGGAACACTAAATGAATACCATTATTACTACTGCTAGGGAACTGAACACAGCAAGATAGTTGGAGGATCAATTCCTCGAACTCCTGATTGGGGCCGTGCGCCCTCCATCTTTGCAACCCGACGGCTCACCGGATGGGCGAAAAGGGGTGAAAACCCCGACTACGTGACAGTATATGTGCCCTGCGTACCTAACTTTCAACAAGTGGTGGCCCCCATCAATGAAAAAAAAAAATCACAGATCCCGCCAGGTGGTAGACCTACCCCCGTCGCCTCGACAACAACCCCTTCACGTCAAGATAGCGATTTGTATGTTAGTTTGTTTGTTTATTAATTAAACTAACTGTCCTCTAGCGGAATCGACAACGCCCAATGAAGAAGCAACACACCAAGTTGGTAAGCCATTCTTATGCAAACGATGAGATTGAAGGAGAACCCTTCTTCTATTGATAATTATAAGAACAACCCCAATTTCAGGAATTTTGCACAAGGCACATCTTATGTCTGAACACTACCGGTACCCAAAATACTCGCAAACAATTTCGAAAATGGAGCAGCAAAGTCCTCAACTTGATAATTTAGGTCATTATAAACTGGTTTGAAAACCGGTTGCGCTGGATGGCGGGATCCAGTGTCGGCGAAATAGCAGTCGGGCTCGAATATTGGGGGGGGGGTAATGCATTGCGTTCCCCAAAAAAATATTGGAGGGGGGCGCCGTCCTACGCCCCCCATGATCGCCGCCCATGTTGGCAGGTACTCCCCGGCAGAGATAGCAGGAATGGTGTCGTTGGTAACATCCGAGGCGTAGCGGTGGAATAACAGTGGGATCGGCATTCACCAATTGGCATGTATGCTGTGGCTGACTTTACAACCACCAATCAATTTCTTTTCTCCATTGCTGCTTGCGAAATTGTTAGAGTGGTTTCGAAATTCTCGGAACCCATCTAATGCTCCATTCTTTTCCACTTCTAATTGACGATAGAACAGTCTGCCAAATTGGTCTTGTTATATGACCCTTAAACCTCCCTTGGCTGACGCCCTTAATTTTGTCTATAGTAGGGCGGTCATTCATGCAAGTTCCTGGAGTCGAGCTGAAAACCCGCAGATACTAGAACCGGAGTCAGGGCAGAGTTAGGCATATGGGTCGCAGGAATAAAGAGAATAACCCCCATTGTTTTCGGGACAGTATCTAGGATAACAGAAATCTAGGGGGGTCACGTTCTAGAAAAGCTTTTTGTAGAATGCAAACATTTATCGACTTCGAAGAAGCTGTGTGGGCTCAAGCTACAAAACGAAGAGACCACCTCTCGTGTTTGGACACACAACAACAGCTAGTGAGTAATAAGAAGGAACAAACAACCATGTGACTATATAATTAGAAGTGAAAATGTCGAGCACAAAAGAGAAACAAACAGTGTGGAATACTACTAAAACAAAATGAGAAAAAACATGAAAAAAAGGTAAAAAAGGATTATGATGAACAACACCGATAGTACGAAACGTGTTGTCAATAAACGCTCTTGGAAATATTCTTCAAAATTTGTTAGTTCTAAATTTAAAGGTTATAGCAGGACTTAGGAAGACAATAACAGGAAGGTATCACTCGACATCAGTCTTGTTAGTGAGTTGATTTCATTGGCCATACTTGGTATTGTCCGGTTTTTATTGGGTGCCCACAAGGTAAATATGACCCACATACACCTATTATGCATGTGTAAGCATACGTGCGGATGCGGACGCGGCATGACACCATAAAAAGCGGATTCACTCACTAGACAAAGTTATCATGTGTACCAATGCGGCATCGATGCCTCATTAGGGACGGCGAATTGGTTGTATGGGATATATTCCTCATAAAGCAAATCAACGTACTCGTGAATTGTTGGAATTTCCATTGCTCTTTTCGTCTCAATAATACAGTTTAATAATCCACGTATCCGCATTCGCAATTATGGAACTTTTTCTTGAGGTCGCGGATGCGATGCTGCATGACTCCATAAATGCCAAATTACGTGATCATGAGACGGTAATCACTGGTTGTTATAGGCTGTATTCGATTTTGCAGAAATCATTTCGAATGCGAACCTGCGTCGGCATATTACCACGTAGTTTATTTCTATGGAAGTCACTCTTTCAAAAGCCCAACCAATGTCCGTATACCCCTTGCTGCGGCGTTATTTTTTCCCTCCTCCTTCATAGTCGTTTCAAAATACAATTCAGCCCAAATTTCATGCCGCACCTTGCATACGCACCTAGGAATCTCACTAATGTAAAAAAAAAAAAAGGACGGTTGCGATTCCGTATGCGCGGATGCGAGATGCCGCATGGCACGACGATGTCTATATTAACGTGACAACATGGGAAAAGGACTGTCACAACACCCTCCGCAATCGAATTTCTTGGATCCCTGTCTTACTCTAGCTGGTCTAATATTAAATTTGAATTGATCTGATGTAAATCGGTTCAGGAAGTCATGAGTTCATCAAGGAATCCTGGACCTATTAATCGTGGATGAGCTCTGGCGATATCTCGCTTCTCTTCTCGACAAGTGTCAGATGGTATCGAGGCAGGGAAGATTTATGTCCAACGTGGCGTCTACAGCGATCAACTAGACCGTACTGCAAATATCCGAACAAAACCACAACGAGCACCACATATTCTCTCTGCATTACGGTAACGCATGAAGAACCAAGACCTCGTCCCGTGAGTGATGCTGATAACCCGTGCCCCTCACTCCAGAAATTCTTTTAACCAATTAGCACATCCCATCCATGTATATAGGTGGTAATGTCTCTGCACAACAATCATAAATAGGCTTATACATTCCACCTTTTCTGACAGAAGTGCAGAAAAAGCAAGGTTATGACCTCGTCGGAAGTAAATGAAGGGTATATGGAAGTAACTATATAAAAAGGTTGGCAAACTATGGAGCAACTCCAGTTGGAAAATACCACACGGCACGTACTTAATTGCTTTATTAAAACAACGTGGTAGGTATACAGCACCAGCCCGCTCTTCCCCTGCGCCTCGGAAAAGTTGGTTATAGTGTTCAACTGGGTGAGACCAATGCGTTTCCAGACTGCTCTCTTTCTTATTTCTGAACGAAGTGTGAGATTTTGTCGCGAATCCCCAACGAGAGCGTTGTAAGGATCCCACATGATCCTGTTGAATGATTTTGAAATCATTATATAAGTTCCGCCAAATTAGTCTGTGAGGCACATGTTGATACATCCTGTCCAGAGTTCAAAAGGGAGGTAGCGATCCTCTGTTCAATATAATAAGCGCGATTGAGAACAACTGTTAGGGAACACTTTTTTATGGTATACTTGCCGAGCCAAAGATCGAACCTAATTCAAGGCCCAGCAAGGGTTCAGACTGGGTACTGCACATATTGTCAGTTCCTCATGTCCCACGAAATAAGGTAATATTCTAGCCGGTACCTTATGAGGGGTGGGGGGTGATCATCACGCAGACGCCGCTTGCATTGCCTACACCTCGTCTGTCACTTGTACTGGAGTCGGCCATGGAGAAGGCAACAGGTACTTATGTTTAAAGTCTCGGTATGACCCGACCAGGAATCGAACGTCAGTCTCCTGGTGGAAGGCCGACGCTCTAACCAACTGGCCTATTTCTGAAAATTTTCTGTGTTAAAATATGGAGTATGGCAGGTTCCCACCAGGACTGCAGCGCACGTTCATTAGATATAAATATATTCTAATATTTTTTGTACAACCTTCGCCTGATGACTGCACCGGGTCAGCAGGTCCATGATGACGAAGCGCCATCGGCAAAACAACACTCCATGATAGTTGAAACCTGTAAGAGAATATTTTCGCGCTCCACATCGTAGGCGAGCTAAGTTCACGCCCGATACGCACACAGATATCTGTTCACGAGTGTTTTCACTCTCAATTTTGGGAGCCGTTTTTGTGCCCGTGGTGCAGCAGATTGCTACGTGGCACTGGGTGTGCAGGGGGCACTCCAAATGGTATACCGAACTAGTAAATGTCTATAACACAGCAACAAAAACAAACGTCGTGACATGTTTTGTTACAAACGCAAACTATTATTCGTGACAATGATGCAACGGAGATGGATATTCGGTATTTAGATCCATGTCCTTTGTGTCTTCTCTCACCAAGACGAGCAATAGAGCCTGCCGGGGTTCTCTTCCGCGGACAGGTGGTCACTTAGAGCACCTCTTTGAACTGAGGGTGTTCATGAGGGCATAGATGAAAGGGTGATGCAGGTGTTCACTAGTAAGAGGGAGGAGGTAGGGCCAAGGATCGTCGGCCAGGTCAGTCCGGGAATAATACACACATTATTGAAGAAGAGGACATCCGCAGCAGATGATAAATGCAAGGTGGACGATGAACAAATTTTTCGCGACCTTACCTGATCGGAAGATCATTACCTCAAGGGTGGTCCGAGGACTCCCGCGGACTCGATAGACTCGATTAGGGTCCGAAGCGCGCGTATTGAGAACGACGGCGAGGCGCATATGTAGAACGGAAGAAGTAGATTCTTGGTTGTATTGTAGCATGTTATATGACACAATCAGACAAGGTACCTGTATAAAGAAAACTAGCGATTATGCCTCTTAGATAGGGAATATCGCTGCTCGAGGCAGCAGTGAAGACTTGTACCACGCCGAGTAATCGATCTTTCGACCGTCAGCCAAGGTTGGAACGATAACCAGAAAAAGCGGTGGACAGCCAAGCGAAGAAAAGAAAATAGAGAGAAGAACATCATGAGTAGATGTATATCCTCTGGAAGGAGGTGTCCCGTACATCTGCCTGGGCTTGGTGAGTAATGTAGAGTAGCGTATGAACGCTTTCTGTGTAGAGTGATTACGCTACTCCCCAGTCCCAGCCAAAATAACAGCGCCAGAAAAAACAAAAAATTCTCAGAATACGGCAAGTCTTCCTGCAACATTGAGTAAGCCTGGAAGGGTAAGGGCAAACAGTTTTTCAACAACGTCACTGCAGCGAGATTGACAACCAACATGTTAGTCCTCGTCATTTTCTTCAGCCCGCTTTGAGACGAGATGCCGAGGATCACCAGATTGTTACCAGAGACGCCAACAGCAAAAATGATGCAGATCAGGACGCGGGGATCAGCCACTGGACGAATCGTTTGGAGATGTTTTTTCCTCAGGCGCTAGAGTTATCCATGACGTTGAGGGGAATACCTCCGTTTGGAAATAATTCGGCGAATTATACCCGGTTGTCGTATTGTATTCTGCGCTAGTTGTCCGTGTTTACGGGCGGAAGCAGCATCGTCGTATACGGCGCCCCATGTTAGTGTGTTTCAACCGAATACCGGAAAAGATAAAAGGACACGAACTGTATCAGGTATGCAATGAAAGAGTGGCATATCGGTACCTATATTACTGGATAACAGTTGTACCGGTTACAATCCGAGCACCAGGTTCAACCCATTCCATCTGAGGAAAATTGAAACGGCTCCGCTGACAGTTGGAAAAGTGCATTAGAATCATTGATAAACTTCAGGATTTTTGGTACTAAATAACATTCGTTTGGTATACTACTACCCGAGGAAACAACTACTCAAGAAGGCCAAGAACCTATTCGCGTATTACACCACAATTACCGCTAGCAAGGCGAGGGGGCACATTCCCGATGATCCCATTGATCGGTTCGTTCTATAACCTATCCAAGGAGCATAGATTACCGAAATGGGTTCCTAAACGGAAAGACCTCGGAGGAAAGGACCCAGACGCTAGACACGGGCAGCAAGCGATCGTTGAACCTGTCTAAGTCTATGAATTATCAACCGCCCAGGCAGATCCACGTATAGGGAATCGGCACCTCACCCGAAACACCTTATCGGGATAGGTTGACTATTCTGAACTAACTAAAAGTAACAGCAATATGAAGGACTCAAAACTCACTTCCTCAATTGTTAAGTTCTATCTGGCGAACCTGGAGAGTGTAGGACATCAATGTATAGTAATATGCGAAGGAACTCTGCGTGCAAAGAGGTTCTACCTCAAACCACTGTGGAAGTTGGGAACCATGAGTCTCTGAAGCCTGGCCCACTTGAATAATTTCTCCTCAACCAACGGATTTCTTCACATCCAATGGCAAATACCACGTCCAGGTGAAGGGTATTGCCATGGGCACCAAAATGGCTCCAGCATGTGCAATATCGTCATGGACCAAAATCGAGTCTACATGCGTGTCATTCGTTCCACTTGAACCCTTATAATATTCAGATATATTGATGACGTATTTATGATCTGGAAAGAGGATATTGATGAACTTGACGCATTTCAAGTTCATGTTAACAACTTCCTCACATTGTATTGATTAAACCATGGAGGAGAGTCCCCCACCCCCACCAAATTCCTTTCCTCGATGTTCTGGTTTTCAACTGTCGGGTAACCTTCACTCAGGAATTCTATTCAGTACCGAACCCATGACCAAATCCAGATACCTCACATTTCGAAGCTTCCACCTATCCCCTTGAAAGATCCATTATTTACATCACTGTCTTACTTGGCGTAATTATCTGCGGGATCGGACCCCCAGGCGATTACCGAGAGCAGGTGCTTCCCTAACAGATAATTTCTATCACGGGGTGGTTGTCCCTTATCGATTACCAGGAATATGCGGAAGAGCTCTCTCTAAACGTCGGGTTGACTGCTCAACAGAGAACCTGTTAGGATCAGTGAACGTATTCCGTTTGTCACTGATTTCAACTCCATTATTGACTCTTTCCCGACTACCAGGAAAGACTACGCCCTCCAAAACGTTCCCCGCCAAACTTGAAAGGACCCCACTTATAGCTCAGAGGCGCGACCGATTACTGACGTCATCAACGCTCGGCAGGCCGGTGTCAGGAACCAGCCTGTCGACAGAAGACAGGGATAGGCTGCGCAAAGTGCGAACTCTGCAAGAACATCACCACAGGAAGCCCCAGTTGAAATACCGAAATCGCGAGAATCCAGTCACAGCCCTGTGTCAATTGTAATCGGAATTCGTCATATTCTGCCTTATACTGCCTGTAGGGAGAGTATTATGTTGGAGAGACATCGACCCTTTCGGGATCGTTTCAATGACCATACAAAAAAACATTCGTGATAAAACTCCGGACTTCTAAAGTGGCACAACACTTCAATCTTCCACATCACACACTCTTGATAACATAAGTTGTACTCTCGTTGCCAGTGGTTTCAATTCCACGACTGATCGCAAAAGCAGCGAACTCAATGGATTTTCCGAATCATCTCTCCTTGAAAGTGGCACTAAATAAGGATTTGGGTTGTATCTATCCTAGTATACTTACACCTTGAGCGATATGAGGTGTCATGGTTTCATGGACTGTCGTAGGCTGTAATCTTGGTATGAATTATTAGGTGGGAGTCCATAGATGCGGATGCGTATGTAGGAAAACGTCAATTACGTGACTGAGGGGGCTAGTGTTTGAATATGTTCTATTTAGTTACTAACATAGATATGCGTCCCACGGACGACAAACATTCATAAATGAAGGAAAACCAAGCTGAAATAGCGAAGTGAAGGACATGTACCAAAGGTATGCGGATGCGTATCACCGCGCCTGAATTCTGTGGAATAACTTCCTTAAAAGCCAAGCCACGACAATAGGCATGGGTGCTTCTTTATAGGGTCTTTTCGTATACATTATAGGGGGTTTATCTTCTGAAATAAACGTCTTTTTTCATAATATTGTGATTATTGACACCGCCCGGATACGCATACGCATTATGGAATCCGGCTTAGTCATTCATCCAATTAGACAATTTTGCTGAGAGTCTGTGGAGCCTGTTTAAACCTGAGTATGAGTATTTCGCATCATGTAAAAATCGGACGAAGGTCTAGATGGACTGAAAAAGACACAGCATATATTCTCGTACATCTTGTCGTCTACGTGAGATTTCGTATTCTCCTTCATTTAACATGAGAACTGGTAAACCAGTAGCTAAGTTATTTCAGCGGTACTGATCATTCTATACAACAACTTCGTAATTGTTGGTTATTGTCAACGGGAGTTCAATAATACAATCTTCACCCACCCCACTGTACCCATGAAACCTCCCCTACGTCAAGTCCTCCAGCTGAGAGCATTTGGCCATCAGAAGGGATTTTCGGTTCACGGTGAGAAACAGTTCACACACCTCAAAAGAAGATGTACTTCCGCGGTACCATTGAAAAAGGTATACACCCTTCCCCCCCCTTCCTCCGAAGGAAACCCCACGGAATGAAACAGAGTACAAAACGCACGACCCCGCCCCAAACGAGACCTTTAGTATGTGAATACCATCGAAACTCCACACCACTGGCAGCTCCGTTCGATAGTATCTGACCATCTCGCCGTCAGGAACCCTCAATCGTGTTTGCTGACCAGTCCATGCATAGACCGACACAGAACCTCCGGGCCATTTCTAGTCTTGGCCAAGTTCGTGAAAAATCGCGAGCTTATAGGTGAGCGCAATTCTGGGCAAATGTCAGTCACGTTTGTCCCAAAGACTGCCAAAACCTGGAAATGGTTGACACGCAACCTCCTCAAACGTTCGACATCAAGGCCTGCAAATCAGAAAGGACCATTTGACCGTCTCTCTAGGAAACTGATCCACTTAAATCACTGTACATCTATGGATTAAAGTCATTGGGGGAAAATAGAAAAAACAACAAAAAAAACTGAGAATGAGAATGGCTCTTAAACACCGATCGCCCACCCCCCCCTTAAAAAAATAAACTGGCAGAATCGGTGGCTAAGCATCTCGCCGGCAACTCTGTTGAGGACCTGAGAGTGGGTTGGGCGGGGGGATTGACTGCGAAAAAACCCCCCCCCCCCCCAAGTGCCTGGACCGACAAGTTAGAAGGCAAAGAAAAATTTATGTGAGATAAAACCCACGGAAAACCCAGCTCCTTCGCTTGAAACATAAGAAACGACTTGCCTACCCAAAAATAGTTGGCGCTAAAAACAAACTTTGGTGTTCTATATTTTGTGTTACTATATCCTCAGCACGGGGAATATTCACACCCATAGTCGAAGATAAAAATCCAAGTGACTTAAATTATCTTCGGGATGACCTATGAATTGTAATATAAGAGTTGGTGGACTAACTACCCGGGAAGTTGGAAGAGAGAAGTTCACTTTAAAACAAGGAGAACAGGATTTTTATTACAGTCAACAGTGGCAAAGGAAAAGGTGGTAATAATAGCCAGTGAATAAATAATATAAATCGGTTATATCAGGGTCCAATGGAACGAAATTTAATTTACATTAAGACTTTATCATTGCCGGAGGCACGGCAATCTATTACAACCGTTTTCCAGGAGATGCACAATGTTCCCAAGTATCCACCATATTCGGGGAAACATTGCTGGGATTACCAAATCGGACACTATTAATTCGATTAGTGAAATTAACTTCGAAAGCCAAAGAGGCCGAAAGCCAAAAATAACAAAGATTGTCACAACCAAAGGACGGCGATTTGTGTGCGATGAGGGGGGGGGGGGGGACGGACAAGATTAATGCTATCTAAGCGGCGGCGCCACCCAGGTTTGGCGCGGATCGTACACGGAAATTTCCGTTTGAACAGACCCCTTAGATGCGGAAACGGCACTACGTGCCTTATGGGACAGTAAGCAGCCTCCTAAAATTGATAAACACTCGTTTATTCTTGGAAGGTGTCAGGAAATTCATTCGCCTTAAGGATCATTTTCAAGGTTTGGGTGCTGTGACGTTCTAAATTACGATGCAGTGAGGTTATGGTCATGAAAGTAGCAATGGTAATGGGCAAGGCAATGACAGCAACCACTAGTTCGCGCGAGAGCGAGGTCTGCAGGATCCAATTGACCAACGACATTGCATGCACCCCTATCTCACTATCACTTAGATAGGCCTGAGATTTTTACTCAAGATCTACCGCCCCCGTTTCATTCTTTGCGTTCCACAGGTGTAGAAATGAGTAGAACACAGGGAGGCAAACGCACATGCGCGAAGCGCTCGCGAAAAGGTTAACTTTTGGATATCCCATCGAAAAGTCAGCCAATCTTGGGATATCCACTTATCTTCACCCGAATTCTGAATCATTGTCTTCCACGAATTGTGGCGTTCCCTGGCCGAATCTCGATGGCTTAGAAGGGGGTTTCCACCCGCACCGTGGGCTCCCTCATACTAGCACGTGCACGCACCCAACTTTTCAACAAGTGTTCGACACCCATAAATTGATGGCGGACTTGCGAATAGACCATAAAGCCAACGAATCCAAAGGTCCCGCCAAGGTAACTCGGTACTAGTACCCCCGTCGCCTCAACTTCATTCCCTTCAAAAACCAAACGACGAATAGTTAAACACTCTTGGGCATTCCATCGAAAATTCGGGCAATAGTTGGACTCTTTATTGGATGAATTTTAGTCATGACTTTTTGACAACGCAATTGTGGCGTCCCTGGCCGCATTTTCAATGCCGCACATCTGTGTGCCCTCATAGCTGTAGTTCTGACCGGAACCCATAAATATGAGAAAAATCACAGATCCGCTACCATGGTTTAGCCCTACCTACCGCGCACCGAGGTCGTCGCTGCAACCCCCTTACCTCAAGATAGCAATTGTATGTTGTCGTTTATTCAACTAACTGCTCCCCTATCAGGAAATCGGGACAAGTCCATAATGAAATACATGAACACACAAACACACAACAAGTTTGTAAAGCCAGTCTTATGCAACGATATTGAGGAGAACCCGCTTCATGATAATTAAGATACAATATGTACCCACAGTTAAAATTACGGGCATCTTGTGTAAGGAACTCATATGTCTGCCAACAAGGTAATTCATATGTCTGCTGAACACTTTGTACCGGTATATACAACATGTACCCGGCGCGCGTAGGCGCGCAACATTAGAAAGATGGAGCAGAAGAGTCACTTGAATTTGATATTATATCAGTATGCATTCCATTTAAACCGGTTTGCCGCGGATATTTAGGGAATGAGTGCGTCCCCCCCCCCAACCAAAAATATTGGGAGTGGGAGAGGGGCCGAGAAAGGCCGGTTCCCCCATGATCGCCGCCGTTGTTTTACAATCCACTGCTACTTTTAAGGGTTGACATTAAATTGGGATGCAATTTCTACATTACCATACCACGCGGTAGAAGAAGAAACATTTCCTACCTTCTAATCCCTTTTAAAAGATATTCCGGCAATTTTAATTTATTTGAAAATGCACTCACCGACTCGCCTATCCGTAAATTTTGCATTAATCACGATTGGTGGAACGCAGTTACAGTTACACCTTTTAGGTTGTGCTGGCAGTGAGGAGGCGGTGCAGGGGGGTCAGTGGATGGTTGGGGCGGGGGGCAGTAACAGGAGAGGGGCGACAGTCACGAGCCGGTGGTTCCAGTCGCGGTGGATGGAAGGGAAGGTTGACTTTGGGGGAGGGATATGGTAAAAGGGAATGTTTGATGGTGGGGGATTCGATTGTCCGGTATGTGGACAGGGTATTTAGTCGCGTGGATAAATAGCTGAAGCGTAGCGCGTTTGTCTTCCGGGAGCATGGGTGGAGGATATTAGTGCGAGTGTAAACAGGATCGTGGGGAATGAGGAGGTGGTGGTTGTCGAGATAGGCATAATCTCTCCGGGGGGGTGACAGTCAGACATCTAAGATCACGATTCGTGAACTGTTGTGCAGGCCGAAGTCCACTAGGTCGAAAGTCGCGTTTGTGGCATTCTTCCTAGGTTTGACGGTCGCGTTGATGGTAGGACGATAGCGGGTCTCAATAGGTGCTTAAATTTAGAGTGTGCTGGGGTGGGCGTTCAGTTTGTGGATGGTTTTCGTGTTTGGGGAAGGAGGTATCTTTTCGCAGGATGGTCTTCACTTAATGGTGCGGGGGCTTCACTGTTAGCCAAGTGGTTCAATTCCTGCGTGGAAGGGTGTGTTACACTAAATGGGGGCGAGGGTTTCAGGTGGCCGTAGGCTTTACTGGCAGGGTTGTTAATAGTTAGCATCGCAGTGGGAGGTGGCGAGGTCAACAGTAGCGATAGAGATGTTAGCCAGCTGTCGTTTTTCTGTGCTAATGTTGAAGGTATCAGGAACAAGTTTGATGAGTGGCAGTTTTTAGTCCAGGCACGCAAGCCTAACGTCATTGGTATTACAGAGTCGTGTTGAACAGTGATATTTCCCAGGCCGAAGTTCACCTTCCTGGTTTGTTGTTTATAGGCAAATAGTGATCGATACTCTCCGTGCTTGGTGGTGGAGTTTTGTGTCTAGTGAGTCTGACTTGAATCGTTTTGAGAAGGCCGATATTGTTGTAAGTTTTGTCAACTCTGTTTTTGAAATTCCGTCTAACTCATCCGGTATTCCCAGTTTCCTTTATTAGTTGGCGTTTGTTTACCCGTTCTCCAAATCAGCTCTGAAAGTACACACTCTTTTCTTTCCGACATGCTTTTCTTCGAAGTTCTGAGAGAGTTACAATTAGTATGGGTGGTCAATTATCCATGATATTGCTTGGTCTAATGGTACTAGTGGCCATCATGGATCTGGCCTTTTCATGTCACGCAGGATTGTTTCCCTTCTCAGCATGTTCCTTTTTCCTACCATAAAGCATCATTATTTTGGATTTTTTGAGGCAGTGATCCGAGCTGTATATAATGTAGAATGCTTGGGTAAGCTCGGTGCAAGGGATCACAATATTTTAGTTTCACTGTGTCGTTGTTCGGTCATATCCCACAGAGTGTAGAGCTGTTCCTTGTTTCGCGAAGGCCGATGTGGATGGCATTTCCAGGTTTTTGTAGCAAAGTAGATTGGCATAAATTGTTGAAAAGTACGAATGCGGACTCTTGTGAAGGTGCTTTTTTTTCATTGAAACGAGTTAACGAGGTTTATGAAAGTTTACGTTCTTGGAGGAAACGTCGCAGTAAGAACACGAGGCTTTTGGATGAAAATGGAAGTTTTTCCGGCCATCAAACGGAAGCGACACTTATGTCGACTTATCGTTTCTCTTACTTCTGGGGCGTGTCTGATTAGACATTTCAACATTTTCAGCAAGCTTGTCAGCCGTTAGTTTCTGGTGCTAAACTTGATTTCGAGGGCAGATTGCCTCTAACATCAAGGTGAATCCTCGTGCATTTTTCTCTTATGTGAGGGGGAAGCAGAAAGTCAGACAGCATTGGTCTTTGATAGATTCCAACTCGGGTAGTACATCAGCGATAGCCAGGAGAATGGGGCTAACGTTCTGTAAGCATTAATTCTCGTCTGTTTTTACTCCAGTGAGAAAAAAAAACCGTGGATAATTTTGGTGCCTAGTTGTCGGGGTTTCTCCGCGGAGTATTGGTACTCGGGGTGTTCGTCTGGTTTAGTTACAGGAAGAAACTGCAGAAGCTCAAATTGATAAAGCTCCTGGTCCTTACGGGTTTCTCCTTTCTTACTAAAATCCTTTGCCGACGAATTGTTCCTTTCCACTAGCTATTTATTTTCATAAGACTTCTAACAAAGGTATTGTTCCGGATGATTGGAGGAGACAAATGTTCCTTCCCTCTTTTCAAAGAAAGGTAAACGGTCTCTCTTATTTCTTCCTTGTATTACAGGCCAGTCGTCTTCCTAGTGTTGTCTGCAAAGTTAATGGATCAAATCATTCGGTCAGATAATTATTATTTCAATGACATAGTCTGCATATAGCTTCTCTCATGGGTTTAGGAAGATCTTTTCGTGTGTGAACTAATCCTTCTTGGAATTTATGGAAGACGTTACAACATGTTTCTGTTGACAACGGTAATGCTGTTGATATATTTTCCTGACTTTCCGAAATCTTTTGACAAGGTTCCTCATGACGTCTCTTGATCAAGTTGGAGAGCTTGGGTATTGAGGAATGTCCTCAAGTGGATTCGTGACTGGCTTCATAATAGGGAAACAACGAAGTTGTCCATAATGGGCGGGTCGTCCTTTCGTTGCAAAGGTCACTAGGGGTGTTCCCCAGGGATCGGTTTCTTGGACCGCTCCTGTTTTCTGCGTAATATTGACATCCTTGAGGTCTGGTTTGATTCAAGGTAAGAAGTTCGTCAGACGAGACTAGTTGTATCGGGAGGTCGTTTTCGAATATTATGCGGCTCTGTTCAAGATCTGGAATCTAATTTCCAATGGTCTTCCGACTGGCAAATGTTTTTCATGTCGACAAGTGCAAGTTAGCCTGTGGTTTTCACAATCGCACGCTTCCTTCAGTTGAATGGCCGACATTCAGGATGATTTCAGAAAAAGATCTTGGGGTTTTGTTTTGATTCTTCTTTTAAACCTTCCAAGCAGTGTGCCGACGCTGGTAGACGGAGGTAATTGATCTTGGCTTGGATTAGACGTCACTTCGTTCCTTGATAATGATATTGTTGTCAGGCTGTTTAAGCAATGGTGAGACCGCACCTAGAGTATTCTTTACAAAGTGTACGACATCCTCCTTTGCAAAAGACAAGCATGTAATTGAGGGACGTCAGCGAGGGCAACTGAATGATTCACGGTCTGAAAATTTATCTTACGAGGAAAGATTATGGCGTCCGGGTAACTACCATGGAGCGGAGGCGATATTCGGGGTGATTTGATTCAGGTTCAAAATTGCCATGGACTCGATGGACTGGTCCTTCCAATACTTCTGAATTTTTCAAAGGTTACTGCAAATAGAGGCAACTGTCTCAAGCTTTGTGACAAACGCTCTAGATTGGACATTCCTAATATTTCGTCGCAGCGGTGATCAATGAGTGGAATTGTCTTCACTGAAAATGTTGGTTGCTCAAACGAGTGTGGAATGCGTTCAGAACAGTCTTGATTATTTTTCAGGAATCAAGGGGTATTAGTTAGTTAGGAGCGTTTTTTTTTTTTGGTTCATTTTTCTTTCTGGGGTGTTTGGCTCGGGGTCGTTTGAGGCATTTGTCCTTCATGACATTATAACTAAACTAAACTAAACGAAACCGTTTATTAATACAGCGTGAAGGTAGTAAATTCGGCGGATGAAGGGCTTCGCTTTCTGTCAGGAATCTTATTTATCCAAATTGCACTGATTTTGTTTGGCCCACGAGGAAAACCGTACAAAATTCCCTGAATTGCTTTCATGCTATTTTTTATTTTATTACGGCAGAAAAATAAAGAAATATAGACTTCAGTTAGAATGAGATGTCGGAATATTATATTTTGAAGAAAAGTGGCAACACCGCCCGACTCGGAGAATGAATGAGATATATTGTTTAAAGTGTTGGAATTAGTATTCATATTAGTACCATTGTATTGTTTTGAAAAAAGGGTCGATAAAGTGTGAAAAAAACCACAAATAACTATCTGATGTAGTTCTAATGTAATGGCATTATTATATCCCCATGTACACACTTTCGGGGATGTACGCATTTCGTAAACCCATAACCAATGACACTGCACTGCATTTTCAATGATCTAGAGAACGCAAAACCCAAATGTTTCCACGATTGAGCCCAATTTCAAGTCCTGGATGTAGCTCAAAAGCCACTCCGGAAATGAGGTGTGAAAATGTGACCACACCCACCTAAAAAATCTGGTTAACTATGATTATACCCAGCATTGGCTTAACGACACCCAGTGTTGTGTAGTTTGTGAATGGATGGGGAGCCATGAGATAAGGCAAGCAGATATCGGTAGTGTATATCAGCTACAATAACGGACAATCTGGGCAAAACAATGGGACACCTACGACTTTTTTTCACTGGCATTGTTTGGTCGGTCTGTGTTGAATAAGCAGTCGAGGGAACAAAAGCACCTCTCGGTCTCCTTGCCTTCTCCAAACAATGTGTCCCGATGTGTCGTCAGAATCCTAACATCGAACAGGGGAGCGGGGTGACCCAAACAGTTGTCAAAATACAGTCAGAAGGTCTATCCGTAATAGTTACTATGGAAAACAACTGAGAATATGTAGTGTTCCCCAGGAATGATTCAGATGAGTATTTGTGATAAATTCTATATCAGTTAGTAGGTATGTAGTAAAAAATTTGAAGGGAATAGCAATTATCTAAAGGAAGTCACTACTGAGGGCAGATAATTTTATATAGGGGAAGGATCCGTGGATTTGCAACTAGAGAATAATGAATGGATACGAGGGCCTTTGTTGCAGAATTGAAGACGGGGGGACGGACATAAGTTAGTGACTAGGGAATCCCGAGGAATTCCTAATTATTTTTCGAGGAAACTGCTAAAAGACGGGAAAAAAAGATCTCTATTGATCATGTTCAATTCTCCCTATAGACTGTTCAATCAACGAACGATTCGCATCAGGTAGTCGCGTTGCATGTGCCAAACAATTGAAATATCGCTCCGTCGAATTGGGTTTTCACCTTCGAATCCTCAACAATTATTTATACCAATCAATGAATTAGAAATCGAGCTTGGTCATGTTTCTTCACGAAAACTATAGATGAAACGAATAAATGATATGAAATGAGATGAAAAATGAAAATTGCCTACACAGTAGGCCTACATTTCACACCAAACAATAGCTCTTGAATACAAAAAACCTATACGACATGTCTAATTCTCGTCTACGCAGTCGCAGTCACGGATTTCTTATACTGCTAGTAGTTATTCTATTGCCGAAAAATGCTCCTAGTGCAACCCGTGCAGTAAAGCCCTCCGAAAAACTCAGCAGAAACAAAAAACTATAGTTGTATCGCAGAATGCAACATGCCGGCGTGCGGACCATGGACTAACAATAAGGTAGTGCAGTCCGAATATCAAGGAAGGGGGGGGGGGTTCGGTTTGATTCGATGGTGATTAAACACTAACAAGTGGCGAGTGGGAAATGTGTGAAAATGATCGTATATTTGTTCACCACCACGTCACCTCACCGGAATGCACACGGGTACTTATGGTGAGCCTGAGCACAAAATTATTCAACCTTATCTTCCGGAATACCGACACATTTTGAAAAACTATTCAAAATTTAAATGAACAGTGCAACTTGAGCGAACACTTACCTGGAGCTACGGATCCACAGTCTTCCACCCAAGACCAAAACGCTTCACTGAGATGATCTGCGAACGGCGTTCTATTTCGGTCCACAACGTTAGAGCTCTCTAACAGTCTAAAGCTTCTTTAACAGTAGGCGTTTTATTATGTGTAAGTTTTCGTTCTGAAGTTCTGACAATTACACTGAAACTGAATATAAATGAGGAACTAGCACACACAGTTGCTGAAGTGGTGTGCTCGTGAAGTCACGACTTCTCATTAGGCTGTTAGTGGAAAAAGGGATAACAATGATCTGTAGGGACTTTAATTCAGTAAGTTATAGCCCTCAGAAACAGATTTATTAGATTAGGATATATCTCTACCTAAAATAGTCGCCGAACTTCCAATTGTGGTAGGCCACTGGGGCAGATTGAAATAATCCATGAGCCTAGCGAATTTATAACACCGGATGTTGGAGATTTTTCGAGCATTCGAAAATAATAACGTATTTTGAAATCTTCACTCGATTCGTTGTTGGTTCCTTATAACCGCCCAACTGTACTATGATCTGACTGTATACGGAACGAAACATTCACCTAATCTGGAGAATAATTTACTCATTTTCAAGTGAAAGCTCTCAAATAACAGGTAGCATGCGGGCATGCAAGGAATACTTCACCTCGCAACAGCTACTTCTCCTCTACCAAGCCCAAATTCGCTCCCTAATGGAATATGGTTGCCATATATGGGCGGGGCTTCGCCATCCTCTCAGTGTCCTTGATCGTATCCAGAGAAAGGCCATTCGTCTCATCAACGATGATCATCTTACTTCCTCACTTCAGCCTCTTTCCTTTACTCGAGGTTACTCGCCATACTCGCTCTTCTTCCAGCCATCCGTTTCGGTTGCATCTCCCACGTCATCGCACCGAAACCTATGCTCGCTCTTTTTTTCCTCGCACCTTCGCGTGCCTGGAATAGGATTCATCGGGATGTCTTCAACCTGCTTTTTATCTCCAGCGGTTCAAGAGTAGAATCAACAATTGGGGGTTGTCTGATTTTGTGTATGCAATTATGGCCTCGCTTTTCCTCTTGTCACTTCGTTAAAAAGAAAAAAGCAAAAAAGGTAACGTTCAATGTATTTTTTCTTAGAATATGCCAGTGACTCTCGTGTGGAATTTCCACCATCCCTAACTACTCAGATTGAAACAGTTCAAGCAGTGCCAAGCCTCACGATCAGTTAAGAAGTGGGCCATCCCAGGAATTGCGAGATCTTATCGGCAACCCTATGAATTTATTGGATTGTATCTGTTTGGTAATTTTAACAGGATTGCAACTAGATTTTTAGATTTTTTTCAAAAATCTCTACCTTGCTCGAAAATTTGAAGCTATTCAGTCATTTCAATCTCTAAATGTCTTGGGATGGGAGGAGTCATCGGAACCTACATGAACAGTAATTCACTGTGAAATTTACCGTGATTTACTGTGAATTGTGCAGTAGACTACAGTTAACTGTAGAATTTACAGTAGGCCTATATTACTGGCAACTCAATTTATCCTGTTTACAGTGAATTACTGGCACCTCTGCTGCAATTACACAGTAAATGTTCACACTATGTTTTGTCACATATATTATAGTGGCTAACTGCACTTTCTTCTTTAAAAGAATGTAGTCTGCAAAACGGAGATAACTTGTTCACTTCTGAGGGCTACGCGACTCAATTGTGACAGTATTGCTTATTGTCCATATGGTCGTGATCTAGAAACCCCCCAGAAATATTCGTTAGATCGGAATTGACGTCCCTGAGAACTATTTCCAGATATACACGTATATTTGACATAGCCTATTCAAATGGTCTAATATCTGTTTGTCAAGCCCACAGTTACTCGTATAGTTAGTACTGAAGACACTGTTTCGTTTTGGAAAAAGAGGAGTTATGTATAGATACTTGTAGGTCTATATATATAGGTTTCTGAAACCATTGACTCTAGGTTATGAGGCGAAGAGCGTCATCTCCACCTACATCTTAACGTACAGCATTGTGCCGTATCCGATTTTTAATTCAGAACCAAGTGACGTGTGGGGAAAGTCAAACCACCATCCTCCCACGCAAGTTACGCACAAGAACGTAAAGTACTCCTGTTCAGAGAGGGAGAGGATACCGAACTTGCGCCGAGAAGATTTCGCGAGGTTGGGCGACCTCCCATTCACCATCTCGCCAGTGGCCGTAGGAACAGAGTTTCGAGTACGGGGGGGGGGGAAGGGGCGCGGGGGGGGGCTGACAATGGGGGAGGGTCTTTGGAAATTTGTTTGCATTTTCAGGTAGGTCTAGATGCAATTTGTGCAATATAGCACCACTTATACACCATTCCTTTTGGGGGAAAAAACATCTCACGATTTTACGAATGGTGATACCCATTTGTCTTGTTACACAAAATGTGAAGAAACCAAGGGCTTGAGGTTGGTTTAATCACACTTCTGGAAAGAGTGGCTGAATCTGTTAACAGTTGTTCCATGGGAAATGAAATAGTGCTCTGAAGGGCTTAGGACGTCCCAGGCACCCACCTAGAAATCTTGGACCACTATACTGGTAGGTGTTGCTGGTTATTACCTACACGCTTGATTATTAAGCCTTGATGAAGTTTCTTGTTTGTGAAATGGAGAAGATCTGATATCCAGGAAGCGTAAACTGCAGCAAGTCGTACAATGCCGATTGTACTCAATTCCCGAAGGTGATATTAACACTGGGAATAGAAGAGCAATGAAGGTGAAACACATTGCTCAAGGGGGGCCGACGGAAAACTGATCGGTTTATGGGATTCAAACTTATGTTCTCGCAATTCAGTGGCAGTCTGGAGCTCTACTGACTGAGCTGAGCTAATCCGATATCTCCGATCCAATTAGGATGGAAACAAAAACATCTTGACATATTTTGTAATTAGTTCTGAGAGAAAACTTTTGGTCATGTAAAGTCATTAAAATATCTTATATACTGCTGATTGTACTGATCCAGTTTTTTAATGTTGGACTGGACAATTTTCCGTTAAATTTGAGACTGACAGAGAGAAAATGTATAATAACGAAAAATCAGTGTAAAAAAAAAAAAAAAAAAATTGAAAATAAGAGAGCGTAGAATCACGTGGGCTTGCACAGAGTAGGCACCACTGAGGATTAAGTCCTTTTTTATCTACGCGGACATTTGAATAGAATTCCAATGTATATAAGAGCGCCATTGGTAATACCAGTTTATTTTTGGCACTGACTCATTCGCCAGCTTACCAGTGCAGTGATGTGCATGGCCGGTGCGGACTGCCACATACACAATACTCCGTGTACTGGGCTTTGTGGGGCGTACAGTACATACGCGTAGAGCATTATATCGATGGTGGTCGGCACATAGAAACCACAAGTAGGCCTGAACGATCAACATATTGCGTTGAGTAATACGAATATAATTCTGAGGTTCTAGCGATCGTGCCCCGTGGAAAGTGAGTTGTGGAGGATACATAAAATAATGCTGAATTATACTACAATAATTTTAATAATGTGAAATAAAAAAGGGGTTTTCTGCCTTGGACAGATGGGGGGGAGGAGGGGGGGGGGGTGGCGCCTCCCAGCCCCCTGGTTCCTCCGCCATTGATCTCGCCCCGCAAATATGATAATCAAGATAATGGTTTGCATACATTTGAACACCTGCCTATGTCCCGTGGTTGCCCAGGCTGTTCACGCAGTCGGTAAGACCTCATTGGTAATATTCGTTTGCCAGTATGAATTGTTATTTCTAGGAAGATGATTTGCTATTTGATAACGTTCAAAGGAGGCCTTCACCAGAATAATTCACTAACTGCGAGATTCGCCGTATGAGGTAAAGTATCCTCAGGAAATTCCATGCGAGCATAACTCCTCATTTAACGGAGACTTGGGCTAACAGACAATCACAAACTGACGATTGTGTTTCATATGATGGTTTCACAAGATCGTTCGGGGGTGAAGCAGACCTGAGGCTGCCGGTACGCAAAGCGGGGGATGTGTATGTGTTTACATAACGTAACTGGTGCACCCCGAACAGTGTATAAAAAGATTGTGTGTACCCCCCATTTGGAAATGCTGACCGCTCATTCGAGCCATAGGCTACTAGTTACCTCGCGAGTTTCCCACGTACTGTGCTGGGTCTATTCCATCCCGCTAAATCCGTTTTTCCAAGGCGGGAGCAATTGCACTGACATGCCATTCCCGGAACTTGAAACCGCTGCCCCCAGACGCACTCATTTATCAATGGTGACCTCATTCATAGATCACTAAATCGCCCCGATAACAGCTGTACCAACATGTCAAATGCCCAACACGAGGGCAAACAACCTGGACCTTTTGGCTATCCACACGTAAAGATGCTTACGTCTCATCCCGTTGACTAACTCGTGAATCCGACCATACCTGTGTTGCGTTTAAAACCAAGTACAGGACCATGGTTCAACATGTCAGACACGTGTTTATATCCATCAAACAGTGATCAGATTTCATTTCACGACCTGATGACATCAGAAGTGTATGGAATATGGGATGCGGATGATGAGTGATATCATAACCAACAACAACCCCAGACAGTGCCCAACACCAGACACATCTGGCGCTTATGCCAATCAACTCAACACCTTCTACAATCGCTTTTGACCTCAGGATTTTTCGAATGAAATCGATCGTATATCCAGCCTTAACATCGGAAGTGTCTGCTCCATTCCTAACTGTGATAGAAGTCTGCAGGTTCCGATAATCTTTCACCACACGTGTCCTAAAACATTGCAATCACCACTTGCCTTATTTTTAACCTTAATTTTTTAACATGTGTTGGAAACTCAACTATCCTCATTTATGGAAACACTCGTGCATTATAACC
The DNA here is from genome assembly GCA_026419785.1 of Sclerodactyla briareus. Taxonomy (NCBI): domain Eukaryota; kingdom Metazoa; phylum Echinodermata; class Holothuroidea; order Dendrochirotida; family Sclerodactylidae; genus Sclerodactyla; species Sclerodactyla briareus. The sequence continues at coordinate 83,277 of JAODTK010003221.1, read as the reverse complement.
AGTTGCCCCAGAAACCAGTCTTACAACTATGCACGATCTACGCTACGGCCAGCTTTGTGAAGAGATCTAGCCGTATAGAGTTTTGTGTGCCTTTTCTTACTATGATGAAATAGATAGATATATAGATAAGATATAGATAGATAGATAGTTAAAATTATTCCGGACCAAATGTATAAAAATACAACGGAAATTGGTGATTGCAAGAACTGTAATTAAACATGAAACGATTAAGAGACAATGTAGGAAATATATAGGGCAATAAGCAGAACAGGAGGATTTGAAGACCTAAAACTATAAAACGAACTGAACAGTATTGCATTGGCCGGTTGATTAGAAAAAATATCCACTAAATACTGACACTTGTAGAATGGATAAGACAATTCAAGATCTTAAAATAGATAGGACGCACCCCGAAGTCTAAATCACTATTGAAGGAAGGTATGGCACCAAATTGACGTGCATGGGCTGCATTATATATCCTAACGGGAGATGGATAAACACTGTCCATGAATCTTGAGATCCTCTAAAAGTTTTCAGTCTCACACTGGAAGGCAAGAACTGTATGGAAGTATTTTGTGGCTGGGTGGGGAACATCTCTTCAGAATTGTGCTGGTGCATCGTAAGGCTCCGTCGTTCCCGATAGAGAGAATGGAGGACGGGACGGTGTTTGTCACCCATGATAAATTATCCATAGCGTGTGTACCTAAACATTTATGTGTTTGACCTAAAGCCCATATGCAACCGATTGTAGCTTAGTCTACTCTCTCCTGAAAAAAAGAAGAAAAAAACAATAGCAACCTTTACATACTATCGAAAACACAATGTCAATTGGTCTACCTTGTCAGTCCGGAAATTCAGGTGGCGGGTCCATGAGGTATCATAATATCATGGAAATGTCACTGTTTTTATGATTTCAATTTATCTCGAGGAATAAATTGTGCGTGTGTCATTTCTTGTGGGCACGATGTCATGGCCCACTTCGAGGTCAGGAGAGGTGAAAAGTAAAAATGAACACCTAGGTAGGCGATTTCAAAGAACTGTGAAATTCGATCAACTTCGCAATAGCCAATAGTAACTAAAATAAAAATATGAAGACCCCTCTTATCCTTTTGACCGCCACCAATACCAAAAATATCAAGGTAGCGCAATGACTTGTTGTTACCTCTCGCAGGTATAAAGAGAACCATCCCCATTGTTTTTCGGGGACAGTATCTAGGTTATCCGGATTCAAGAGAGGCCCCGTCAAGAAAAGCTTGTCAACACGATTTTTGTAGAATGCAGACATTATCGTCTTTGAAATAGCTCTGTGGGCTCAAGCTACGAAACGGGAGAGGAAGAGATCAGGAGGAATGTGTTTGAACGCAGTGACCATTGATCCACCCGCGTCCTACCGGTTTCGCAACAAATGGTCCTATAAGGAATGACTGTCTTTCTGAAATTTCTTTCATTGGCGTTCTTTATTCTCATAATAAAATTGTTCGATGCTTCGGATCCACGATGGGTAGAACATTCCTTTCAACACACAACTCTTTCTTTCCCGCTGGATACCGCGGTCATTCGATCAGTGCTCTTCTCTGAGGTGTAAGTCATGGCCGAGTCCTAAAAAAAATGGGGACTTGTGCCAAAAGTTGATATAGCAAGGAATATGGAAGGGAAAACGGAGAAGGGGTTGGAATTGAGAGGTATACAACTGATGCGTCACGCCGGTTTTTTTTTTTCCTCAATAGCAAAGAAGGGTGCAGATTGACCCTCCTGGAACTGAGGGTGTTTCAGCGCGTAGATAAAAGGGTGATGCAGGTGTTGACGACTAAGAGAGGAAGGTCCAAGGGATATCACCGGCCAGTCGGTCCGGGAATAAAGCACATGTCGAGAAGGGCATCAACGCAGATTATATATGCACAGGTGACGATGAACAAATTTTTCGCGACCTTGACCTGCCTACGGAAGATCATACCTCAAGGGGTGGTCGGGAATCCCGCGGGACTTTATGGACATGATAGGGTCCGACGCGAGCGGAGGGGGAGAGGATGACGTCGCGAGGCTTCAGCCTGTCGAATCATAACAGGGTTAGGTTTGTTTGTTTTCGTTATGTAGCATATAATTATGGACATCAGGCAGTGCGTACTTCCACGTGGAACCGCGAGTAAGTTGTAAGATCGTCAGCCAGTGCAGATCTTTGACCTCGCCGAGTATCCGAATCTTTCCGATGTCAGCCCAACGGTGATGGAACGATACAATCAGAATAGAGAGCGGTGCGTGACAGCCAAGCGAGCCAATATGAGTGAGGATTAGTCTCCTCCGGAAAAGGGTCTCGTACATCTGCCTGGGCTTGGTTGGAATGTAGCTAGCGTATGATGAACGATATCAGTGCCAAAGTGACTACGCTACTCCCCAGTTCCTAGCCAAAAAGAGAACCCGACCAATACCAAACTCATCAGAATACGGGCCCACGTTCTTTCGCAGCATTGGGGGTAGGCCTGTTTAAGGGTGAGGTCAAAACCAGTCAACCACAGGCGCCGTTATCAGGGGGGGGGGGCTTGGGGGCGCGCGACACCTGGGTAATAGAGAAGGAGGGAAAAAAGGAAAAGGGGAAAAAAGGAAAAAAAGGGAGGGGAGAGAAAGGAGAGAAGAAGAGGGAGAAAGAAAAAACAAAAGAAGAAATTAAAAAAAATAGTAAGAATGACTGGCCTGTAATTAAAAGGGAGAAGGAAAAGAGAAGGGGGGGGGAGGGGGGGGGAGAGGCAGAGGAAATAAGGGAAAAAGGGAGGGGTGGTAAAAGGAAAGAAAAATACGGAGCGAAACCGAAAAAAAAACTGAAAAGTGACAAGGCTACTGTGGTCTCATATTAAACCGTTCTGTCGAAGAATGTCCACAATTTAGCACTAGCCCCCCCCCCCCTTCTCGCTGGTCTAATCAGTGTTACATCGCCCGCTTCCTTTGGTACCGGATGATAAATATCGGATCGGGGCCGGAAGCCCCCCCACCCAATAAAGGCTATCAGGGGGGTGGAAAACGTAATGGGTCGGTAACAATGATTGGTGGATCGCCACATACCCGCTATAAGCTATGGAGTTGAAACTCAATTTCGACAGAAATTTATGTTGACATCCTGTTCGAAAGTAGCTTGCCATAATTGCTACGGCACAAAACCATTGTTAACAGGCATCCAAGCCCGCCTTTTTTTTTCTGTTCCCGTTGTGTCCTAAGCAGGCGCTGGCATATAGTAAGTTGAGATTCGAGTAGGCGCAACTCGGGCGAAGAATGGGAGAAGTGAGAGCGGGTTTTGAAGAAAAGTGAACTGTTGACATAAGAAACTACTCGAGTGCCCACAACAAAAATGGTGGTTTATTCGTCAACTTCAATGGAATTGGCAACCTTTTGAGATTTGCGTAATTATGTTAGGATAATCTGACAAGCTCACAATTTCAATTTTAGCGCCCCTACAAAAAACTAAGGCTTGTGAAGAGATCAGGAAGATTGAGAAGTGCCTCTTTCCAAATCTGGGGAGGCCTCAATCCCGGAAATGTCTGGGTAAACACTCACCAACCGATGCTGTCCTTCCGATCAGATTTGACATCAAACACGACCATATAAGTATCGAGCCAGTAGGGACAGGAATGGGACAGATTTTTTTCTTCCGAAATTACAATTTCAATCGGGGGGGGGGGACTGGGAGAGGGGCACATGGTTTCCAAGGGTGGTGCTCCTCCCGAACCCCACCACCCCCTGATGAAATTTGTAATGTTCGATATAAAAAATATTCTGTAGTCAGTAATAGACGACAAGTTTGATATAGACCTACTAATTTGTGGTTTTCATGACAAGAAAGGCGGTAGCCTAATTGTGCCAATGTGCATAATAATATAAGTGTATACGTTCTTGCTTCGCGAGTGGTCTAGTGGTGGAATTCGTCCGTTGTCTCCCGTCCCCGACATCTCCGCAAGCGCTATGGGAAAGTTCTTCCTCATTGCCCCTAGCCCCTCATACATATCTGTGAGGTGGAAAATATATACAGTCAACATTCTCATTGAACTTGGACAACTAAATCAACCTCTTTGGGTTACCTAAACCTTTACCTCTTGTCCGTTGCTCCTCTCTCATCCACGTGCAATTTTAAATCGCAGTATCCTAGGCTATCAGGAGCTTGCCATTTCAGCGGCGTGTTTTCCCTGGGAACTTACTACTCGCGAAAATGACTGCTCTCTATGGTAACGTTTATATTAATGATTGGGGACTACTCAGAGTTAAAGTTGGCTAAATGTCCTAAATTTCAGCTGGGATTATGATTATTTTCTCAGATGTGCTCTGGAAATCTTGAGAAAATATGCGCGCTTCTGCGGCGAACTGGTGGAGAGTAGTATCGCAGCAATCGTTGAACAATCTGGCTGAAAAGTTAAAGTAGGGGCAACAATAGGACCGAGGCCGGCCCATAATGTCACAGTCCACCGAGTACAAAATTGGGATCAAAAAGGATCATAAAACGCCCGGGGGGAAAGGCATGATCCGGCCATCGGGGGGCTTTGCACAAAAATTTCGGTACGCTCCGCGCCACCACATGGTGGCGCTCCGCCCAGATAGCATCTCGTTCCTCCTGTTGCCCCCCTCCCAAGACGAAAAAGGTGGCGACGCCAATGCTCTTAGCTCCCTCTCCTCCAGCACCTCCCACTGAAGAAAATCCCAGATGCGCCACCAAAGTCAAGTACGGAAAGTAGGTCTACCATTTCCCGCAATCAGATTGATATATTTTTGTGAAAATTTTCTCAACGATCGTGCCAAGCACGATGGGCTCCTCTGTTTAGATAGCCGGCAAAATCTCCTCCCAACATTTCATAACGGGATGTGTACATCACCGGTTTTAATTTCACCACATTATTTGTCACAGATATTTTATGGCTTAAAAATGAAGGGGGTTGCTTCAATCCTAGCTCCACCTTTGTTTACCTAAATTGTAAAATTTGCAGTAGGTTTTGGTATTTAGTTTGAACTTACTTGCTGACGTAGTCTTTCATAAAACATAGAGAGAGGGTCGTAGATGCTGTGTTGCTATATTATCTGCCTAATCCTGCAGAGTTGAAAACTCTTCAAAAAATTCTTTTCTTACTGAAAATTGCACATCCAGATTTGCAATTAGGATCGACGAGTGCCCATTTACGGCGATCTTGGACGTTAAAAAGCCAAAATTTTCTGGGTGCGGCGACGCGCCAACCAATGGTGGCGCTCCGCTCAGTTATTAAATTGCAGTTCACATGCCCACCACCCCCCACTTTTCAAAACGGATGGACGCCCTGATTTTGCATCAGAGGACCTGTGCAGGAAGGAAAAGAAAAGAAAGAAAGAAAACGACAGAGAGAAGGGGATAAATAACCACAGTGTTCGAAAACTTCCTGCACAAGGAAACGCCACAGCAAGCTGCCAAGTCTAACCCTCATAATCAAAGCATGAGAGGTGGGGCGTTGGGAGAGGCGTTTGCGAAAGGGCCACGGCATTCTGGCATGGAAAATCATGCTGATGTTCCAGGCGATGGTTTCGTTTATGCATTGGTAGCGCAGTTCCCCAGCTCAGCGCAGCCGCCAAAGCCCCGATGCAGTTTGCTCATTTTCCCGGAGCAGGTAGGCCGTCTTGATGTGCATCGGATTCTCAGCCTGATATCCCGAATGTGTGTACGTTATGAAGGAGAAGAATGCAGGTCAATACACTTACACATCAGTTATTCATACATGAACGATTGTCTCGTTCATTTTTCTCCAGAACGAGGTAACATGCACGGCACTGTACCATAAATGAGAGTTTGGTTAGGTCGGGCTTAACTGTTATGGCGACAGGCAGAGGAATCGATGCTGTCACTCGTATGGCGTTGGTTTATATATGTGTGAATATGTCTTGTGGAGGAAGGGGAAAACACAAACCCTTACATTTAGACTCAATTATTTCCGTATGAGTGCAAAGATCATTTTTGTTCTCACGGTTTCACGACAAGAAGGCACATTGTTTAGCGATAGTGTGAGTATATTAAAACGGTCCCTTCATGCTCCACGAGGGGCATTCGGCGTTCTGGGAGGTGTGTTAAAACCTCAAAATTTTCTTGTACGCTCCCGCCAAAACGTGTTGACGATCCGTTAGATAGTCACCCGCGCCCCCCGAATTGACAAATCCTGCATACGCGCCTGCAACAGGTCACTGCACGCGAGATCGGCAACCAACAAGTTAGTTAGTCTTCGTCCTCAGTCGTTTTGAGAACGAGACGGCAAGGATGACCAGAAGGTTCCCGGGGATGCCAACGGCAGAAGAAAGAAAGGAAATGATGCAGGCTAGGATCGCGATGCTCGCGGCTGGACGGGATCGAGGAAGATGAATTCGCAGGCAGGTGCTAAGAGTTACCGCAGTGTCGAGGAGGATAACTCCGTTGAAAGTACGTGGGCGATATCATACCCGGAGTCGCACTGCATCCTGAGCCATTGTTGTGCGTTCCGGTCGGAAGCATCTCTGTACACGGCGCCATGTGCAACCCGATGACCTGGATTAGATCGAAGACAAGAACTCCATCAATATATAATGAAAGAGCGGCATAATGGTTCCTATATACTGATGCGAAGTATACAGCTGAGCACCAGGTTCACAAGTATATACTGGTCGTGATGGAGGGAGGGCGTGGTGGAAATATAACAGGTTTAAGGAGTTCAGGGCTGCGAAAGCCCTCTTCTCCTAAGTCCGGCGGATTTGAAAATGACAGTGTCTGGAAAATGGAGACAAAAGAAATCTAATATAATACAGATGATAAGTAGAGTATATAGATACGAGACACGAGACATAAACGCGAGACAAGAACCCTACAACAACATGATGGTTTAAGGCAGGCTAAATAAACAACAGCCTATTGATTGGTGGCAAAGCTTTCGAGAAATACTAGCTTCTTCGAGCATGATGATCACAGAAGCGTGACTAGAGGGTGAAGCGCCGCTACGCAAAATGCACAATGAGCAATTAACACCTTGGGGATATTGACAGGTGTTGACCTGAAAGTTGATTGACTGATAGCCGATAACACCCGGATTAGCGGTGGGGACGCTAATTTGGTACCTGATTGATTGAAGGTTTGATGAGAAAAAGACCGGAAGTCGATAATTCCCGGAATAGCGGCGCGGATGCAAGTTACACCTGAAAAATTGAACAGTGGCTAATTAGAAGGACAAGGAGTGACGACGGAGGATTACTCCCGCAATAAAGCGCAAACATTTTGGAGTGGCAAGTCGTTCTGAGGTTAGGCCGAAGGGTTGGGGTTTTCAGGTTCTCTTTGCCTTGCGAGATTTGTCGGGCCAGGCACGTTCTGTTCAACGGCAATCACTCTCGGGTTTCAATAGATGGCCGGCGAGATTGAAATGTGTTGCACCAGTTGAGCCAATGTTTTGGTTTTAATGGCCGATCGGTGTTGAGTATCATTCTCATTCTCAGGGGGCTTTTTGGTTTCCCCGAGTATTGAATTCCGCAGATGTTACAGAAAAATAGGTAGATCAGGTATTCAGAGAGACGGCGAATGGTCTGTCTGATGTTTTAAGGCCGTTTCTGATGTTCGGAACTTTGAAGGCGTTGTGGGTAAGCAGTCACAAGGTTTTGCGTTTTTGGTGCAAGGGCGACTTGGCCCTGTTAAAAATTCACGGAAGATTGCTGGGTCGGTTTCATGCAACGGGACTGGGGGAGGGGCAGAAAAACACAAATTTGAGGCTTCCTGATGTGGAGACAGGGCAGATGCTTGCGAAGAAGATGGCCGGAGGGGGGGTTCGGGGGTGGTATTCACATACTAAAGGTCTCTTTGGGGGGAGGGCGGGGTCATGCGGTTCGTACGTCAGAGTGTTACTCCGCCTTTTGTAGTGGCCTTTTCAATGGTACGCGGGCAGAGAAACTGCGCCCGAGTGCCCGTCTTTTAGAGTCACAGTGGTTTTCAGAAAGTGAAACATGTTTGCGCGAGAAATCGCTGTGAATTGATAGTAGGGTGGAATGAATTGATTGCTCAATGATCAGGAAGATATCGCCTATGAAACGTAGCCATATCAATGGTCTGTGGCTTTGGTTGGAAAGTAATTTACTTCATGCTCACAGAGACAAATTGGCGAAGGACAGGCCATTTTGGTACCCATTGCAGTTTCTTTATGGTTGTAGGTAGTGTTCTGTTGCAAAAAATGAAATTGTGACCCAAACGACAGGCGTATGAGCTCGCCGAGCCAGTTTTGGAAAGAAGTTTTGCCAGGAGTGGGCTCGAATGCTGAGGTACAAGCAGGACATTCCATTCCACATGAGGAATGTTGGTGTACAAGGACGACACGTTTGAGTGGCTAGGAAGTGTGTCAGGGGGGAGGTCTTTGTATGTCCGATTTCCTGAGTTTCATTGTCGAGACCCTGTATCTGCGTCAGCAGCGTAAGTTATAATGATCCAGCCTACCCTGAACGTAGCATGGTATTGTACAGTTCTTGACTCGTGTCTACGTATTTTTTCACTGTTAGCATCAAAATGATCCACCTTTGCTACGATATGGAGTTGTATCTGAAAAATCTTCCGAAGCGAGCGCGGAAAGGCGTGTTCGCGATGGAGGGTGTTGATTGTCAATCATGCTGGGGGATATCAGCATCGAAGCTAAGCTAAAAAATCGTACCAAAAATGGACGTGACATTCGAAAGTTTGTCAGTGATTATTAGTTGATTACCAACTCATGATGTGAACAGGTGCTGTTGTTTAAAAAAATTTTCCCAATTGCCATTTTCCATAGGCCATCCAACTTGACTCCTTGCTCAACTCCCTGAATTTGATATACGGCCTAACAAATGCAATGTCCCGTCAGTGTCGCTATATTCTGATGGTTATCATTTAATTAATGCCATAAACCATAGTGTTATAAAATTTACTTGAAAAACTACATAGGTCAGTATATTGCATAAGAACCGAGCTTCTGGGGACGTGACAAGCAGTACTATTTTGAACTATAAAAAATAATAGCAGGGTTTCAGTCTACAGTCATCATCTGACAAGATCATGGGAGCGGTCCATTATCACACCTAAATTCATATTCTCCCAGCATATTGAAACATCACGTAGTAGCGCATGTGCAGTTGAGCCTGACTGTCATACACGAATAGTTTCCCTCTACAAAGCCCCCCCCCCCCATTGGAGCTACCTGGAAAGACATATAATACGAGGGTAGAGGCATGTTTTGAGGAAGGACGTGTATGGGAGGGGGTAAAGAGGCGGAAGAAGGAAAGGGGAGGTAATTCAATTCTGTTATATTGATCCAGAGGGATAAATGAAAACTATAACAAAAACACGAGAAAGAAACCATGAAATCCGGAACACGTAGGGACACTCCAAACCTAAGGCAACAACTGGCCAATATCTGGGTTGTTTCCTCGACACTGACCATTTTGCTAATTATACCTAAAATGACCAGTAGTTTAGTTATAGCGTGGTTCGAGAAGGGCGCGCGTGCCTAGATAAAATATTGTAGGCCTAACTCCTGACTGCAATAATTACACTTCTATCAAAGATATAGCTTGTGCGTGCAGGTATTGTCGACACCCCACTATTCAGAGACCCGGTGCGTGTGCCGTGCCCGCCAGAGACTAGCCCTTAGCAGCACGTACCCGACGGGCACAAACGTAAGGACGTAATTTACATAAGACCGGAATGCAACGTATATACATAACAATAACTTTAACTAAACTTAGAAACACGGAATGGCAATACAGACTAACAGATCCAACAAATAATAAAGTGGAAATACAAGGGCTAACAACTAATTACGTGGCCACTTACATCACTCCCTCTTTAAAGAAATGAAAGGTCCAAATTCACTTAATAATACCTACAAACTATCAAATTACAGAACGGTATGCAGTCATTAATAATGAGAAATCCGAAGTATTACTCAGGCCTAAAATATACTTCATCTTTGTCATATACTCCCAATAAATACTCTACCATTAGCTTTTATCATATTGTAAGTATGGATTATTGCATTATTCAAAACTATAAGTAATCGTTACTTTCTTGATTATTAATACTTAGACAAAGACTACGTCTCCGAACAATTTCCACATTCACCATGAACAGGACTATACATGCATATTCACTAAGACATACCGAATAAAAACCTACACAAAAAAACATCTACACCGCAATTACTGGAACATAAAATTGATAGTCTCTTAAATTATCTTTGGGGGTATAACAACACGACTATCGGCGACTCGCCGACATCGGGGCCGCGTACTAGTCTGTCGTTTAGGGATTCTTGTACTGCGGGTATCTCATTCATAGGCGTCGAGCCCGGGGGGGGATGGGGGGAGTATCCCCTCCAATATTTGGTTAGGGGGGGATGCCCCTAATGAATCATCCCCCCCATATTGAGCCAAAAGTCACTAAAAATTGGAATGATTTTGACAACAAATGTAATGTTTTTCTAAGTAGTCATTCTACGAGTGGAGTCGAAGACTATCCAACCATTGCCTTGTGACAACATCACTCTATTCATGACTTCCGCCACCAGTTATATATACTTTTCTATCTACTATTATTTTGTTTGCTTGTACCTCGCTCGCACGTCCGTAGTCCGTATTTAGAATGAACAAACGATGACCATAGCGGCAGGTGATTCGAGTATTCGAGTATGTATAAACCCAAAGCTCACTTCGTGTTGAGGCTAACTTCTCTCGCAAAATGAGATCATGTTACGGCAAATTCAATAGAGTACAGTATGTCGCTTGACGGGGACCATACAGAGGAAGACTTCCGACCTGAAGACCTCGACGAGGGATCTATTTCCAGTCCAAAGAGACCAAGCAAGGGCGGCGAACATGGGGGGGAGGGGGAAAGGACGGGGGTGCGGCGCCCCCCCATATATGGTTGGGGTGTAGGGGGGGAGTAATGGCATTCCCCCCCACAGATTTTGAGCCCCGCGATTGCTATTTCGCTGATATGCAACCATGTTTAAACCAAATGCATGATGACCTAAAGGATCAAGTTGAGGTTGATATGCTGCTCCATTTCGATATCTGCGCGCTGCGCGAGGTATTTCATGGTCGGTGATTTTCAGACGGTGATTGCTTTCTGCAGACTATGATGTTCCTTAACAATAAATTTGAATGATCAATAAAAGAAGGTTCTCCTCCATCAATCCAATCGTTTACATAGGACTGGCTTCACCAGCTGGTGTATCTCTCCTTCATTGGGACGTTGTCAGGGACAAATCGCTATCTTGGGTTGAAGGGGGTTGAGACAGACGGGGGGGTAGGTCTACCACCTGGCGGGATCTGGATTTGTATCTATTTATGGTGCGACCACGTGTTGTGAAAGTTGGGTGCACTTTTCCGGCTGTACACATACTATCATATGTGAGGCCCACACCCCGGTGCGGCATCGAAAATGCCACAATAGGGAACCCACCATGTGCGTGTCAGAAAGGCATTGATTCAAAATTCAAAGTGGAGAAAGATTGTCCAAAAAAACAAAACAACTGCAGCCCAAATTGCCTGAATGTCGATGGAATGCCCAAAAGTGTAAACTTCGTTGTCTTTGAAGGGAATGAAGTTGAGGCGACGGGGGTAAGGCTATCACCTGGTGGGACCTTGTGTTGTTTTGACAAAATATGGTATATCTTGAATTTAAAACCCATGATGTTCGTAAGTTCTTCACTAGTTGTTGTTGCTATCTGTTAAAAGCGCTTAGAAGCCGTGATTAAGCGCTATATAAGCACCCGGTCATTATTATTATTTGAGTAGTTATTATTATTATTCGGCAATCAATTTGTGAGTGCGACCCTTTTTTGAAGTTGGTTGCGTTGCACGGTGCACATACTAAAGGGGGCAGGCACACGGTGCGGGTGGAAATACATAAAATCGCCATTGAAGATCAGGCCAGGAAACGCCAAATTTCGTGTAAAGACATGACCATTTTTTGGTGTGAAGAAAGTTTATATCCAAAAGATGGAAAATGGTCCAAAAAAGTGTAAAATTTTTCGCGCGCGCTCGCGCGCAGTTGCGGTTTTAATCGGTGTTATACTCCTTTGGCAACCTGTCTGGTCCCTGATTGTCCCTCCCATGCGCCTGTGGTCAGATAGGAAGTAAAAAAAAGGGGGCCGTACTCTTTGAGTGAAAAAATAATCAGGCCTGCCTATCGTAAAGTGATAGGTCAGAGAGGGTCAGTGCAGTCGAGCGTTGGTCAAAATCGGCGATCCTGCGAAATTCTCGCGCTTCGCGCGAACGTTTTGTGGGTGTGGCATTGCCCATTTCAATTGATCCTTTCATGACTGAAACCTCACTGCATGGATGTTCAGAATGTCCACACCACCCAATGCAAAACCTTGAATGAAATTTATCCCTAAGGCGAGAAGGTTGGGAACCCTTCCGAAATAAAAATTTGTTATTCAAGGTCAGGAATGCTGCTGACCCATAAGGCACGGGAAGTATGTCTGCAATCTAGGGGGTCTTGCAAACGAAAAATTTTGGTACACTACGCGTTCAACCTGTGGTGGGCGCTCCGCCGCAGGAGGGTATCACATGTCCGTCCTCCCCACCGCCAACACAATCGCCGCCCTGGGACTAAGGTAATATATTCAATCAGTGGTAGGCCCGGCGGAATTGAACCACTTGTGGAAAATAACAACAAAATTGGAGATTTAACGTATTAGTATAGGTATGCAACAGGAAAATACTGTGGAATGCCGCGGTTCCTCCATTACCTGTTGATGGCGGACAAAACATGGCCTTTTGCAGAAACCGCAACTCGTAACCATAATGGGACACCTCATAAATATCCACTCCTGCTATCCCCATGACGGGGACGCATATATTTTTTTGCGGCCGTATAGGCAATAGGGCATTTTTCGACCTCATTTAACCAATCGATGGTTAGTCAGTCGGCAAAATCCTTCAAGAGGACCTAAAACGCAAGCTTGTATTGGAGAACCCTGTTGTATTCGGGTCATTGTTCTATGAAGAGGAAACACTATGTATGGATAAATTGGTTATTATACAGAATAATAGCATATTAAAACAGGGGGGGGGGGGGCCAGTCCATTGAACAAGAAAGATGAGAGTATAATCTTGTCATTGATCATAAAAAATGTCATTTATTACTAATATTGCAAGTATTTTCTAAGTGTTGAGAGGTGGTAGCATAGCCATATTTGCTCACCCATGCCGAGCTACCGTATGTGTCTTCTTAACAACTCTTGCATCACCACGGCAGAACTAACACGTAGAGGTGGTTAACGATATGTGCATCACCACTGCGAACTAGGATAGGAGGTGGTAATGGAACCTGTGCCTCACCACTCCCAAACTAACGCATAGCGGTCATAATGACCCTGTGTTATATTCACTTCCGAAACTAAACGCATAGAGGTGGGGGGTGGTAACAACTGGCATCGCCACTGTCAAACTAAGCATAAGGTGGTAACAACCTGTCCCTCACCACGGCCACACTAACGCAAGGAGCCGTGGTAAGAACCGTGACTCACCACTGCCCAAATTAACCAAGAAGTAAGTAGTAACACTTGCATCACCACTGCAAGATTTCGGTTAATGTTTGTGTAAAGCCAATGGTGGAGTACACACGAAACCTTCCTCCACGAACAGTCCGTTTAGACATGCTAAGTGCCCACTCCTGGCCTCTGAGGGGGTCTCAAGTCTCATGTGCCAAAATTTTCTTTGTTCACTCCGCGCCAACCCGTTGTGGCCCTCCGCTTAGGTAGTCTACAAGTCCATCAACCCCCCCAATCTTCGATGGAAATCGACTCCTATGATCTCATTAACTATTTGTGAAGGTGCTGGGGTTACTAGCGTGGAAACCGGAGCAACAGCTGGCCGAATGCCACCTGTATAAATCGGCAATGAACCAGACAGAGCAGTTACAGATGGAGATCCACTTCTATCAATACTTCTGTCTCTACGTTCCTCTGTGGACCTGGGCGGCAAGGGTGCTCCGATCTATAAGGTTTCAACTATATAATGATATTAGCAAGGTTCAGGGTCCCAAGGTCACGTACTTGATACACAACAGGGGGGTTGTCACCATCTCAGAGAAAGTCATTGACCATAATGAACCCTCCACTTTGGTGCAAGTAAGTTTTTTTTTTTAAACGCGTGTTTGCTGGGAGATCGACCCAAACCAAATCACCTGGACTGTACGGTTGTTTGTTATCGTACCTTTTATCGTAGCCCAAGTTTTGACTCTGTTTCATTTCATGACTGTACTGGTTTACCTCCTCCAAAATGTCTAAGATAACCGTTTATGCAGAGAGAGCATAGGCTGCAGGGATTCCTGGGGTATGCCTGAGATACCGGAGGCATCATTTGGAGCCAAACCGAATAAGGGTCCGGGGTTCCTTACCATGTAGGAGAAAGAAAGGACTGAAACCAGTGCTGTCATGACGGGAAGTATCATATGCGACTGCACATGATTATATAGCATCCCATGGCAATGACCATGAGCGGCAACATACGCCCGAGCTGCTCTTTCAGCGTTAGGGTTTAAACAGCTCTACGAGGGCCATCAGTCTGCGGGTGGTCAAATGGTTGTTCGGATTTTCTCGATGCCATGTTTTCGCAAAGATACGAAAGGAATCCTCCCTCGAACTGGCCTGCCTTGGTCAGTATGGAGTTTACTGGATTAACACCAGGTCCTGACATATTCCTCAAAAAAATGCAATGCGCCACAGTAACTGCCCGTGATCGGTAGGCATAAATTAACATTATTTTGTTAAGTGGTCCATTAACACCCAAAAACCATATCATTTGCCATTAGAAGTAATAGGCAACTCTGCAATTGGTCAGCAAAAAACAATGTCCAAAAGGTTTTGGTGGAGCAAAACTTATCATAGGCCTTCCAGCTTTGGATTGGGTTCTCTACTTTAACCTGGCCAAAATTGAGAGCAATTTTTGTATATCATTCTCATTCCTGACCCGTAACAACTTAGCGCGCCTCTGGTGCTGGGTCTCTCTACTCAAAAGTGTACCCACATGTGGATCACGTGCGAAATGGGTCAAGCTCCTGTTTGAGAGACCCTGGAACTAATGTTTGCAAGAGCGGGGTCTTTGCTTCTTGCAACCTTCTGCAAAGTACACCATCAATTACTTTCAACTTTGGGAAGTTCTCCACCAAAAAACGAGTGAGGGCGGTCGGCGTGTTTGCCAAAGTGATTTCAAGGTGTGCCTGTTTATCTACTTTCCATTGGCGAACTTCACCGGAGAACAGGATCATTAATTTGATGATCCCTAAGCTCACTCATTATCGACACAAATTCAACAGATACCTCGCACCTTGGGCGCACATTTACCACTCGTACAGGGGGCGTTATCCTCAGGTACATTACGGGATACATGGAACACTTCCAACCGTTAGCAGAATTCAAACCCACAGTTATTGCCAAGATCAATCTGAGTACCCTCGTCAAGCAACGTTGCCGGTACCTTGGGGCAAGGGAGCATCTGAACTGCCAATGGGAAATGGGAATTCCGCCCCTATTTCTGCAGGTATGAATGGGCACGGGGGATAGTGAATCGTATTGCATGAGATCACAGGCCTATGTACTACAACATAGTCATAAGGATCCAACTCGAACGACCAAAACGGTCCTTCTTCTACCAGTAGCTTGCATCGTTCTCTACGGAGATTTTCCTAAGGTTGGACAATGGGTTGGATCCAGTAATGACGACCAAATGGGTTACACACTAAGTAGTGCCTAAACTCTCTTATGCCCCAAACAATAGATATAACTCCCTATCGTATGCCGCACTTCTTTTCAGCATTGGTCAACATATGACTCGCATGCGCAACACACATCTGTTACACCCTTTCTGGGCAAGGGGACTACACCAATAGTCGTACTCGATGCTCGGTATAAGCCAGATTCTTGCTGAAATCAGGATAGACGCCAAAAATTGGGGGCCGCCTATCAACGAATTTTTAGATCTGAAAGCATTCTGGCAATTTGTTTAGACCCAAACAAAGGGGATACGTTGTCTGGGAAGAGCATGCAAGGCTCTGCCTTTTGCGGCAAAGTTCCTTAATGAACTCCTGTAATATTGTGCAACCCATGAAATGATTGTTATCTTCTGATGACATTTTTATCAACAGGGCCAGTTCAGCCACCTTCTCCACATTCTTAGGATCTGGCTTTACGCCACCTCGCTAACAAGATGACGAGATACCTAACCTCTTCTTGCAAATAAAGTACATTTTGCCACATTCAAGGGTCAGTCCAGCGGAAACGGAATCGCTGAAAAACCTCTTCAAGGTTACCCATGGGTTCCTCGAAGGTTTCTACCTAAGACTATGAAATCATCCAAATACACTAGCACCTTACATTCCCTTGAAGACGAGTTCCCTAAGGCGTTGGAAACTTAGAAGGGTAATTTTGAGTCCCATGGGATAACCTTAACTAACAACTGAACCAAAAACCTGTGTTGAAGGCAGTTTCTCTACATTGTGGGCCATCTAAATCTGCCAGTATCCACTCGACAAATCGAAGGTAGAGAAAAACCTGCGACCCTCCTAGACGAAATCTAGCATGTCAAACTTACGGGGAGAATGGTTGAGAATCACCGTATTGAATGGTTTGGTTGAGTTTCCTATAATCAACACGGAAACGGTAAGTGTTATTTCTTTCGAAACATCGGCTTATAGGGCCGACCAAGGACTTTCACTTGGCTCAACAATATCTTTTTCCAAAAGATCGTCTACCTGCCTACGGATCTCCTCTTTCATAGGAGGCGTCGTTCGATACGCCGGTCTGTTCGTCGTACCAGGAAAGCACCCTTACTGTCCGAAATCCTGTGTTATACAGGTGGTTCTACCTGGGTAGTATCACTAAATATATCGGAATAGCAAAACCCAACATGCGCTAACCTCTCTAACTGCTCAGGTGACAAAGTCAGGAGTCGTTCAAACTCCAGGGGGATATCAGATGAGTTTATATTTGTTATAACCATTATCACAATGGTCAAAGTGGGCACACAGTTGGTTAATCATTCGACTCAAACACCTCATATTGTCAACCCGCCACCACAAGGAATGAAATTTCCCCAAAATGGTATCACTCTCTATTGAAACCTCTTAGTTATTCGGATTAATCACACACCAAATTAAGGGACCCATTGTGCAACTTCCGAAATTGTCCTACTTACACATACATCTCGCTTGTTATGGAAAACTGGCTCAACAACACAATAAGCATCTTGGGCAACGTCGTAAATTCTAGGACTTGCAATTTTTGCCATTATCACATTTTCAGTTCTCGGCGGGGAGTGTGCAGGATACGTGAGCAAGAATATTGGAACACAGTGAGATATTTGCAAGGGTAACGAATGGAAGCGCTGCCACTTCCAAAAAATCTTCCATGGAGAATGTCACGATACTTCAACATCAAATCCCATCCAATGATGAGATCTTTGTCTATGTCCCTCGAAACATGAACATTGTGAATGAATCTTCTGAACCCAAACATCAGATTTGCTTCAACACATCCCACTTTGTCAATGACTTGCGTTGCACCGATGTCGTTACACTGTTTGAATTTTGGAGGGGGCGTTTTGATAAGGCATTAAATGTTAACTATTGAATGTGAGACGGCACCAGTATCTATGAAACACAACCACGTCATCCTCTACAATGATAGAAATGTATGGTTTGATACCATTAGGTGCTTTCACAACACGTTCGGTTTGTTCAGAGATGGGACCATTGGTTTCGGGGTCTACTTTAGACAGGTAAGGGCGGACCCTTGTTCTCAACTGGTAAATTAAATCAAAATGCTTAGTCACCGGGAAGCCGACCGCATTTTCACGAACGGTTTGTTTGTGGCTATTCCACCTCAGCCTGAATGGGGTGGATTTTCCCCTACGTAATCGCCCTGTTCACATTTAGAACACGTCAAAATGTAGATGACGTCAGAGGAGTCACAGTTGAGGTTGGGACGTTTTATTTTGAGCAGGGGGGGCTGACTGCCTGGGGGTTTGAAGCTGGGTTCGCAGATGTTGGCCTTACAGACTCTACAACCACGCTGCCACATTTGTGGGGGCTGTGGAAGGGACCTGGAAGCGGAGAGGGAGACGTGAGCATAGCTCGGAGATTAGGAGCTTGTCTTCTCCCAAAGAGAGGAGCTTAGCAAAAAGCGTCGCAGGTTCGTCTTCGTCAAGGATTTTGTAGACATATAATATATATATAATATATATATATATATATATATATATAATATATATATATATATATATATATAATATATATATTATATATATATATATATTATATATATATTATATATATAATATATATATATATATATATATATATATTTCGCGGGGTTTGTGCTACTTCCATTCACCATCTCGCCCGCAAACATGTATAATGGTTTGCATACATTGACACGTGCATACGTCCCGTGTCAGGCTGTTTACGCAGTCGGTAAGACCTCGCATGGAATATTCCGTGGGCAAATAATGAATTCTTATGTCTAGGAGATAGTTGTCCCTTGAAACGTCAAAAGGAGTTCCCAGAATAATTCCACTGACTGCGAAATTCGCCGACGAGGATATAGCGGTATGTGTTGGGTCTGAATTCAATAGAGGCTGAGGCCGATTCGAGGTTATCCGATTCCAAAATATATTTGAAAGCAACTTTTTGATAGCAATTTTCGTTCATGATATTAATATCATTAGGTGCAACTAGATAGATAGATAGTAGATAGATAGATAGATAGATAGATAGATAGATAGATAGTAGATAGATAGATAGATGATCATTATTCAGCCAAACGTTATAAAAATACAGTGGAAATTGGGGATGGCAAGACCTGTATAAGAACAGGAACGATTTAAAGACATATAAGACAGATTATAGAAACAATAAACAGAGCAGGAGTATTTGAAAACCTAAAACTATAAAACGAACTGGAAAACAGTATTGCATTGGCCGGTTGATTAGAAAAAATATCCACTAAATACTGACACTTATAAGAAGGATGAGACAATTCAAGATCTTAAAATGGATGAGACCAATCAAGAAGACTAAATCACCATAAAGGAAAGTATAGCACAGAACTAACGCGCATGGGCTGCATTATAAATCTTAACGGGAGATGGATGAAAACTGTCCATGAGTCTCTGAGATCTTCTAAAAGTTTTCAGTCTTACACTGGAAGACAAGAACTGCATGGAAGACTTTGTGGCTGGTGGAAAACATCTTTTCAGAATTGTGCTGGTGCTTCGTAAGGCTCGTTTCCGATAGAGAGAATGGAGCGACGGGACGGTGTTTTTGTCACCCATGATAAATTATCCATAGCGTGTGTACCTAAACATTTATGTATTTTGACCTATATAGCTCATATGCAACTGATTGTAGCTTAGTCTACTCTCTCCTGAAAAAAAGAAGAGATTCCAACAGCAACCTTACATACTATCGAAAACACAATATCAATGGGTCTACCTTGTCAGTCGGGAACTACAGGTGCGGTCCGTGAGGTATCTAATTTCATGGCAATTTCAATGTTTTGATGATTTCAATTTTATTCGAGGAATGAATTGTGCGTGTGTCATTTTCTTTTGAGCACGATGTCGGGCTACTTCGAGGTCAAGAGAGGTAAAAGTAAAAATGAACACCTAGTAGGGCGATGTCAAAGAACTGTGAAATTCGATCACCTTCGCACTAAGCCATAATAACTGAAAATATAAATATGGAGACCCCTTTCATTCTTTAGACCACCACCAATGCCCAAAATGTAAAGTTAGCGCGATGACTTGTTGTTCAAAATTTAAGCAATTCAACCATTTACCAAGTTCAACTTAGAAATATACGTTGCAAATATGATGGATGTTCACCCAGCGGGGAGAGGGGTCAGAAAGGTCTAGAGAGGTCAGAACTTGTCAATACAGTATACGGGGGAAAACAAGTAAAAAATGTCAGTTAAATTTAGGCAAGTGGGTTGCAGTTAGAAAGAATTAGTTTAAGGGCAAGTTCAAGGCCGAGACGTTAGTTATATAGCCGGAGAACGCAGGTATTAATATACAAGTTTAAATTGGGCGACTAGGTAACCGTCTGTTTTGGAGCCAGTTCACTTGATCAAATTCTCCGGAAGCTTCTTAGTATGACATTCACCAGATCGCCGAACACAATCCTCTATTAAGTTTAAGTCAGGTATGTGAGTCGCAGGTATAAAGAGAACCATCCCCATTGTTCTCGGGGACAGTATCTAGGTTATCCGGAGTCAAGAGATGCCACGTTCAAGAAAAGCTTGTCAACACGATACTTGTAGAATGCAGACATTTATCGTCTTCGAAATAGCTCTGTGGGCTCAAGCTACGAAACGGGCGAGGAAGAGATCAGGAGGAAAATGTGTTTGAACGCAGTGACCATTAGAGCCACCCGCGTGCTAACAGGTTCCACAAATGTCCTATAGAGGGAGTGACATGTCTTTCTTGAAATTTCTTTCATTGCTGTTAATTATTCTCATAATAACATTGTTCGATGCTTCGGATCCACGATGGGTAGAACATTCTTTCACCGCTGGGAGACCCCGGGTCCATTCGATCCAGTGCTCTTCTCTGAGGTGTAAGTCATGGCCGAGTCATAAGAAAAATGGGACATAGTGCCAAAGTTGTATTAGCAATGGAATATGGAAAACGGAGAAGGGGTTGGAATTGAGGTATACAATTGATGCGTAGCGGTACCTCTACTAGTCAAAAGAAGGGTACATTTAATCTTTAAATGGTGTTGACTTTTGAACTTGCTCTCATCAGGAAGGAAAATGTTGGAGATTAATGGGATGTGATTTGGGTCATGGACTGGACCCACCGGACTGAACATTGAAGATGTGAAAGTTTCATCAAGCTACGCTAGGCTATAAGGAATGTTACGCCTGATTTTTTCCACTGTAAGGTTTACCTAGGGACCCTTTTCCAGTTGCGAACTTGTGAGGCGTCGGCGCTTGGTTGAAAGCCTCTGGTATGTCACTGCTGTATGCTGTAATTGAATCCAGGGTGCTAGCTGCCCTGATGTTCCAGCCATTTGACCCGTTGACAACCCCATCATAGCCAACCAAACATGTGGATAGAGTATTGTTTCGTTCAAGTATATTTAAATGAACATTGTTTATAATGTTTAAGGATGCAACAAAGATGGATTAATCGGCA
Organism: Sclerodactyla briareus; assembly: GCA_026419785.1. NCBI lineage: Eukaryota > Metazoa > Echinodermata > Holothuroidea > Dendrochirotida > Sclerodactylidae > Sclerodactyla > Sclerodactyla briareus. Next base: position 62,109 of record JAODTK010003221.1, on the reverse strand, counting down.
TTCAGGTTCATGTCACGTGTGTCTTTTCTGCCGGAGACGAGCAGCGGGGCATGCTCGGGCTTCTCTTCCACGGACAGTTGGCCGCCCAGAGGACCTCCTGGAACTGAGGGTGTTTCAGCGCGTAAATAAAAGGGTTGATGCAGGTGTTGACGAATAAGAAGAGGAATGTCCAAGGGATCACCGGCCAGGTGGTCCCCGGGAATTACACATTATCGAGAAGGGCATCACGCAGATTATATATGCACAGGTGACGATGAACAAATTCTTCGCGACCTTGACCTGCCTCCGGAAGATCATTACTTCGGTGGTCCGAGGAATCCCGCGGACTCTATGGACCTGATTAGGGTCCGAGCGAGCGGAGAGGATGACGTCGAGGCTCACCTGACGAACGAAGAGGTAGATCTTGGTGGTAGATATTATTATGACAATCAGGCGGTACTTTTCCACGGTGACCAAGATTAAGCTGTAAAGATCGGAATATCGCTGCCTCGAGTCAGCAGTGCAGATCTTGTACCTCGCCGAGTATCCGATCTTTCCGACGTCAGCCAACGGTGGAACGATAATCAGAATGAGCGGTGACAGCCAAGCGAAGAAAATCATGAGTGGGATGTACCTCCTGCGGAAAAGGGTCTCGTACATCTGCCTGGGCTTGGTGAGAATGTAGTAGCGTATGAACGATATCAGTGCCAAAGTGACTACGCTACTCCCCAGTCCCAGCCAAAGAGAACCGCCAGACCGACACAGAACTCATCAGAATAAGGCAATTCTTCCTGCAGCATGGAGTAGGCCTGTAAGGGTAAGGTCAAACCAGTCAACAGGTCACTGCACGCGAGAGTGGCAACCAACAAGTTTGTCTTCGTCTTCAGCCGTTTTGAGAACGAGACGGCAAGGATGACCAGAAGGTTCCGGGGATGCCAATGGCAGAATAATGCAGGCTAGGATCGCGATGATCAGCGCTGGACGGGATCGATGAAGATGTATTCCGCAGGTGTTAGAGTTACCCGCAGTGTTGTTTGAAAGTACGTGGGCGATATCATACCAGGAGTCGTATTGTATCCTGCGCCATTGTTGTGCGTTCCGGTCGGGAGCATCTCTGTACACGGCGCCATCTTCAACCCGATTACCTGGAGAAGATCGAAGACAAGAACTTCATCATATATAATGAAAGAACGGCATATTGGTTCCTATATTACCGATGAGAAGTATTACCAGTTACAATCTGAGCACCAGGTTCACTGATTCCATTTGGTATACTGCTGGTCGTGATGGAGGGAGGGCGTGGTGGAGACAAAAGAAATCCAATATAATACAGATGATAAGTATGTGTATATAGGATACGAGACACGAGACATAAATACGAGTCAAGAACTGTGCAACAACAATGCTACGTTTAAGGTAGTCGTAAATAAAACAGCCGGTGACTTAGGTGCAAAGCTTTCGATGCACAATGAGTAACTTATACTTCCCATCATGCAACAGCTCGGATTCCATGAGATGCATTCAATCGACCGGACTTCCAGTGTTCAATTCGATCTCACAGAGAGAGGACGTGTCTCGCAATACTCTCTCTGTGTATTCTTTGACTCGCGGCAAATACCCTTGCCTTTGTACCGTAGTTAATGAACCGTATCACAGTGCTTCGCAGTGTGATTGGATTGTTAGCTGTGATGTGCTTCATAGTTCTATTTCATCTACGTGACATTGATTCACAGCAGCCAGCCTCTGGTAATTATCGAGTGCTTGTCAGCTAGTGGTTTCTTCACGGATTTGAAGGTAATTATTGTTTAAAATTAGGCTACGTACCACGTAGCGGGGCCGGTGCCTATATAGGTTTGGCCTGTGGTTTGTATTTTCTAACTGGGTTGGGCTTTGGCTGTTATCAACCCATAGACAAGTCGGTTGTTGGGCCTCTGGCTGTTATCAACAACTGAACAGTATTTTGTTTAAGCGGGGCTGGGAACCATTTGCCTCTGGCCCTACGGTTCCTTTTGCAGCCTTGATGTCCCCATGATGGGACTAGGCTTCTGGCTGTTAGGTCCACATTGTGTAAATGTGCAGGTTTTCATACGCTTCTAGCGAGAACCTCGCTTTGTTGAATTGAGAATTCACAATTTCCTTTCGCCGTTTGGCTTTTGTCTATCAGGCGCTTCGTGTTTGCATAATTTGGCCTATGGTTACTTACGGCCTTAGGGCTCTAACTTACAGGGTTGCTTGGTTTTATTTTAACAGCAATCATGGAGGAGGCGCTTGACTATACAGAGGAATAGTATTGGAAGAGTCCTCAATGGTTCCAGGAAGGTCTTCAGATAATCCAGATTTGGGCCTTCAACAGGCTGTTCTGGCAATGAAGAGCAGATTCGCGAATCTGGAAGCGAAAGTTCGTGCAGGTAATGGCAAACCCAGTGCTGTTCCAGCCAGTATTACAGAGCACAGCCAGGCTATTAGTGTTGAGCGGTTTCACGCCGTATCGATCTGCGGAAAATAGGATTTTGAAAGCAAGTTTAGAGAGCTCTCGATTCAGAAAATTGCGCCGACCCGGCTCCGCAGGATTCAGGCGAGGGTGTGGATACCCGCTTGACAGTCAAATTGCTGACTTAGACAAGTCTAAGACAGTTGGGGGACCGGTATCCGATATAAGTTAAGCAAAGATGATTCGTATCTATCCGGAAGGCAATCAGAACGCCACAAACGAAAGACAAACTCCTCAAATACCCCCGTCCTAGCAATATCAATTTGCTCCCCAGCCCACTGGGAGTTGAGTAAATAAAGCTTTTTCTGGGCCAATCGCAGGCGCAGACTAGAGCGCAGGGACATAAGGTTCCAGAAATGCAACTTTATAATGTCAGGGCCTCTTGACGGCCTTGCATCCGTGAATCTCTGTTCAGGGACATTAATGTATTCAAAAGCTGCCCTAGATAAAGAATCTCTGGTGGGTAGAGTGACAGATGCGTTAGCTTTCCTATGCGGCCGGGAATCGAAAACCCTCGATCTCTCCGGAGAGAGTTAATAAAAAACCCGAACCTCAGGACGGAGTTTCAGGGCCTCTGAATCTATCCGGCCCCTTCACCACTCAGCTCTTCGGAGAGTGAGGTTGACTCGGCATGTCAACGAAAATATGCCGATGCCAAAAAGGTCTCCACAAAGTTATCATGGAGGTCAGCGAACGAAACAGGAAGTGGCAGAGGGGCTACAGAGGCAGGGCTATGGCCAGGAGGAAGTCGGTTAGCGAAAACGAAACAGGACCATATTACAGAGGGTCGCTGCAAAGAGAAGACCACAACCGTTCTAAATAAAGGTGAGGTTATGTCAAAAATCTATCTCATTGCTTTTGAGAAAAGGAGCACATCCCTTTCGAGGGTTTCCCGTATATTGGGCTCTTTGTGTCCTATTACCCGAGTGCAGTTCGGGCAAACTCACACTATCTGGGCCTTGGAGTGTGACAAAATCAAGCCCTGAACAACAGCGTCAGGTAATTTTGATGTCAGCCATTACAAATTTTCTTCTAAGCTAAGGCTGATATGGATGGTGGATATCGCATTGCCCCGGCCTATAATTGCCCTATTTATATTTCTGATGCAAGCGTAATCATGTCAACAGATGCGGTCCTCCCTCGTTGGGGGCTATTCATACAGTACTGAGCCCAGTCCGCTGGAGGATGTCATCAAAGAATTATCCTGCAGTTTCCTTCCGGCAAGCAAAATCCGCAGGCGATAAATTATCTCGCCAAATTGGATATACCAAACCTGACTGGAGTTAAACCCTGTGATTGTTCAAAGCAGAATTGTTTCCCTATGGGGCAAGCAAGACATTGATCTTTTTGCATCAAATATCAATAAACAAATACACCCCTTCGGGTCCTGGTGTCAGGACGACAGTGCAACCTTCATTGACGCTTCCTCTGTCGACTGGTCATTTTTTTTCTTCTATGCCTCTCCCCCGTTTAGCATGATCGCCCCTGTCTAGCAAATCCGACAAGACCAGGCGACAGGCATCCTGGTGGTACCAAACTTCCCACCCGGGCGTGGTATGCTACCCTACTGCGCATGACCATGGATACGCCAAGGCGTTTGTCGGCGACCCGTCTACTTCTACTTCCGGGCACATCGACAGTCATCCTCTGGAGGAAAATCCTTGAGACTGATCGTTTGCCTCCATCCGTGGCCCTCCTCAAAAAGAGGGCTTGTCCACAACGAACTTCACAAATCATATTATCATCATGGCGGGCCAGCCACACAAAGACAGTATATACGTCCTATAACCAAATCCGATGGCTCAGTTTTGTGAATCCAAGGACATTCCGCTCTTTCCCCAACTGTAGCACATGTTGTTGGGTTTTTGACCTTCCTCTTCGACTCAGGTTTGGCTACAGTATCTTAAACCCAGCCCCGCAGCGCGCGTCTCCTGCTTTGGGGTGTCATGTAAGGAAGTTCACCCATCGGCTCGCATCCTTAATTTCAGATTCATGAAGGGAGTGTTACGAACTAAGGCCTCCTAGGACTAGGTATACGCAGATTTGGGACGCAATCACAGGTGCTCAATTACCTGAGAACACGAGACCCTTCAGATTCTTATCTCTAAGCGATCTCAGCTATAGCTGGTTATGTTAATTTCGTTGGTTTCGGCCCCAGCTTTTACGATAATTCATTAACTTGATATACAGTCATATTTAAGAAAAATGCTAATTCTTATGTTTTTACAATCACTGAAATGTAACGCCAATCCGAACCTGGCAGAAGCAGGTCGTGTGTTGTTCTTAATAATTTTGCTCAGAATGAAGAATTAATGTATTTTCGATATTATCGCAGTATTTGAGAGTCACTGCTGATTTACGGGGCTCTACTACTCGGTTATTTGTTAGTTGTATTCGACCCCCAACGGGTTTCTCGCAGTACTTTGGCTAGAATGGTTAAAAATAGTAATGGGGGCAATGCTGGCGTTGATATTAATATGTTTAAACAGCTTCATAGTACTAGAGCCCTCTGTTTCGGCTGCAAGTCCAGCATCAACCAGTTGACGAGATTTTAAAAACGGCTGGCCTGGAGTTCCGAAGAAACATTTGCCAGATTTTAATAACAAGCCTATAATCCAGCACTCACGATCTTTTCAATCAACTGTAATTAAATGTTCAACAGGAATACTAAATCCCAAAATATACGTAATATTGGGAACCTCATCGTATTTCGTTTTTTGATATTTTTGTTACCCGCAGCAAGTTCTGCTGGGAATAAAGTTCCGTGTTTTGCAAATAAAACATGAGTTTACAGCAACAACCTGTTTTGTGTTTGTTTCATCGCTTGTTTTAAATGGCCAGCGACAACTTTGAAGTCTCATGAACCGAGCTGTTGCATGATGGAAGTTAATTCTAAAAATTAAACGAGACTAGGTGAAGTTTGATTGGATTATACTGACCATCAATGCACGGTGGGGCGTCATGCCCTCCCAGTTAGGTTTTCCATGAGTCACCCACCTTAATTATCTGTCGCTGCCATTTTTCTTTACCAATACTGGAGTCCTGGTCGATTGATGCATCTCATTTAATCCCTCCACCGTTGCATTGCTGGTCGTATAAAAAAAAAAAAAAACTCCCAATCAAACTTCACTTACAGGTAAGTCCTTCTCGTTTAATTTTTAGATTAACACCTTGTGGATTGACAGGTGTTGACCTGGGTTGATTGACGATACCGATAATCCCCGATTAGGGTGGATGCCCAACTTGGGACCTGATTGTTTGACAGGTGTTGTATGAGGAAGACCGACAGTCGGTAATCCCCGGATTAGCGGCGGGGATGCAAAGTTAACACCTAGGTAAATTGACAAGTGCTAATTTTTTTTAGTGGACAAGGATGGAGTGACCAAAGGATAAACCACGCCCGCAACATTAGCGCCAACTATTTTCGAGTTGGCAATTCGTTTTGTTATTTCAGGCCGAAGGTTGTTTGGTTTTCAGTTTTAATTTTGCCTTGCGAGATTTGTCAGTCCAGGCACTGTTCTGTTTAACGCCAATACACTCTCAGGTTCATAGAGTGGCTGCGAAATTTTTTTTGGAATGTTTTGCCACCAGTTGAGCCAATGGCATCCGTGTTGCACCTTCTCATTCTCAGGGTGGTTTTTGGTTTCCCCTAGTAGGCCTACTGAATTCCGCATATGTTACAGTAAACTAAAGAAGGTGAAATCAGGTTTTTCAGCTAGAGAGACCGTCGATGGCTGTCTGATGTTGTAGACGCTTGATTCTGTAACTTCTGAATGCGGTTGGTTGGTGTCAATCAGTCCCAGGTTTTCCAGTGTTTTGGGCAAGGGCGACTTTCGCATTTTGTCACACGGAACTTGGCCGTGTTGAAAACTTCACAAGATTGCTGGGTCTTTTAATGCAATGACTGGGGGCGAAAACACGAATTTGAGGCTTTCCTGACTGTGGAGAGAGGGGCAATGCTTGCGACGAAGCTGGCCAGAGGGGTATTCGGGTGCTAGTCACATACTAGAGGTACTCCTTTTTTGGGGGGGGGGGAAGGTGTGGGGGGGGGAAAGGGCGGGGTCATACGTTCCGTACTGCAGAGTGTCACTCGGTTGAGTTCCTCTCGCCTTTTGTATTGCTTTTCAATGGTACCACGGCGGGAGTTTTCCTCCTCTTTGGAGGTGTTTTTGAACAGTTTCCAACTTCAATCTTATTTCAACCATAGAAATTACTTTAATGAATACGAAAGCAGTGACATAATGACTGTTGGGGGGGGGGGGGGGGGTTCTGCAGAAAGCTACTCAGCTTGTTTAAAAACAAAATAAAAAAAAAAAAACAAAACACAAGCAACCCCGTACACTAGTTAACATAGAAACGAACAACAAACAATACCCCAAATGACCAATACGACCCCCTCCCCGTCCCGCAACCCCCCCCCCCCCAGAAGAGCATACAGCCGTTTACGTTTGCTGGGGGAACTGAGGTTTTTCTTCTTTAACTTTCGTTTGAAACTTGGGAATTGGGGATTGTTTCTAAGATCGCTGGAAGATTATTCCGGCTGTAGGGGTCCCGTATAACGAATATTCTTCTGTGTGACCTGTAATCTCAGTATGGAATTATATAATCGAGAGTGTTCCTAGTATAAGTGAAGGTTATTTTTCTAGTGAATAGTGAAATCAAAATCCGCTCCTGATGAAAATGCGTTCGGAGTGCCCGTCTCTTAGAGTCACAAGTTGGTGTCCAAAAGTGAACAAGAACAGATTGGCGAAGGACGGAGCCAGTTTGGTGCCCATTGCAGTTTCATGGATTGGAGGTAGTGTTCTGTGCCAAAAATTAAATTGTTGCCATCGAGAACGAGGCGTATGAGATCGCCGACTCAGTTTTGGTAGGAGTTTTTGCCAGGAGTGGTCTCGAAGGCTGAGGTAACCAGCAGGAATTCCGCCCACATGAGGATGTTTGGTGTACAAGGACGACCAATTAGCGTGGCATAGGATGTTCCAGGGGGGAGGTTCTTTGGTATGTCCGATTTCCTGATAAAAATCGACGGTGTCCTTGACATGGAATGAAGGTGGTGTGGGTGGAAGAATATATATATAGGGTGACATATATATATATATGAACGCTAAAGGTGAGGGTGGGGACTCCAACAAGCGTCAAGATTATAACCGAAATCATGTTTTCCAATTTTCGCCGTATTAAGGCTTCTTCCAGGAATGATACTTTGCTAACTACAAACTTATCGCGGATTGCCGAAAATATGGATTTTTAAAAATGTGTAACACGCGTAGGCCATTGTTAACAATGTTGTGTACAACAATATCGCGTCGTACTGACTTTCCTTCTCTTTTCTCACAATACAGTCGGAAAGTATAATAATACAGGTCCCGAAAGTATAATAATATACTTTCGAGTGCTAAAGTATACTGAATTATATATATATATATATGTTATTATATATGTATATATATATAGATATTTATATATATATTCGTTAACTGACTATTATTAATTTTGATTATTAGTTATTACACTCATGATGTGAACAGGTGCTGTTGTTTAAAAAACTCCCACTTGCCATCTCCCTAGTCCATCCAACTTTAACCCCCCGCCTCAATTCTGATTTTTGAAAATATACTGCTAAAATGCAATGTCCGTCCGTGACGCTATATTTTCTGCTCGTTAATAGTAATTACATGAACCATATTGTTCATAAAATTTAACTTGAAACCTTCACATTTTTGGTATATCAATAATGTCCTATCAGAATTATCCAGCTTTGGCAAAAATAATTTACTTAAAAGTCACCTTCCATTTTCAATTCCTGCGGAATGCCCCATGTATTAATTCTGAGCCCCCCCCCCCAGCACCTCGTTTCTCTCATTGGGCGGCGAGTGAAAAGGCCGCGGGATAGGCTCAGTATCTCAAACGGGCGAGCTTCTGTGACTAGCTTGTCTATTTTTGACACTATAAAAATAACTAGTAGGTCCCCGTCCTACAGTTATTCATCTGACATACTACTGGGAGGTCCATATCACACCTAATTTCATATTCTCCAGCCTATTGAAACAGCCGCGTAGCTCCATGTGCAGTAGAGCCTGGCTGCCACACGACAATTGGATTCGCCCCTACTGATCCCAAAACCCCTGGAGAGGTCGAATGTGCGTATTTTCGCCTGAGAATGTTTGTCTCACAAGAATCCCTCAGCGGGATGACACTTACCAAACTGAAACTTAACCGTAAAAAAACGGAATTCTTGATTGCCTCACCACCCTATTATAAACGCTTCCTACAAACCGTGACTACTCCGCCTGGAAAATGGGGTTAAGATTTCCCATTCATCGTCCGTCCGTAATTTCGAGTTAATTGATAAGTTCATGAACATGATAACCACGTCCCAGCCTGTCAGGTCGATAAACTTTCACCTTCGCAACTTGGTCAATTCGTAATATATTGACACTGACACTTGTCACAGTGCAGTCCTGGTCATTGGCAATCTCGTCTGACTACTTGTAAATTCTCTTCTCAACAATACCCCTGCCCTCCATGAGCACATTCAGTGTGTCAACTCCTCAGACCGAAGCTGCCTTTTAATTTATCAACTGAAATTCACACCTACGACGCCCCCTGATACAGCAGCTTCACTAGCTTCGCATCCCCCAGCGCACTGCTTCAAACTCTCACATTAACGTTCAAGGCACTACACAAGGAGGCTCCCAGTACGTGTCTGAGATGATCCCTTTTAAACAAACCAACCGCAACCTTCGTAGCTCTACTGACCAATGCTTCAGGCACCCGCAATCGACATGCTACTACGGACGTGCGAAACGTACAAAATCCATCAAGTTGGAATCAACTCATCGTAGATAATTCAACCTATCGACACAGAATCAACCCATTGAAAGAAGAATCAAGGCCCCGGAAACCCGAATCACCTTCAAGGAAATGTCAACCCATTGAAGCGGAATCAGCCTATCCCAAAACAAAAAATCAGTATGTCATCTGATACTCCATGACCTCCAACCTTACAGGATTTTTCACATGTAGTGCCGTGCTCCTTTTCAATTGATACACTCCGGGCGCAGTCCGGTGCGCGGATTGTAACCAAAATCCTCAAGCTGGAATCAGACATCCGGACTTGGAAACGCACTCCTTGTAGTGATTTCCTTGAAGGTATTTCTAAGATTTGAGTGGACCATTCGGTGTGTTTTGTTTTTGGGTGTGACCAAGGGTCGATTTTTGAGGAATGGATGGGACATTCAGGAAAATCTTTATTTTTTTTTAAAAACCACTTTAGCTTGTCAACATGCACAATCCCATTCCATGTGATCTATGGTAGCTTGTACGGATTAGTTCATGACATTAACACCAATACATTTACAGACTCCGATAGCCTACCATCTCCTTCGGATTAAGGTCGGGGCAACGGGACACGTGCCCCGGGCTCCCCCACGTTGGGGGGGGGCCCACATTTGGGACCCCCTACATTTAGAGTACAAAATATTATAACTCGTAAGCCACAACAAATGTTTCAAATTGTATTAATGCATTGGTGTAGCGTTGAGTGCCACTTTGCTTATCCCATTTTCGTTACTGTAATCCCAATTCCCAATGATTAGATCCTACTCAAGCCCGACAACACAAACTATTATATTATATTGTGTTCGTAGTTTCCCCACTGCTAAAAACTGAACTGCTATTGTTTTCTGGTCACGACTCTGAAACAATAGTGTTTCTGTAATGCTAATACCAAATCTTCAAAGCAAACACATGAATGCCTTGTAATGTTGTCATGGGACTAATAGAGAACACTGATCGAGGCAACAGGCGAATCTTATTTCCTTATTTTTACAACCTTCTAACCGTGATTCCATTTATTATACATACCGAAAACTGTCATGTATTCCGCTGAGAAGTTTAATATTACCCGGACTTTGGGGCGATTCGCCTTGTTATTATATTTCTAGTAAATCCTCGCAAATCTATTTCCTTATTTTTACAACCTTTTTTTCCTTGTTCTCTTTTTCTCCATATCGAAAAATACATGCAGTCTGAGAAAGTTTAAATTATAACCCGAACCTGTACTCAAACTAGTTTTACTAATTTGCAGTACGGGTCTACTCCGTCTGGCTAGTCAGTTGCCCATGCCTATACTACACATTAGTCGGACCACGGACTAGGGGTAAATGGCTTCGCTAGTCCGGGGAGCACCACACTGACTAGCGACATCGCTTAGTCAAAATCTTGTCGGTTGTCTACTGACTAGTTTTTTAGCTGAGTCAGTATTTTTAGTCATGGCCACTGACTAGTGGTATATCTAGTCGTATTCACGACTAATGTAGTACGCTAGTCGGTAGCAAAACTTTGTGCTAGTCGGTTGTGCTATTCGTCCCAACTGTCTATGATAAAACTAGTCTTGATGACGATTAAAGTTGTCTATCGGTGAGGCACATCACTAGTCAGTAGCCTATTTAGGTTTTTCATGTGAAATGCCCCAACCCCAAAAGCCATAAGGTTGCATACGCTTTGATGCGCAACACTGAAGTGTACTAGACATGAGCCGAACGTGTATATCCCCCAGTAACAGCCTTTGTGGACCTTCTTTTAGGAGAAGCACATGAGATTATGTCCATTTGCCCTCCGTGACAACAGTCCCATCCACCGAGTTTTGTTCAAATCCGACGAAGTTAGAGAAATTGCGAGAAAAAAAAATACAAATTTGACCTCTGGTTACCCTTGAATCCAACATCATGTTTTCGGGACCTTTTGTTTCCCGAAACCCAAGTTTCCGTGTGACTTGGGGGGGGGGGGTGGGGGGGGGGGGGGGGGGAGACTAACTCTGTATTTTCCCTAAAAACACACATTTTGACCTTCGTGACCTTGAACTCCACCGTCATGTTTTTCGGGGAAAAACCAACTTTGGCCCCCACCACACCAAGTTTCGTGTAAATCGGATAAACTCCAGTATTTTCGTGTGGAACCTTCAAAACAGAGGACAACAGGCATGCCGTGGATGCGCACTTTGGAACTCATCCGGGATTTCATTAGGGCGGACGTGTGTACCGAGTTTCAGACACTCGATAAAACTTTGAAGAGTTATTGCGAAGAGTACGGCGGCAGCGGCAGTGACGGCGCTCTACACACCCGGAACCCTGATATAGTTAGGTCCGGGTATCTGGCACGCCATTGCGTACAAGCAAAGCATTCGACGAGATTGCGGCATGTTGCCGTCACATGCTTTGTCCCGCACGCCACTCCCCTCAGACTGGATGTAGGTTTGCGCGGTGGTCACTGATTTTATCTCATTTAATTGTTAACGGCTGAAGTTAACCTTCATTTTGCCGTATCCATATGGTCCGTGTCATGAGTAGAAATATAATCTCAAAAAAGTTTCATTAATTCCTGTTTGTTTTCATTAAATTCTTGCTTTTTATTGTTTTTTCTATCTCGACCCGGTGTTTGGCACTGAGGGGGTTAACTAAGTGGGTTTAATTCATTAGCGCCTGTACTGACATACTGCCCCTCCGGAAAAAAAAAAACCGGGTTCTTTGCTCAATTAAACGGTATAATGCAATAATAGAGGGAGACAAGTTAACACACACACCAGTTTTACAATGAGTAATTTTCTTTTACAACAAAAATCGCATAAGTGCCTGTTTAAACCAATGTCTGTTTGGAGGGAATATAGGCCTATAATTTGGTGTCCCCCGGTACTGGGAAAAACTGTATACCAGTCTGTAGTGTTCTCGTAGCTGTATTATGGGGCCCCCCCACATCACTGTGTGCCCCGGGCCCCCACACGCTGATCCGCCCTGAACCAACTTATTGACTTCATTACCTGTAATTAGGTCGTCTTAATCCCTCAGAAAGAGTCATAATTCAACATCCAGGCCCTAGTACTTGTTATTATTAAAACGCACACTCTTCCACTTTCACATGCTTGTAGTTGTACACATGTATGAAAAGATTACAGAATGATACAGCACTAACCAATGACTACATGTAGAATAGCAGTGAAGTCCATACAAGTGTCACATAGGCCAGTATTGCACGATTCACGGTGCACTGTCAGTAGTGGCGGAGGGGTGGGGGGGGGGGGGCAGGTTCCCCGACGCGGTGGTCGGGACCGATCAAAGATTTCGAAGTCTCCAACCCTATCCCTATGTCACCCCTGCATTTTCTATGTTTTTGTTGTTTTGTATGTTGCTGTCCGCAGAACAGTGGTAGACTCTTCGGGGAGGCGGTTTCCCTGCCCCAACAGAATTGTAATATTGATCTCTTCCCAGGGACAATTCCCAAAGATAATCAAGATGACTTGTACAGCCTATGCTAAGGTTGTATAGTTTGTAGGATCATATTGGAAGTATATACTGATCCTAAACGTAAGCGAGAATAAAATATTAGATATGAGGCGCGCGATTTTTCGCTGTATATACGAAAATTCACCAGGCATATAGGTGGAAATAATAATAATGTCGGGACAATCGGCACTCGTCGAGGTGTGTAAATTTTAGAATATACCCTCTCGGGGACCGTCAGAATGGGAAATAAAAATGGCCTCCATGTTTTCGGGACGAATTGTACCCCTACCAAAGCGATTCCGATCTACATCGAACAAACTTCATAATTGCATACAACCTCAAAATAGGTGCAGTATTGCTACTTCGAACCCATCCGAGATTCATGGGGGTGGACACGTGCACCAAGTTTCGTGTCAATAGGACATTGTGTTGGAGAGTTATTGCAGTAACGCCTAAAGTTCGGCGGAGACGACGGCAGCGGCGGACACAGACGCCAAAAACCCATAATATCCCCAGACCCTTACAGCGTCGCGGGGACATAATTAGGTAGGATAGTGATGTAGTAGAGACCGGGAAAGAACCCCATGACCTGAACGTTTTCTGCATGTCATCATATATTGGCGGTTCTTGGTAGGAGAACATTTTGGCATCTATAAATGACCGCGAAAAGCTAGTGCTAGAGCACATCGAACACCCACTCCGTTTCCGAAAATTGCGTTGCTTTGTTATTTGTTCCCAGATATGTTTTGTGCTCTGAAAGAGATTTTATTTCTGCTGTATACAAAGTTTCCTTCTCTGCCAGTGGCTGATGTAATCGTCATGGCTATGAGTTTGCCGCAACAAAAATTGGTTGAAACAAACTGTAGCTGCTGCCGCAATATAGGCATGACGAACTCCACCTACCTGCCCTCCGAAAAATATTGGGGATTTTAAATCATTCGAATCATGAACCCCACATTGAAACTGGTAAAATAAGTTCAGAAACCAAAATAACACAAACAACATTCACTAGCTGTTCTCAAAACGGAAAAACGAAACTTCGCACACGACAGGAATCGCACCCGGGCCGCGATATCCGAAAACGTTAGTCCTAACCACTCATCAACCTTTCTCGGTCCCACGTGATGTTGAGTGTGACTGTAAATGATGTAGCGAACGTATCGCTCAATGTATCGATATGTACAAAGTGCGAAGGACGACGGATTTGTCTCCTAAAAAATGTGCGTGGATATTTTCGGAGACATTGTTGAAAAGTGATTGTATATTCTCAGGACCGTGGCTTTCCACGGAATCAGTGAAAGAATAATCCGAACCTGTCGTGAAACCCTATCGGAGCGTTTCGTGTTTGTTTTTTGTTACCCTTGGCTATTAATGGCCGTGAGACTGAAGGCAAGGCACGTGAACTTCTATATTTTATAAATTATATTGGAGGCTATTAAAAACACGTTCATTGAATGAATGGGAGCATGATATCAGGAATCCGTCCCTGTATCGTTTCTCACACAGTCAAAAAAAACATTTTGCACACAAACCCTTGTCGCCTGCCCTTGTACCGGGCAAGGGCTGTGATGGGGACGCGAGCTCGTCTCTCTGCAATGTGCTCTCCTTACGTCTAAGGAAGAATGACTGTCTGGGTGTTAGTCAATCAGCTCCCTGTATTTTCGAACTGATCAACGCTAGATTGGTGTTATTTTATGGGACCACCTCTAATTGTAATTGCACGAAACATCATTATTGAATTCATGAATTTCGATTCGTTGCAATGGACTGCTCATCCGAAAATAAAATTCTACTTTATCGGTGTTTCTTCATAAGACGCACAGAGACAAACTGTTGAAGCGAGTTGTTCTATATCACGTCTTTCCTCTCCGACATGAGAATGGTCAAATCTCGATTGAAGCGGTTCCGTCGCTCCACTTCTGCGTAACCTGACTAAATAAAATATTACCAAACGATAACTACAAAGCGCATGCGCTGTCGATCGATTGCTATAGACTTTTGCACACGTCACCAGAGAACGCGTCATAATACATAACTTCCATTTGACTCATTTTATTGAAGCGAACGGCGTCAATGCTACAGAAATGTGACAATCGCACCAAAACGCTCCAATACAATCGATTCATCGGCCTTCGTAAAACTGTAAAGGAGGTGGTGGAGATTATTGTGAGGAGACGGGGAGGGTGGTAATGGTGGTTGAAAGGGGAGTGGGAGAGAGTGTTTAAATATAAGCGAGTGCAAAGGAGGTTCACGTGTGCGGAGATCGATGAGAGTGGTGCGGAAGTATGTAGATAGAGTGAGTTTACTAAGTGGAGGTGATGCGAAGAGAGGGTAGTCAGAGAATAAGAGTAACAATATCTAACACGAATGACTGAAAAATTTCGTAGAGTGAACAACACTACATGTAATTACCAATTGGACTCTCATCTAACATAGAAATTATGTAATGGAGTGACGAATACATGACCATGAATTACGTGAACATTTAACACGTGCCTATGTCGCACTTGGACGAATTCCACACAACCCACACCTTGGCCAAGGTCATTACCTCCTTTCATATGGCAATCAGAAGTTGGCCTATTCAGTGCACAGATGTGCAGCGGGGGTCGCAGCGGGGCCATACCCCTCCCCCCCTCCCCATCGGGGAATATTTCCCATGTCTGGACGGGTAGCCCTAGAGGGTATGCTAAAATTTACACACCTCGACGAGTGCCGATTGCCCGGACAGTATTGTTATTTCCAACCTATAGGCCTGGTGAAATTCTATATTCCAGCTGAAAAATCGCGCGCCTCATATCTAATATCTTTTTCTTTTCGCTTACGTTCAGGATCAGTATATACATCCCAGTCATCCTACCAACTATACAACCGTAGCAAAAGCTGTACAAGTCATATTGATATCTTTGGATGGTCCCTGGAAGAGATCAATATTACAAGTTCTGTTGGGGAGGGAACCTCCTCCCCGAGGAGTCTACCACTGTTCTGCCTGACAGCACATACAAAACAACAAACATAGAAAATGCAAGGTGTTGACCTAGGAGATAGGGTGAGACTCGAAAATCTTTGATCGGTCCCGGCCCAATCCGGTCGGAACTGTCCCCCCCGCCCCCCCCCCCACCCCTCCGCCGCCACTGACAGTGCACCGTGGATTCGTGCATACTGGCCTATTTGGTACTTGTTAATGCCGTCACTCATTTATTATACATGTATTCATTGATTTCTTGCTGCAATCATTTTACATACTTTTCATACATGCTGTACAACTACAAGCATGAAGTGGAAGAGTGTGGTTGTTAATAATAACAAGTACTATGGCCTGAATGTTGAATTATGTCCTCTTTTCTGGATGGATTAAGACGAGCTAAAATACAGGTAATGAAGTAAAGCTGACGACGAATGACTGATAAATTTCGTGAGATTGAACAAACACTAATGTAACTTCCCAATTTGGACTCTCATTTAACAGAAAATATGTATGGAGTGGAATACTGAAACATGGAGTACGTGAACAGTTACACGTTGGCTATTTCGCACTTGGGACGAATTCCACGACACCCCAGCACCTTGGCCAAGGGCATTACATCCTGTTCATATGGGGCAATGCATGAGTGAGCCTATTGCAGTGCACAAGAGTGGCGCCAGCGGGGTCGCAGCGGGCCATACCCCCCCCCCCCCTCCCCATCCGAACAACGTTTTGAAAAATCGCATAAATCATGCAAGTTGACCTCGCGATAACCTTGAAATGACCTCCAAGTTTTTCGGGACTCAAAAGTTGACGCCCACCCACCAAGTTATTTTTCAAATTCCAAAAAGGTTTGAAAATTTGCAATAAACCTGCAAATTTGACCTCCGATGACCTTGAAATGACCTAAAAAAAATTCGGGCAAAAGTTGACCCCACCCACCAGTTCGTCCAATCTGACAAGTTTGAAAATCCGCATAAATGATGCAAAAAAATTTGACCTCGATGACCTTGAATGACCTCCACTTTTCGGACCCAAATGTTGACCCCACCCAGACCCAAGTTTCGTTCCATTCTGGCCAAGTTTGAAAAATCACCTAAATTATGCAAATTTGACCTCTGATGACCTGAATGTACCTCCACTTTTCGGGACGAATTTGTACCCCTACCCACTAAGTTTCGTCCTAAATCTAACAACCCCTTAATCAATATTTCGCATAAAAAAACCTCCAAAATAGAGGGCAGCCTAAAAGAAACAATGCAGTATTGCCCACTTTCGAACCCATCCGAGATTCCTATGAGGGTGGACATGTGACCGAGATTCCGTTCATCGGATAAAGCGTTGAAGAGTTATCGGCTAACGCCTAAAGTTCTGGCGGAGACAGCGGCGCCGTGGCACAGCACCAAAACCATAATATTCCCAGAGGATTCCAGCGTCGCGGGATATATAACTTCAGGTTAATCGCTCAAAAAAAAATCTACATGAAACAGATAGCGCCTATCCATGCCCATCATTTTATCGCGATATAAATGCTGGCATTCTGGTTCTATTCGCCCCGCGCCTGAAAACCCCTCTCATCCACCTCAACCCTCCTTCACATTCACTGTATTAACACACACTTTTCCCCCCCCCTCTCATTCATCTCCTCCACCTCCTTCACACTCAATCTCTATATAATGCGCCCCGCGATCCTATGATTTGAAGGGGCTAGAGCTACTGAGAAGGTGTAGTAATCCTCCTTGCCAATACAATACAGACATTTCCCTAAAATGTGTTAGTGTGCATTCCTATTTTGGAAAAGGTAAACAAATATTGCGACAATCAAAATCGGGTTTGCGTTCTTGCTTTTTCTGAGTTCACTTCTGGTTTTGACACCCTGTTTCTGTTTTCGACACCTTGATTCTGGTTTTGCACCCTGTTTTGTTTTGGACGTATTGATTCCGAATCCTGATGGTCTGATTCCCTCTTATGATTTTGTTACACTCCCGCGCGCCAGGACTGCGCGGAGTGCATCAAACTAAGGATCACGGCTATACAATGAAATCCTGTAAGGTGGGGTCATGTAGTATCATACGACGGACTGATTCTTTTTGGATTGCTGATACCGCTTTTCAATGGGTTGATTCTTTCTTTGAAGGCTTGATTCTTTTATCGATGGGTTGATTCTTTTTTCAATGGGTTGATTCTGTTTTTTCGATGGGGGTTGATTCTTCTTTCGTTGGGTTGATTCTAACTTTAATGAATTTTGTTACGTTTCGCGCTCCGTAGTCTACACCTGTGTTAGCGATCGACGGTTTTCCGCCACGCTCCGAAGCTGTGGAATCCGGTCTCCCTAGCGTTGTGACCAGCTCCCCTTCAACCACCGCCTTCAAGCGTCACCTCAAGAGACCTTTTTGTGTATACTTACATTATCACGTGTGTTGTATTCTTTTTTCTTGGTCTACCTTAAGTGTTCACAGCGCCTTGTATCTTTTCGAAAAGGCGCTATACAAATGTCACAATTATTATGATTACAAGACATTGTAGCTTCCTGAAGACATATAATACGAGGGTAGAGGCATGTTTTGAGGAAGGACGTGTATGGGAGGGGGTAAGAAAGGCGAAAGAAAAAAAGGGGGAAGGTAATTTAATTCTTATCTGATCCAAGAGAGATAAATGAAAACTATAAACAAACACAAAGAATAAACCAATGAAACGTCGAATACGATAGACACTCCAAGCCTCAGGCAACACTGGTCAATTCTGTTGTTCGCGACCACTGACCATTTTGCCAATCATACCTAAATTAGAGTACGATATCAAGTATAAATGTCATATGTCTGAAACTGACAGATCGAAGAGGGGGGGGGGGCATGACTTCTCTATCATGTTGACTAAACAATACCGACGAATTTTGAGCAACTATGTCCAGATTTAAATGAACAGTGAAACTGAGCGAACACTTACGGAGCTACGTGATCCAAGTTACTTCTCCCCTCCCAAAACGGAAAAGCTTCACTGAGAGGTAGGCAATGGCGTCCTGGTCTCGGTCTACAATGTTATTGGCCTCTCTAAACAGTCCTAAGGCTCTTATCCTTATCTGTTTTTTATTTAGGTATAGAAGTTTTCTTTCTAAAGTTCTGACATTACACTGAAACTTATATCAGAGGCGCGAGCACACCCAGTAGCTTTTTGTATCTGAAGTGGACTTTTAATTCAGTAAGTATAGCCCTCAGCGACAGATTATTAATTAGGATATGCTCTCTACCTAAGATAGAAATCATCCATGAGTCTTCTCGCGAATTTATACACCGCATTGCTTGCCGATTTTTCTGAGCATTTCGAAAATCATAACCGATTTTTCAAATCTTCATTCGTTCGTTTCTTTCTCTCTGTTTTTTTTTAACGCGATCCCTCCTTGGTTGCCCAAAGTTGGTTCCTTATAACCGCCCGACTGCACCTATGATCTGACTGTATACTGAACGACAACATTCACCCAATCTGGAGAATAATTTACTCATTTTCAAGTGGAAGCTCGTCAAATATAGCAGGTAGCATGCTGCTGCAAGGACTCTTTTACTCGCACCACAGCTACTTCTGCTCTGCATTACGAAGCCCGAATTCCCTTCCGTAATTGAAATGGTTGCCATATATGGGTGGGGCTTCGCCATCCTCTCTCAGTGTCTTTGATCGTAGCCAGAGAGAAGGGCCATTCGTTTCAATGAAAACGATGATCATTTTACTTCCTCACTCGAGGCCCCACTTTCCCCTCACAGATTCTGTATCCGCTCTCTGTCTCTTTTAACCCGCTCCTTTTCTGAACAGTATTCACTGTAATTTCCCGTGATTACTGCTGAATTCTGCAGTAGACTACAGTTAACTGTAGAATTTACAGTAAGGCCTACTACTGGCAACTCAATTTTATCCTTTGTACAGTAATTACTGCAATCTGTCTCTGCAACTTACACGTAATTGTTCACAGTGTATGTTTTGTCACATATATTTTTATAGTGGCTACTGCACTTTCTCTTAAAAGAATGTAGTCTGCAAAACGGAGATAACTTGTTTCACTCTGCGGGCTACGCGACTCCCACCCAAATGGTGACATCATTGCCCTTGTCCATGGTCGTGATCTAGAACCGCGTTTTGACGGAATATTTTGCACATGTCCCATAAATATTCGTTTTAAAGATCGGAATTGACGTCCCTAAGACTGTTTCTAGATATACACGTATATTTGACATAGCCGCATGTTTCAAATTATCTAATCTCTGTTTGTCAAGCCCACAGTTACTCGTATAACTCGTATAGTTTGTACGAAAACACTGTTCGGGTTGAAATTTTCCTCACAGTATGTAAGAAGAGCTATGTAAATAGATACATTTTAGGTCTACATATATATATAGGTTTCTGAAACCTTGACTTTAGTTTGAGGCGAAGACGTCTCTCCACTTACATCTTAACGTACAGCATTGTGCCGTATCCGATTTTTAATTACGGCTCGTGACTGTGGGGAAATCATCCCCCTCCTCCTCCCACCCAAGCATACACACAAGAACGTAAAGTACTCCTGTTCAGAGAGGGATAGGATCCCGGACTTGTTGCAGAGAAGATGTCGGGGGTTTGTGCCACTTCCATTCACCATCTCGCCGCAATATGCATAATGGTTTGCAACCATTGAACCCCTCCATATCCACGGTCAGGCTGTTTACGCAGTCGGTAAGACCTCCTTGGAATATTCCGTGCAAGTATGAAATTGTTATTTCTAGGAAGATGAGTTGCTAATTGAGAACTTTTCAAAGGAGGTCACCAGAATAATTCACCGACTGCGAAATTCACCGTACGAGGAAAGGCTTAGGCGTCTTGTTCTAAATTCAATAGAGCTGAGGCCGATCGAGGTTATCCGATTTCAAAATATATTTGGAAGCAACTTTTGAAAGCAATTTTCGTTCATGATTATTAATATCATTAGGTGCAACTAGATAGATATATAGATAGATAGATAGATAGATAGATAGATAGATGATAGATAGAGTAGATAGATGATAGATTTATGTTCAGGCAAACGTATAAACATACCACGGAAATTGGGTGATGCACTAACTGTATCCACACATGAACGATTAAACATATAAGAAATATTATTGGAACATAAGATCGGCAGGAGGATTTGAAGACCTATAACTATAAAACGAACTGAACATATTGCAGTGGCCGGTTGATTAGAAAAAAATAGCCACTACATATGACACTTGAAAAATGGATAAGACAATTCAAGATCCTAAAAGGATAGACTCATCCAAGAAGTCTAAATCACCATTAATCACCAATTAACGTGCATTGGCTGCATTATAAATCCTAACGGGAGATGGATAAAAACTTCCCATGAGTCTCTGGATCCTCTAAAGGTTTCCGTCATAAAACTGGAAGGCAAGAAATTTGTGGAAGTACTTTTTTGGCTGGGTGGGAAACAACTTTCAGAATTGTGCTGGTGCATCGTATGGCTCCTCGTTCCCGATAGAGGGCATGGATGGACGGACGGTGTTTGTCGCCTATGAGAATTATCCATATTCGTGTGTACCTAAACATTGCAACGTTTTTGACCTAAAGCCCATATCCAACCGCTTGTGCTTATCTACTCTTCCTGAAAAAGAAATTCCAACACAAACCTTTACATACTATCGAAACCCAATGTCAATGTGTCTATCTGGTCAGTCGGAACTACAAGTCGGTCCTGAGGTCTCTAATATCATAGCAGTGCAATGGTTTTGATTTTTTTTTTTTTTTTTTTAATTTATTCGAGATTTGAATTGTACGTGTGTCAGTTTTTTGTGAGCCGATTCAGGCCCACTTTCGGCGGATAGGTTTGAAAAAGTAACATGAACTCTAGGAGGGCGATGACAAAGAACTGTGAAATTCGATCAACTTCGCAATACCCAATATAACTGGAAAGTATGAATATGAAGACCCCTATGTTCTTTGCCACCACCAATGCCCAAAAAAATGTCAAGTTAAGCGCAATGACTTGTTGTTTAGAATATTAGCAGCAATGCAACCAAGTCGAATTAGAAAATACGTTGCAATATGATGGATGTTCACCCAGCGGGGAGAGGGGTCAGGAATGGTCCAGAGAGGTCAGGAACACTTGTCAATACAGTATATGTGGAAACAAGAAATGTCAAGTTAAAATTTGGGCACGTGCGGTGCAGATCAGAAAGAATAGTTGGGGCAACGTTTCAGGTGCGGAGAGACCTCAGTTAGGATACAGCAGGTACAGCAGGTATTAATATATAGGTTGAAATTGGCGACTAGCCTAGGGAAACCGTTGTAAAACGGAGAACGAGTTCTGTTTTGGAGCAAGTTCAAGATCAAATTCTCCGAAAGCTTCCTAGTATGACATTCACCGAACGCAGTCAGTTATTAGTTAAGTTAGCATGTGAGTCACAGTAATAAAGAGAGCTTCAAGAGAAAGAGAGGCCACGTTCAAGAAAAGCACCGTTGTCAACACGATAGTGTAGATGCAAACATTTATCGACTATGAATAGCTGTGTTGTGCGTCAAGCTACGGAAACGGTAGAGGAAGAGAATCAGGGGAGATGTGTTGAACGCAAGGGACCATTGGAGCTACCGCGTGTTAACCGGTTCCACAAAGTCCTATAGGGAAGTGATGTCTCCGTTGAAATTTCGAATGCTGTTATTTATTCTCATAAACATTGTTCGATGCTTTCGGACCCCACGAGGGTAGAACATTCTTTCACCGCTGGGAGACCCCGGGTCCGTTCGATCCGTGGCTACTTCTGTGTGTAATTCAGCATAGTCGTAAAAAAGGGACATAGTGCCAAAGTTGTATAGCAATCGATATGGAAAACGGGAGAAGGGGTGGGAATTGAGGTAACAAAAAAAAAACTGATGCGTAGCGTACCTTTATAGTCATAAGAAGGGTACATATTGCATGGATTCATATTTAATCATTAAATGGTGGTGACTTTTGAAAAATTGCGCTAATCAGGAAGAAAATGAGGGAGTTAATGAATCGTGATTTGTGTCATGGAATGGATCCACCAGACTGAACATTGAAGTTGTGAAAAGCTTTCCAAGCAAGGCTACCTAGGCTATAAGGAATGTTACGCCTGATTGTTCCACTGTAAGGTTTACAAAGCGACCCCTTTTTCAGTGCGAACTGTGAGGCGTCGGCGCTTGGTTGAAAGCCTGGGTATTGTCACTGCGTATTGCAGTAATTGAATCAGGGTGCTAGCTGCCCTGATGTTACAGCCATTTGACCCATATGTTCATACTTGTTTAATGATGACAACGAGATGGATTAATCGGCATTCAGGTTTATGTCACGTGTGTCTTTTCTGCCAGAGACCAGGCAGCGGGGTATGTCGGGCTGGTTTTCTCCTCCACGGACAGGTGGACGCCCAGAGGAACCTCCGGGAACTGAGGGTTGTGTTCAGCGCGGTAGATAAAGGGTTGATGCAGGTGTTACGAATAAGAAGAGCAAGATCCAAGGGATCACCGGCCCCAGGTCGGTCCGGGAATATACACATTATCGATGAAGGGCATCACGCAGATGATATGCACAGGTGACGATGAACAAATTCTTCGCGACCTTGACCTGCCTCCGGAAGATCATCACCTCAAGGGTGGTCCGAGGAATCCCGCGGACTCGATGGACCTGATTAGGGTCAGAGCGAGCGGAGAGAATGACGTCGAGGCTCACCTGTCGACACGAAGAGGTAGATCTTGGTGTAGCATATTATATGACCATCAGGCAGGGGTACTTCCACGGTGGAACCAGCGATTACGCTGTAAAGATCGGAATTTCGCTGCCTCGAGTCAGCAGTGCAGATCTTGTACCTCGCCGAGTATCCGATCTTTCCGACGTCAGCTAACGGTGGAACGATAATCAGAATGAGCGGTGACAGCCAAGCGAAGAAAATCATGAGTGGGATGTATCTCCTCCGGAAAAGGGTCTCGTACATCTGCCTGGCTTGGTGATAATATAGTAGCGTATGAACGATATCAGTGCCAAAGTGACTACGCTACTCCCCAGTCCTAGCCAAAGAGAACCGCCAGACCAATACAAAACTCTTCAGAATACGGCATGTCTTCCTGCAGCATGGAGTAGGCCTGTAAGGGTAAGGTCAAACCAGTCAACAGGTCACTGCACGCGAGATTGGCAACCAACAAGTTAGTCTTCGTCCTCAGTCGTTTTGAGAACGATACGGCAAGGATGACCAGAAGGTTCCGGGGATGCCAACGGCAGAAATAATCAGGCTAGGATCGCGATGATCAGCCGCTGGACGGGATCGATGAAGATGTATTCCGCAGGTGTTAGAGTTACCCGCAGTGTCGAGGAGGATAACTCCGTTTGAAGACGGGGGCGATATCATTCCCGGAGTCGTACTGCATCATGAGCCATTGTTGTGCGTTCGGTTGGGAGCATCTCTGGAAACGGCGCCATTTCAACCCGATTTACCTGGAGAGATTCGAAGACAAGAACGTAATCAATAGTATGATAAAAGAGCGGCATATTGGTTCATACATGACCATGAGAAGTATACCAGTTACAATCTGAGCACCAGATTCACCGATTCCATTTGGTTATACTACTGGTCCTGAGAAGGAGGGCGTGGTGGAGACAAAAGAAATCTAATATAATACAGATGATAAGTAAGTATGTGTATATAGATACGAGACAACGAGACATGAACATGAGACAAGAATGTACAACAACAACAGCTGCCATTAAGGCAGGCGTAAATAAATCAGCAGATGATTTAGGTGCAAAAGCTTTCGGGCAATACTAGCTCTTCTTCAGTGCAGTTGATCACAGAAATGTGACAAGAGGAGTGAAACTTATACAAAATGCACAATGAGTTTGATTGACAGGTGTGATGAGAAAGGCCGGCAGTCAATAATAGTAGTGAATTGACAGGTGCTAATCAGAAAGACAAGGATTGAATAACAGAGGATGAACCCTCAACCAACAAAAGCGCCAACTATTTTGGAGTTGGCAAATCGTTTTATGATGTTAAGGCCGAAGGGTGCTGTGGTTTTCAGGTTTACCTCCCAGAAGTTTCCACAGAGTGGGCCGGCGAGATTGAATGTTGTTGCCACCGTTGAGTTAATGTTTTGGTTTTAATGGCCGATCAGGGTTGAGTCATTCTCATTCTCAGGGTGTTATTGGTTTCCTCGATGTTCTTGATTCCGGGAATGTAACAGTAAAATATAGGTTAGATAGGTTTTTTCAGGAGGACCAGTAAAACGGTCTTCTTGTTCAGATGACGCAAGGGCGACTGCCGGTACTGTCGTCACTTGCGTCGCAATTTTTCACGAACATGGCCGTGATTAGAAATTCACGAAGGTTGCTGGGTAGGTTAGGGGGTAGGGAACACGAATTTGAGGTGTTCCTGACTGTAGAGAATGGGCAGATGTTTGCGAAAGGAGTGGCCAGAAAGGGGGGAGTCGGTGTGGTATTCACATACTAGAGGTAATCCTTAGGGGGGGGGGGGGGGAGCGGGTCACACGTTTTTTGTACGTCAGAGTGTCACTCCGTTGAGTTGCCTCTCTCTCCGCCTTTGTATGCCTTTTCAATAGTACCGCGGAAGTTCATTCTCTTTTGGAGGTGTTTTGACAGTTCCTTAGCCCGTGAATCAAAATCTTTCTGATGATAAAAAATGCGCCTCAGCCGATGCTTGCATAGGGGACGTTATTGGCACAGTGGGATGGGCGGCAGCTACTAGGGAGTAGAAAGTTGTGTTTGTCAGTGGGTTCGATGAAAAAAATCTGTTTTGAGTGCCCCGTCTTTTAGAGTCACAGTGGTGTCCAGAAAGTGAACACTGTTGCGCGCGGATTCCGCTGTGAACTTGATAGTAGGTTGAGAATTGATTTGCTCAATATACGAGGTGAGTTCAGCTTCCCCTGTGCCCATATCCTGAAGATATCGCTATGAAACGTACCTATCACTGGTCCTGTGGCTTTGCTGGGAAAGTAATTTACTTTCCATGCTCCACATGAACAGATTGGCGAAGGACGGAGCCATTTTGGTACCCATCGCAGTTCCATGGATTTGTAGGTAGTAATTCTGTGCCAAAAATGAAATTGTTGGCCAGCGAGAACGAGGCCGTTTAGTTTTGGTAGGAGTTTTGCCAGGAGGGGCTCGAAGGCTGAGGTACAAGCAGGAATTCCTTAAACATGAGGATGTTGGTGTACAAGGACGACACGTTTAGAGTGGCTAGGACGTGTGTTCAGGGGGGAGGTCTTGTGGTAGTCCGCTTTTCCTGATTCATTCTCGAGACCCTGTATCTGCGTCAGCCAGCGTAAGTTAAAACCGAGACAGCCTACCCTAACGTAGCATTGTTGTGTACAGTTCTTGCCGCGTGTCTACATTTGTTTCACGACCTTGCTACAATATGGAGACTGTATATGAAACTCTTCCGAAGCGAGCGTGGAAGCGTTTCTCGATGGAGCGGGTTAGATTGGATTATAGATATATATATAATATATATATATATATATATATATAGATATATATTAATATATATATATATATATATATATATAGATATATATATATCTATAGGAAAAAGTTTGAAAACGATGCGGTGGGGGGATGGTGAAAATGTTTATAACATTATTCGACGTTTCGGGTTTAAACCTTTATCGAGGATATATTACTTGAACGAACTACAAACTACTTAAATAAAACGCGCGTGAATGAAATGTTATGCACGCACGCAATAAATAGCAAATAAAAAATCGCGCGTGATTGTGCTCATCACTATTGCTAAAATTCTGAGCAAACAAAGAAGCAAACGCGCATGACTATCTGAATAATTCAGTTACTAAGATGAGACGGTTGAGCGCGTATTGAAAGAAGGCAATAATATGGTTTAACCAAACGGTTACTAAAGATGGATGATGAAAAGTAAACCAAAACAGCATTGATAAGCACGGAATTACTGAAACACGCATAATACTTATCTGATAGTTAAAAACGCTGAGAAAACAATGTGTGTTGAAACGCTAGAAATTCAAATAAATGATTTTATGTCCACCATTCGGTTTCAGCGTTCCGAGCCTATAATAAATCTGTTCTCTTCACTAGGACGGTCATAGTCGGTACCCGATGCCCTCGTGATAACGGATACCGCTGAAATCCGGTATAGAACATAAAGATTGGAACATTGAAGTGGGCAGCGACTGGCATCCACGCGCGTTCATCCTAATGATCGAGGTGTTTCTGTCGTCCTGTCGGCCAGTCGCCGTTTTGTTTCACATACATACAGCATCCCGCAGTTCTTGCATGTGATACCTACACACAGACAGGTGAATAACAATAAAAATGGACCTTTGACGGCTATATGATCCCGTGACCCCATAAATGGGTTGCGTATCTTTAGTTCCACTGCGCAAGTGTTTGACAATTGGGGCTCCGGTTTGGCAAGGGGAAGGTGGCCAGAGGTTTTCTCTGGATTTCCTGTGAGAGGATGCGACGCTCGCACTAGGGTTGTTGGCTAGGTTACTGTCCCTCCTGAACGCCTGGGTTGTTTTTTTTTTTTTTGGATGATCTGAAAAGATGTTCCCTGGGTTGATGGGTCCGAACGTCAAACCGTTTTTGTAATGCTACGATGATATTCCTGATGGGATATATTGTTGGGTGAACGGCAAACACATGGGATCCCATTTCGATTATGCGTTCATTCGAGGTTTGAAGTGCGGTGTCACGTTGCACACGCGTACACGTTGTTTCGCGCCGATTATAAAGGTCTGTGGTACTGGGCGCTCCCTTAAAGAACACACCTCCAATTGATTACTGGCCGACTCAAACTTGTCTTCGTCAGAACAAATGCAGCGCACGAAGTAGTTGGGAATAGGGCATTGACCTGATACATGATGGGGGGTGACTAGAAGTACTTAGCAGATAATTATGTGAATCAGTTGGCTTGAAATGTAAATCAGAGCCTATCGTGCATTTCCATAGACTACGCCTATCTAAGAAGGTGACGAGGATTGGGAAACCCCATGGGTAAATTTAAGGGAAGGAGAATGGTCACTGACAAAAAGGATAAAGTCCTCAACCTCCGGTTTGGTACCTCGCCACACCGATGATGTCATCAATATAGCGCTTGTATAGTACTGGACGGATTCCCTTCAAACTCACGGAAATATCGGTCCTCGAAATGACCCATAGTGAGACAGGCGATTGCTGGTCCTATCTGGTTCCATAGCAACTCCCTTGATGGTGTGGAAATGCCGTCCATGAACTGGAAACCAATTCGGCTTAAAGACAAGCCGGTGAGTCTGACGATGTATATCGTAGAAAACTGTTTGTAGTCCCCTCTTTTCGAGGTAGAAAACGCCGTGCCTTCAGTGCTGCAGAGGGGGGAATAGAGCTGGAGCGATGTAAAGGCTACAGTATTCACGTCCATGGTGAAAAGAAAACTGTCTGCGTGATCTTCAGCGAAATCATCACTGTGGGACAGCTATGTGACGAATAAGGGCGCCCCGGGCAGTCTTCCTGTGAATCTTTGGGTAACATGTAGAAGTTGGCTGTCTGAGGATTCCGATTGATGAGTGATATGGCATTGCCCGGTTGTTGACCATCCGAAAGTAAGGATTCCACTGTGTTTATTATCATGGTTGTTGATTGTACTCGTGGTCCGATTGCAGTTCCACGTACGAGTCCTTGTCATCGAAAATGTCTCTCTGCTTCTGCACGTATAGTCCTTCTCCAGACAAAACCGTTGCGCCTCCCTTATCAGCTGATGTGATCACGATGTTCCGATACCTGCAGGTACCGATCGCCTTTCGCTCCTCGTTGGTTATGTTCGAGTGGCTCACAGATTTCAATAGCTGTCCCACAGTGAATGATTTCGAAATATCTTGATAGCGTGCTGTCTCCGATCGTGCGAACCACTACCGTCACTTCGTAATGATACAACCATTTTCCTCTCCGACTGATACAGGGTGTAAACCTACCGGAACCTACTGAAGATCACGACAGACAGTTTCTTTCCCCATTGGACGTGAAAAGCCTTTACACCTCCCCCCCCACTCTGCAGCACTGTAAGGCACTACTGCGTTTCTACTCGAAAATAGGGAGACAAGACAGTTTTACGAATACATCCGTCAGACTCCCGAGCTTGTCTGAATACATTAGTTTTCCAGTTCATGGGAGGCATTTTCCAGCAAATCAATGGAGTTTCTATGGGAACCAAGATGGGAACAGCAATCGCCTGTCTCACTATGGGTCTTCGAGGACCAGATATTCCGTAAGTTTGAAGGGACTCGTCCAATACTATCAAGCGCTATATTGTACATCAGCGGGTGTCGAGGGGTACCACACAGGAGGTTGAGACTTAATCATTTTGTCAGTGACCATTCTCCTTTCCTTAAATTTCTCCAAATTTGGTAGTTTCTCAATCCTCTCACCTTCTGGATTGTCAGTATCTTATTGAAAAGGGCACGATAGGCTCCTGATTTACATTCAGCCAACTGATTCACCTAACGATCTGCTCGGTACTTCTAGTCACCCCCCATCATGTCTCAGTCAATTCCCTATTCCCAACTACTTCGTGCGCGTCGCATTTGTGCTGACGAAGACAATTTTGAGTCGCCAGTACACAATTGTAGGGGGTTCTTTAGGAGCGCCAGTACCCAGCAAACGTTATAACGCCGCGACACAACTGTAAGTCGTTGTGCAACGTGACCCGCACTTCAAACCACGAAGACGCAAAATCGAAATGGGATCCCATTGGTTTGCCGTCCCCCCAACAATATATCCATCATGAAGATCATCTGTAGCCATTACAAACGTTGATGTCGGACCCATCCACCCAGGACATCTTTTAAGATCAACCAACCACTGCGTTCAGGAGGGACTTAACCTAGCCAACCACCTTTGCGAGCGTCTGCATCCCACCCAGAACATCAGAGAAACCTCTGGCACCTTCCCCTGCAACCGGCGCCCATATTGTAACACTTGCGCAGTGGTAACTAAAAATACTCAACCCATTCTTCTTGGGGTCAGGGATCATATCAGGTCAAATGGTCTTTTTCTTGTATCACCTGTGCTGTTGTTTATTTATCACATGCAATGCATTGCGGGATGCTGTAATGTAGGTTAAACAAACGGCGACTGGCAGACAGGACTACAGAACACCTACGATCAATTAGGATGAACGCGTGTATTCCATCGCGGCCCACCCTTCAATTTTCCATCTTTAGGTTCTCTAACGGATTTTCAGCGTATCCGTTATCACGAGGGGCAAGGGTACCGACTATGTCCGTCTAGTGACAAGAACAGATTTATATATAGCTAGAACGCTGCAACCAAATGGTAGGGAACACTAAATTCAATATTCTTTGATTTCTAGCAGTTTACACACATAGTTTCTCAGCAGTATACTATCAGATAATATTATGCGTAGTGTCCAGTACTACCGTGCGGTATCAATGCATGCGTTTGTTTACTTTTCTCATCCTCGTATACAGTTTTGGTAACCATTATTGTCATTATTTCCATACGCGCTCACCGTCATCTTTAGTACGAATTGTTTAGATAGTATGCCTTTGCTTCTTTGTTTTGCTCCAGAAATTAGCAATAGGGATGGATCAATAACGCGGTATTTTTAACTTGCTATTTATTGCGTGCAACCTTTCATTCACCCGCGTTTTATTTAAGTATGCTGTGTCGTAGTTACAAGTAATATATCCGGCGATAAAGGTTTAACCCGAACGTCGGAATAAATGTTAGAAACAGATCAATTTTCACCGCATCGACTACACTTTTCAAACTTTTTTTTCCTATTGGATTTACCGATGCGACGGAGTACTTGAACTTATATATATATATATATATATATATATTATATATATACATAATAATATATATTATATAGATATATATAGATATATATATATATATATTATATATTTATCTATATATATATATATAGATATGGGTATTGGCGTCTACCTACTACGCGCCCAACTACTATGAACCTCACAGGATGTGCAACCCCGGCAGACCCTCATTTCTGGCAACGGCACTGCTACAAAGAAATTCCAATGTGACATCCTGAGTCGTCAGGCACCAGCAGACTTATCATCAATAAAATCGCAAAGATCAAAGATCTCCCCCCCCCCCCCCCACCCGGCACATTGCTGGCAACACCTGGAACGTTTCTGTCTCTGTATACCAATATCCCTCAAACGGAAGGTGTAGAAGCCTGTACTCCCGGCTTCAAACCAATTCCTGCGCAGACTACCATCCAAGCCGACCTCTCATTGAGGAAAACTTGAGGAAAATCCTCTCTGACCAGCCTTACGGTCCTCTTGTGTGGCTACGTTTTATTGATGACACTTCATGAATATGGACCCACGGGACGAACAAGCCCTCGTTCACACAAATCACCGCATTCCCCCATCATCAAATTCACTGCAGAATTTTCAAACGACAGAGTCCACTTCCTCACACCATTGGTGACGTTGGAAAACGGGTCACTCAATACAGACTTGTTCGCAAAACCACCTGGACAAGCACAATTTCCTCTCCCCTAGCATTGTCACCCCACCCCACTGCACGAAGAACATTCCCTACAGTCAAGCACTTTCGTCTAAAACGCATTTGCTCCTCAGGTGCTGATTTCGAATCTCGAGCCAACGAACTTCGAAACACTCCAAGAGCGGGCAGTATCCGGAGTTTCCATTAAGAGTCATGAAAAGCCTAGAAAGACTCCGCGAAGTGAACCTGACGTACAACACTCGTCCAGCCAACTCAAAGTACCACTTGTCTGGAATTACTATCCGGCCTCCCACCATAGCCACTCTCATGCCACAAGCATTTTGCCCAGCTCCAAAAGTCAGGAACGCCTAGAATCCGTGTTACCGGGACTCCCAGTTGTGGCCTACAGCAGACCTCGGAATCTACGTGGACATTCTAGTCAACGCCAAATTTTAAGAGCAGCCAGCCGCTACAGCACGGCGGCAGCCGCCCCTGCCATCCAACTGCAAAAACGTGCAAATTGTCGCTCGCACAACTCCTGTTTCAAAAGTTTCCAGCACATCCCGCATATTTCCGATTCAACCGGATATTGATTGCGTCGGAAGAACCTGGTCTACCTAAGTTACTGTAACCTCTGCGGAGTTCGTACATCGGGGAACAAAAAACACCCTGAGGGAGCGAAGACCCAACACCGGTCAGATATCAAAACCCCCATATATATTGAGCAGCCGGTTGCTAGCATTTCAACATGGTCGGTCCCACCCATTTGAAAATCCTGAGAGTGATTGACATCGACCACGACCCAAATTGGTCCATAAATCCCGTAAAGCGAAAGAAAATTACTGGGGAATGAACCTGAAAACGACTACTCTTTGGTCTGAACTTCGGAACGACATACCATCACAAAAGAAATAATGGTAACACAGGCACCCCCTCTCTATTTTGCATACTGTCAATCACTACAGGCGCAAACT
Organism: Sclerodactyla briareus; assembly: GCA_026419785.1. Classification (NCBI taxonomy): domain Eukaryota; kingdom Metazoa; phylum Echinodermata; class Holothuroidea; order Dendrochirotida; family Sclerodactylidae; genus Sclerodactyla; species Sclerodactyla briareus. The sequence goes on along the minus strand of JAODTK010003221.1, from coordinate 29,927 downwards.
GCCCTTCATTAGTATATCCTGTTATGAATTATCTCCTGTAATCACTGAGGCGCAAATTGGCCTCCCCCAGTCGGATCCAGTAAGGATTATCTCTGGAAAATTTCCAACTTGGCCTTCCCCAGTATAAACCTCGTAAGGATTATCTCTTGTCAATAAGCGGAGACATAATAGCCTCACCCCAACCATTGTGCCCAGGCCTGTATAAAGTCTAAGCGTTTCTCTTCGAACCATAATTTGTTTTTCTGGCTTTCTGCCCCTGCCACCGGGGAGAAATCAAAAAAAATAATATTTTTGTAGGGTTTTTTTCTCGGTTTTCTCCGAAGGTATCCACTTCTTATTTCTATTTACAGTTATGATGGCAAAAGACTCCATAAAAATAGCAAATTATTAAAGTAGAAATTCTGATTACAGGAGAAGAGGGCACATCCGTTGTCCTGACTCTTACACCTTATTCCATACTTCGAGGTATCATTCTGTGATCACTGCACTGACGAAGGACTAGTATCGTCCGATAGCTCTGCATCCCAAAATATATCGGCTGTTTTACTCACATTTTTTCTAGCTCAATCGCAATTTTGCATCTCATTCGTGATCCAGGCTATCGTTACGTAGCATTGTTGTTTTACAGTTTTGCCTCTTGTCTATGACGTGACATTCGAAAGTTCGTCAGAGATTATTAGTTGATTACCCTCATGATGTGAACAGGTGCTGTTGCTCAAAAAAAAAACCCACTTGCCATTCTCCACATTCCATCCAACTTTACCCCTTGCTCAACTCTGATTTTGAAAATAACGGGTAAAAAAGTTCGCGACGGACGCCTTATTTTGCTCGTTATCTTTAATTAATGCAATAAAACATATTGTTATTAAAAATTTTACCTTGGAAACTTTAATTTTGGTAGATCAATAACTGTCCTTTCAGAATTATCCAAGCTTTGGCAAAAATAATTACTCCAAATTTCACCTTCCATTACCAATTTACTGTGGAATGTCCCATGTATCAATTCAACCCCCCCCCCCCCCAGCACCTCTTCTCCCTCATTGGGGCGGCGATGAGAAAGATCGACGGGGATAGGCTCAGTATCTCACACGACGAGCTTCTGTGACGTGACAGCTCTGTGCTATTTTTGACAATATAAAAAAAATAATAGTTAGGGTCCCAGTTACGTAAATCATCGGACATATTCCTGGGAAGTCCATAGACACCTAAATTTCATATTCTCCAGCCTATTGAAACATCCCCCCCTCCCTCTACAAGACATGGTAGTCTCCTGGAAAGACATTAATGTGTTGAGAGTGTTAAGAGGATGGTTGAAGAGCGACGGTGTTGTATGGAAGGGGGTAAAGAAGGCGGAAGGGAGGAAAGGGTAAGGTAATTCAATTCTGTAGTATGATCCAAGAGGGATAAATGAAAACTATCAACAAACACAGACGAATAAACCAATGAAAAGTCGGATACGGTAGACACTCCAAACCTAGGCAAACTGGTCAATATCTTGTGTTGGTTCGCGAAAATTGCGGGGTGACATTTTGCCAATTATACCTTAAATTGAGAGTCGATATAAGTCTGAATGTCATATGTTGAAAACTGACAGCAGACGAAGGGGGGGGGGGGGGTTCGGAATTCTATATCATGTGACTGAACACTGACACTGGTTATGTGCCCCGGTGAGTGGCGAGTTGGTAATGTGTGTGAACAAATCGTTATTTAGTTCGCCACACGTCGCCTCACCGGAATGCACACGGGTGCTAAAGTGAGCCTGACCACGAAAAATTCAACCTTATTTCTCAGGGATACCCGACACATTTTGAGCAACTATGGTCCAGATTTAATGAACAGTGAAACTTGAGCGAACACTTACCGGGAGCTACGTGATCCAAGTTACTTCTCCCCTCCCAAAACTGAAAAGCTTCACTGAGAGGATATGCGAATGGCGGTCCTGTCTCGGTCTACAATGTTATTGAGCTCTCTTACAGTCTACGCTTCTTATCCTCATGCTGTTGTTTTTCATTGTGTGTAGAAGTTTTCTTCTACTGTTCTGCCAATTACATGAACCTGGATTAAAGAGGCAACTACACACTCAGTTTTAGCGTGTGAAGTAACCCCTCCGCCACCGACTTCCGCATTAGGCTGTTAGGTGGGATAAAAGTAATAACAATTGATCTGTAGTGACTTTTTTTCCAGTAAGTATAGCCCTCAGCGACAGTTAATTAACTAGGATATACTCTCCGATATATTCGCTTTTAATTTCATCCCATATAATGTACCCCAATGGTATATCTGAGCAGGCGATTAGCTCCGTCGGTATAGCTCTGTCTCCGGACTTCTGAGTCAATATCGATTGGAGTTCGATTCCCAGTGAAGGCCCGAGGGTTTTGCACCGCACTGAACGAATTAACATCTACCCTTCCTGGGGAATAATTTACCCTGTTCCAGGTGAAAGATCGCCGAATTAGCAGGTAGCGAGCGGTAGTAACGTTCAGTTTTTTTTATTTGTTTTTTTTCAAATAGGCAGGACTATTCGCCAATACCTACCGTTACAACAGATGTAACAGAAGCCATCCAAGCGTTCACTGAGTGGCAAAATCTCATCGTGACCCTTTTGGATTTCATCTGTTTATATTCGTGTTATTATAAAAGGATTGCAACCAGAATCCAATGCTGTCTTCTTACTCTCTACTTTGTTTAAAATCCAGAAGAAACCAGTATTCAGTCATTTCAGTCTCCGATTTTTTTTTTTTAAATCGTTCCCTAAAAGCTGTTTCAAGATGCACATGTTTATTTACTATAGCCCATGATTTGAATGTACTGAGATCTTTCTAATGATTTGCGTTTTAGAAGTTTTCAGTCCAGGTTCCACTTGTGATCAGTTGTAATCTGTTTGTCGAGCCCCCAGTTTACCGTATCCCTATATTTGGCCCACCTATATTATTGGTATGAAAGACACACTTTTTTTATCGTTGGAAGATTTCTCTGAGGGATGGTAGAGGAGTTTAGTTTTTAAATGATTGTAGGTATATATAGCGTTCGTGAAACCATGGACTTGTGGTTCTGAGCGGAGAGCGTCATCTTCACTTACATCTCACGTACAGCATGATAACGTGTTAAATTTTTATTTATACAAAGTGCCCATGGGGAATCGATCCTCTCCTAACAACCAAAACATACCGCAAGAACGTAAAGGTACTCCTATTCAGAGAGGGAGATCCCCGCACTTTGGTGCCCTAGATATTTCAGGGTGTTTGGTCCATCTCCATTCACCATCCTTCCTCCTCCTCCGCGCCACGGAACTCAACAAACTTCCTATTTCAGCCCTCAAATCCCCAGCAACTCATTGTTCTATTGTTGTATACCTTTCAAACGCCAATGAATCAATGATACTTGACTTTGGGTTCCTCCCATTAAATACCCATTATGAGGTTGCCCGACTGGTGTCAATTCCAAATCCCGACGTAAAATGTCAATACAGTTCTAATGGCAGGGCCGTGATAGAATTAGATAGAATATAAAACTTGATAGAAGCGCTCTATCAACCTAACATTTCGGTATCTATTCTCTGTACAACGACTAAAACCTCTAGAACAATCCACGTCTCAAGTCGTGACTTGAACTGGGACATAGTCTTAGCTTGTGGATATTGCCAGGCAGTTCATCCCAGAGACGTGGCCCAAAACTGCAAAGGGCGGCGCCGAATTCTGCACCTAGACCTGGACATAAAGAATTGGACTTTAAATAGACCGCAGTCCCGCCTTGAGGTTGCTTCTATGCGTAGTTCTATGAGATGATCGGGGGCTCGTCCTGGAGACACTCCCAAACAATTATGAGTATTTTAAAATGGATCGTAGGGAAACGGGGAGCCAATGCAACCCCTTCAGACACTGAATGAGAGCTGTCAGACCTATGTCTACCAAAATCCGTTTGGCAGCCATATTTGGACGCGCTGTAAATCGTAAATAGCACAGTCGGGAAAACCATAATACAGTGCGTTACAGTGATATATATGAGATGACCCACTTGCAACATGCCTCATTAGTGAGATATCTCCTAATATTTGCGATTCGAGGAGGGACTTATACATTGCGTCCACATTTACCCTGTATATGTAACTTTCGAAGACATATTCTCATCTAATGCCACCCAAATAGTTATGATGTGACCTTTGCACCTCATAATTATAACGGATAGGCGTTGAGTAACGCATTCACAAACAGTTGTCTGAGGTGGACTCAATTGAATGACACTCGGTCTTAGAGTCATCCGTTTCAAAGGTTTTGTTCCATCCAGGATTGATATGCCCTAGGGACTCTCATTGGGGAAGCTTTCGTAGATGACTCAACCTCTTGGTCAGACCCCGGGAAATCTTCTGTTCAGGGAGGTGGTCATCAGCGAAGCCTGTGTAATTCAATAATCCCTGAATGCACTTCTGCCATAGTAGGTGCGAATGATGAGTACAGTTTGACCGGCTACACTGCCTTGGGGTACTGAGAAACTCAGGTCTGTAGGGGATGAATACTCGTCACGAATACGAAGTAGTACACCCGTCAGTCAATAGTCTTACAATCGACAAGTTTTTCAGTCCGAAAATAAAATTACACGTCCTAAGTCCGACAAGTTTTTAGTCCGGCACGTCTCCAGTCTAAAAGTATAACACACGGGCTTCAGCCGGACAAGGTTCCAGTCCGAAAAGTCTAAAAATTTCTTGAACATGTGACCCATAATGCGTGGCCTGCTCGAACTAAAATTTTGGTGTGTAGCTTCCGGATTGGGTTACAATATTCTTGAGTAGGCCTATAAACCGAGGTCAGGATTCTGAGCCATGCGAATTTTGAAGTTACAAAATTGACACAAGTGCAGGTTATAAGGTTCAAGGCGTTTGGTTGGAATGAAAAGCAACAAAAGATGCAGGATTCCGACCACGATCGGAACGATTATGTCGGAGGGAAGAACAGGTCGCAGGCGTGTGTTTTACTCTTAAATCGGGACATTAGAAGTAACCTTATTTTTTTTCGCTTGCTGAATCCGTTCTTCCTATTTTTGGACTGGAGACGTGTAGGTTTATTTTCCGAATGGAGGCTGTCGTGTCGGACTGAAAATTGGATTCTGTTTTCGCGCGGACAGGACGTGTGTATTTTGTTTCGGGATAAAAAGTGTGGACTGAAGACGTGAAATGTTCGGACGGAAGACGTGTCGGACTGAAAACATGTCGGACTAAAAACCTTACCCGTGACGAGAGCGGTACACCGGTTCTCCTTTGGTTGTCACGGTCCCAGTATTCGGCATACCTAAGTATCCCTTTCTCACTTTCTTTCAAGCCCCTCACTTAACAGCGTGGTTTGGTGGTTTGTTGCGATAGAGCATGACTGTTTATCATATCGCGGCAAACTGCTAAGAAAAGAACCTCAGCTGATTAAACGTACTTTGCAGTTCGTTGTAAAGATATTCTTGTCAGGCTGTGTACGCAAAATGTGTTAAATGATATTATTAACATTTGGTGCCACTATAAGCCTATTTTGCCACTAACACTGTATAGCTTAGGATGTTTCCTAATGATAATGACATTCAGCGATCCTACTATACCATCAAACCACAATGTCTATGGGTCTAAGGTTGTTAATCCGGAACTATGGGTGCTGCGCATAAGGGAGTAAGACTCATGTCATGACAATTTCAATGCCTGGATGATTTCAATTTATAACTACCGCGGGGAAGTCCTAGCAGTAGTGCAGTATATGGGAATACAAATAAATGTCAAATCTATTCAGGCAAATAGGTTGCAGATACAAAAGAAAGAATCAGTTTTGGGGCAAGTTCAAGGTCAAACAGAGGTTAGCTCGATAGCCGGAGATGTATCCTATGTTCTTATTAGGCTCAAAATGAGGCGACTAGGTCACAGTTTAAGAAAGAAATGGTTTGTTTTGGAGTCAGTTCAAGCCGAGTTTCATATCTCCGAAGTTCCCTAGTATGACATCCGAAGAGCGCAATCATTTATCATGTTAGGCATGTGAGTCGCAGGTAGGAGGAGGACAAACCCCCTTGTGTGGGGGACAGTTTTCAGGTTATGCAAAGTCAGGGGAGGTTGACATTAGGGAAGATTGCACAGGATATCCGTATGATGCAAACATTCATCGACTACAAAACGGGAGATAACTTAGAGACCACCTATCGTGTTAAAAAACAGTGGTTAGTAGAGCACGTCGCGTGCTAAACTGTTCCCACAGATGTCCCATAGAGGAAGGAAAGACAGTGGCATGTCGCTCTTGGAATTCATTCCATTTGTTTGCTGTTATCATTCTCATAATAAAATTGTGATCTGCGGCTTCAGACATTGTGCTGATAAAGGAAATGTTATAATACATGTCAATGAGAAGAAAGCGTGCGTAAAGAGTTGATTCAGCGAAAAAACAGGTATCCTCATATCAACTGCAAGAATGCCGAATTACCTTTCACTGATTATGGGTTGATGGTTAAATCTGTAGGAACCCCGCGCGTTAAATCATCAGAGTTCTTCTAGACGTTTTTTATTCCATTCAGTATTCTGACAATTCGACCTTGTTGGCCATTGACTATGCTGGGATGGTAGATAGAATAGACCGGACTTGAATATCTCTCCCTTAGCAAGGGTTCCACGAACTCAATCAGTAGCGTAATGCATTGTCCGTGATCGTGGACAATTTATGTGCACCATTTCCGACACAACAGTAAGTAAGTCGGTTGGGTACATCTCTTGGTACGACAAAAGTACCAAAGTACATTTCTTGTGGGAATATAGAGACTTCGGAATAGGAACTTTATTTAGGACAGAGGGATGTCGAAACATAGAGATGTGGTTATGGTAATACAGGAAGTCTGAACATAGAGACGTCGGAACAGTGAACATGTGAATGTATCATTAGTAGTGACAATGTCGAGCTCGAAAATTAAACCAAACCATACAGATTACTATACAACAGAACCAAACCTTTCACAAGTTTAAAAAAGTACAATGCTGAGCAACACTGATGGTACGGATAAGTATAATATATATAATATATATAATATATATATATATAATATAGATATATTATATATATATATAATAGTATTATTATATATATGATATAGTAATATATATATATATCTATTATATATATATATATATATAATATATAGTATATATATAATATATATATATATATATCTATATATATATATATAGTTAAAAGGTTGGAAAACTAGGAGCAACTTCTGTCAAAGAGAGCGCACGTAACATACTGGTCTCATTCGAACAACGATTTTTTTTTGAGGGTTGCTGTTATTTTTTCTGTAAATGATTTTCACATATCTACAGACATGAGTCCGAAATAGTGTGACGTCAACAATGTTGATATTTTTTGTCTACGGTTCGAATAGGAGGTGGGACGATCACTTTTTAATATAATAATATAATAGGTGCCAATTGAGACAAACCTTCGGGGGACACTGCCTATATTTCTGAAAATTTAGTGCGTGAAAATAACAAAGAAGGTGGTATTCCACCCAGGAATGTATAGCATGTTTAATATGACCAGCAGAGAAACAAGAAGAATCTGTTCAATATTATTCTGATACAACTTGCGCCTAATGCCTAAGGACTGCTATCGGGAGGTTCAGCAGATCGGCAAGCAGAATCAGCACTATATGGATATTGGAAACTCTCTATCTGTAAAAGGGAATATTTTGAGCTACCATACCGTAGGGGAAACTACGAACTTCTCTCGCCCACACTACGCACGCAGACATAGTACAATCATCCATAGCTTAGTACGAGTGCTGGAGAGTTGGAGAGTGCTACGTGGCCCTTGATTAGGAAAGGCGTTCTCCAGACAGGTATAGGTTAATCGAACCAGTGTGGATTACTATAAAAACAGCACAAAAACTCGAACATCCTGGTTCCAGCGGGCGGCAAACCCAATTAATACTCGAGATGGTTATTCGGCATTCAGATTCATGTCACGTGTGTCTTTTATGCCGGAAGACGAGCAGCGGGGCTTGCTCGGGGATTATCTTCCCGGGACAGGTGGCCGCCCAGAGGACCTCCTGGAACTGAGGGTGTTTCAGGGCATAGATAAAAGGGTTGATGCAGGTGTTAACGAATCGGAAGAGGAAGGCCAAGGGAACCGGCCAGGTCGGTCCGGGGGGTCCGGGGATCATACAAATTATCGAGACGGGGAACGCAGTGATTATATGGCACAAGTGAGATGAACAGTTCTTTGCGACTTTGATTGTCTCCGTGAAGACGATACAGCTCCAGGGTGGTCCGAGGAATCCGCGGACGCGAGGACCTGGTTCGGGGTCGGAGCGAGCGGACGAGGGGAGGATGACGCGAGGGTGACCGCCGAATGAAAAGGTAGATTTTGTGTTAGGCATATGACTATGACGATCAGGCAGGGCACCTCGATCGTGAGGCCAGCGATTAAACTGTAAAGGTCGGAGGCATTGCCTGTATCAGAGAGGAACAATCTTGTAGATCGTAGAGTACCCGATCTTTCCGACGTCAGCCAACGGAGGAACGAAAATCAGCAGGAGGTGGGTGACAGTCAAGCGAAGAAAATATAGTAGGATGTATCTCCCCGGAAAAGGGTCTCGTACATCTGCCTGGGCTTGGTGATAAAGAGTAGCGTATGAACGCGATCTGTGCTAGAGTGATTACGCTATCCCCAAGTCCCAGCCAAAACAGGACCGCAGACCGATACAAAACTCATTCAGAATATGGCAATCCGTCTTGAGGAGGAGTGAAGCCTGAAAGGTATGGTCAGACCAGTCAACAGGTCCTGCACGCGAGATTGAAGAACAACAGTTGGTCGTCGCTGCAGCGTCTGAGAAGGCGACGGCGAGGATCCCAGGAGGTTCCCGGGGATCCCAAAAGCAGAAATGAGCATGCTAGGACTGCAATAAGTAAGCTGCTGGACGGGATCGTGGAAGTGTATTGTTGTATTTGCAGGCGATATAGGTCCCCGCGACCCGTGGGGAAACATACTCGGAATTGGAGACGCTGTACTCATGTTGTGAGTTCGGGCGAGAGTGCCTCTGCCCACGCGCGCCAATCTCCCAAATTCCTGAAAAAATCGAAGCCACGAACATGGTGAAAAATGAATAAAATGAGGCGATAAAAAACATGTTCGGAGCACAAAGCCACAATCACGTCCATCAAACTCTCCTGTACCAATCCCCCCACTCTCGCTATTTACTGAGACCCAGGTTAAGCCTTTCAAAAATTGACCACGATGGTCCTCACTCAGCCTCTCCAAAGTTATGGACAGCATGGGCAACAAGAATTATGACATTTTCTGGAATTTCATTTCCTCATAACGATATCAGTATGGTTTTTGACATGGCCAGTCTACTGCGGGACCTTCTATTTTTGGCAGAATCAATGGCCATTGACTCTCTCGGTGGAGGTAGGTTTATTGTACGTAATAGTGCGAAAACCTTCAATCGGTATGCATGTTGGACTACTTCCTAGACTCATTATTGGTGTCAGTCTCAACTCAATCTCTTGGACTGCAAAGTTTCTTTCGATCGCTCCCTCGTCTTTTCGGGTAGACGGTGCTCCCTCCGAGATTTCCCGTATCAATGCTAGTGTTCCTCAAGGTAGCGTTCTTCCCTACACCCTTTCTCATCTTTAAAACTGACCTTTTTAGCTCCACTGCCTATAATATTCATTCTTCCGCAGATGACTCAACCCGTTCACTATTCACTCCGCTTTTCTCGACCTCAGAATCGATATTATTTTGCTCTAATTTCACGTTATTTGTTATCAGTTGTACGAATACTGGACTATTCCTGGCTGGGTCACACCTCACCAACCAGTCAAATCTGCCTATATCCTGTCCGGCGAGTTCCGATGCTACGGTTCTTTGCTAGTTCCTTACTGCCGGCCAGAATCTCCCGCAGTCTATTTCTCTCAACATTCTCGATATGGGAACCACAATGCCTGTCCTGTAATTTTTCATGATAAATCTATCCGTCACAAATGCTCCCGAAGTTTGAGCTCCTATTTCGGTCTAGAAAACACGTCAGCTACTTCTGCTTACAGAACCCAAATTCGCTCTCTAATAGAGAGCCATTAGAGAGCCGCACCATATCCATCAGTGTCCTTGATCGTATTCAGAGGAAGGTGAATGGTCTTATCAAAGATGCCACTCTCTAGTCTGTCCCCATCGTGCTCTGTATCCTCTCTCTGACCCCTCTATCTTTTTCTTTCATGGTCAATGCTTCTCCGAACCGCAGAGAGCTGTTCCTCCTTCGCAAGAAGTTACTCGCCCCTGCTCGGTCTTCTTCTTCTTCTTCTTCTTCTTCGCGTGTCTGGAGCATGCTTCCTCATGCTATTCTTCCTTCTACTTAAATCTTCAGCTGTTCGAAAGTAGAATCGACAGGCTGGATCTTTCTTTTCCTTAGTCTCTGGTGTATAGGGGAGGGGGTGTTTATGTTTTCACTTCTTGACAAACAATTAATTATGGACTCGCCTTTCTCTGGGGGGGGTGGGGGTCACGCTCCTAAAAAATATCAGTCTTGTGACGAAATATCGTAGGTTCCAGTTCAACCCGAACTATCCTCGGCTACGGCCGTTCTCGATTACGAAGGCGCGAGCACTGGGAATGAGGGGCGAGGTCGTTCCTCTACTACATTGAACTGCTAACTTGTTTTGGCCTCTCTCAAACTTTCAAGAAGAGGAAGCGCCTTCATTCGATTTACCTCACTCCACTCAGATGCAAACGGACCTTCATTCTATGAGACAAAGAGCGAATTTTCAGTCCCTACGAGTGAGCTGAGTAACCTCTGCTGTCGAGTGGTCATTACTCCATTTCAAGAGCGACATTCTTCCATTGAAGCTAATTCACACCATATTTGAGTGACAGTTCACTCTATCCATAGTTGACTCCCGCCCTGCATTCGAAGTGTCTTAAATGACCACTGCAATGGAGAGTACGCGTAACCGGAGAACAACTATCCAGCCTCACTCCTGATAGTGGCTGCCAATTCAGGACATGGTAAGTTCAGTGGCGGTAGGAACAACTTTTGAGTGGCGGGGGAGGGGGTGGGGGTGGTGCTGATATTTGATGAAGTATCTGAGTAGGGCCCCGCGGGGTTTTACTCCCCATTGCGAAATTTTCGCTCTCTCCGGTGGCCTTAGATGCATTTGGTGCAATATCGCACTCCAAAACCTCACTTCATTCGCAGAAATAATTTTGCCTTTTCAAGTCCTTAGATGCGACTTGCTCTCAGATTTTTTTGTCTACCTGATTTGTACCTTTATCTCTATAGGCAATTAAAAGTGGGCTCTTCGTTGGGAGTTGGTGTAGTCTTACCTAACAGCGGACCGCTAACATATTCATACTGGACCATTTCCATTCAGGTGGCCGAAAATGTGTGCGTGTGCCCGAGTTTTTCGAGTGGGTCACCGGAAGACGTTACTTTCCTGTCTGTCAGCAGAATATTTCGGCCATTTCTTGTTTCACTTTTGCCTTTTCGCTGCCCAAATTTTCCCCCTTGAATTCCATCAAAAATTTTTTTGGCGGCAATATCCTCCCTCCCCCACCCCCCCCCCCCGGTCCGATACCCTATGACTGCCCAATCTGCTCTGCCCATTCCCCAAATGCCTTTGCGCCTTTGATGAAATTTGGTGTCTTGCAGTTTGGTGTCATTTTATTACTCTCAAAACACTCTCACTTCTGTTCAAAGTTAAATTTGCATTTCATTCACTGTCTTTAGATGCGATTTGCGCTCTGAATCTATGTTTGATTTTCTGCCAATGTGCCGAGTACAAGAGGCAGCAGTGCCCTTCGTTGGGCTGGTCGAAATCTCAACTTTCAGAGACCGTCAATATTCTCCAATTAGTCCATTGTCGAATTACCCAGGTTATAGACTTGTTTTCTCACGTTCCCGTAATTGACGTAAGTCTTCAAAAGATCCCCGGATATCATAACGCTCCAATTCATTGGGTTCACAGGTGACGGGTACTAATATACACCACAGGAACTCCTTGCTGCGCCTCCGCCAAAAACCGTTGGCACAATTTTGTGATATTCGATTAAAGAAAATTACTTATATCCAGAATTTCGCATTTTTGTCGAATTTTGATCCTTTCTGCTAAGATATTCTCTCTCAAGTTTTTTTTCCATTTCTGTTTCGTCGGCTGTCTCATTTGGACTTGGTAAACTGCTTTTGTCCGAATGGGAGGGATAAGAAGGCGGACGGTTGCTCTCTCCTCGACCTCATCTGGAATATCAAGGACACTATTGGTTTATTTTAGTCTCATGCAGAATTCAAAATTGCACAACTAGCCCAATGCAGAGGAAAGCTGAATCTCATACTTCAACACTACAGGCAACGAAAAAGGTCAATATGCTATTTCCGCATTGGATTTCGAATCTACGCCATCCCTGACTCCAATCATAACATAGACCAACTGATTCCCATACAAATGGAACTACAAGCAACACGGCCGCCGCGTAATCTACGTGTTAAAAAACTACGAAAGAAGTATTGGCTATTGCGCGCAAAGTCTTAGCAGATTCATCTGGATATCGATATGAAAATTGATATTAAAATGAAACTCAAGCAATCAATCTGAACTGGGAATGAGGAAAGTGGGAAAAGCATGAATGACGAATGGTGTTTTGAAAATCAAAAAGGGGTGCCCGACTCGGGGGGGGGAGGGGGGGGGGGTCGAATGGTACCTCCGCCCCCAATGTAAAAAAAAAGCTGAAACTCATACGTTAACAAACAGGCGAGGGAGAGGGTTCAAACGTATCAGCATGGTTGTACCTGAAATTACTCCTACCCTTTGGAAAAAGTAAAAAAAGGGGTTTCCAGACTCGAGGGTAGAGGGGGGTGGAAGAATGGTACGTCCGCCCCATATTTGTCTACTGGGCGATGAGGGCCGCCACGTCCCGGTTCCCACGCCCTTGTTGTAATTTGAGGTTCCAAAAAACAATGCAACCAGGCCTATAACAGGTGAGCGGATACTTACCAGAGGTTAAGTATTCCGGAATTGTAGTTCCGCTTGTTTGAAATACAGCGTAGAGGTAACTATTCCCTCCGTCAGATACCTCGCCTTCAGTGGTATTCGTTGTGTATCTACGTAACACAAAATGACAGTTCCTTTAGATGTTCCGATAATTCATTGAATTAGAATATGATTAGGATGCGAGTGGTCGCAACAAGTTGTCGGAATTGTCATCGTCATGACTTTCGCATTGGGTATTACGAAGGAAAACAATTCGTCTTTCCCTACTCATAGTTAGTGTCTGTGCGGTGACAGATAATAACTGTAGGTATCACTTTCGTCATCAAAAAAAACTTGCTTTTAATGTTCATTCAATTAAAGAACTCATTGTTTCAGTTAATATATTTTGCTTCAGCGTGTTTATAGGCTACTCCGTGTATCTGCCTATGTACAGTGTCGAGGGGAACACCATGGAGATTATGGATACAACTTTAAAAACCAGGTTCGTGGGCGCGAGATGGCTAGAGAAGCCTACGATAGGAGGAGCCTGACGGGAGGGGGATAAAGTTCCCCACTATTACTCCGCCTTAGATATAGTCAGCGCCTTTGTCTAGGACATGCATGAAGCTGTAGGTGGCGATCTGGGGTAATATTCGGTGAGGGCGAAAAATGTACTTTTATCGATGAAAACCATATTCTCCCGATTAATGAATGTTTCAATCTTAACAGTAACATGACTTCTTCATCACTTCAATTTCGTCACATCTTCTCGGGTCTCGATATTGGGGCAGCTCGCGTTGTAGGAGGTCGTGGGCGCCCTGTGCGACGGGGGGATTGGTACATTATTGCCGTGACGGCCGCTTAACACATAGTCCATTAGATCCCAGTTTCCTCTCCCTCCGCTTTTCTCTTCTCTGCAGTTTCATTCCCGATGGAACCTTCAAGGAGTGGGGAACCGTCATGTCCCCTTTCAACAAGAGATACCAAGAAAATACCGAAGGATTCCCGAGCTGAAATTTCCCAGACGATAAATGACGATCCCAATTCCCGGTCTGGTTTCTGAATGACGGTGATAGGTTTAGTGTGATATGTGGACCGTCTAAACACCGTTAGCACTCAGTTCATTGCACTACCGTTTGAATAACATTGTCGTTTTCGAGAAGCCGAGTTTCAATTTATTATTAACGGTAATAGTAGGCTAGAGATAAGGGCATTGTGCCTCAGCCCACAAGGCCAAATACAGCCAGATTAGCTAATAGCACGAGTGGATTAGTATTTCACGCTGCTTACGCAATAACGAAACCACGATTATATATACAGTTCGAGAACCATTGACTATTCCCCGCCATTATACAGGTATCATTACCGGCGATCAGAATGGACCTGTGTGTACACACCAGTCTCCTAACATACGACCTACCGTTCTTTAAGTATTGTTTATGCTGCTGTCATCAATATTTAGAGAAATCATACACAAACTATCACAAAAAAGACTGAGGCGAATACTATAGGTCGTAGCCTGTCTATTTAGGTATATTATGCAATTTCACGATTTTTCGCAGGTGCTACCCACTTCGATTTAGAATAATAGAAATTCACTGTCTCAATTACATTGATGAAGTACTGGATGATGAGTCGTTGCTATAAGGAAATTTGTTACACAAAATCCCCGGTGACTCGCTGTCAGGTTAATATAATCCATGCCAAGCAGAGTCACCCTCCAGCATATCGTCGGTTCGATCTATCTCCGCGGGAAAGGTAACCATTATAGTTAACAAGCCCGTCGTTGCGACAACCGCACGGACTGGCCTATCATGAGTAGTTACATGAATCAAGTGTAGCCTACTAATCACAACCGAGTTTTCGGGAACCAAACTTTAAAGCCTTCATTGGCTGGTGGGTCAAGGCTAGTTATATGGGTGATTTACTATATGACAGTCGTGTACTTTATGTAGAAAGGACCTATCCGCTGTTCTCCCTCTTCCACAGAACTACCCGTCATTGCTGGTTGTAGAAAAAGGAGGTGCGAATATGAAGTGGTGGCATACCGGTCATACTCGCCTTTGTGATGAGCACTTAGTGAATTAAGTTGTGAAACATATCTGACGAGGAATTCCACCCATGTTGACTTTACTAACGACAGGGAGCATTACTGGGCAGCGTAAGTGACGATAAGTAATTAGTTACCACTTGGACTAATTTTTTACTGCATCCTATTCCAATCCCCACCGAGTTTGGGCCCCTCCCCACTCTTCAGGTGTTAAAGGCCTGCCTCTATCACCGATGCTTTTAATGTCTGGAGGCAATTCATTTTGCTTATGAATACATAGAATGTGTCCCTGTAATCTGTTGGCATGGGAGAATCTGCTGAGATGTTTTTGGTGAGAGGATCCTCCTAAAGGAATGCATCCTCTCCACTTACTGATAGGTTCCATTTCCATTTCATAATACCATGATTGTGATGTTAGAACGAACTTGAAATCATTATATCATTAAAATATTTTCTTAGGTGTTTAAAAGAAGCAACCAATCAAATTTGTGGATTTTCTCACGTGGAAGTAAATGTTACGCTGACTGTACACTGTCAGCCAAACAACTCATTAGGATATAAAAAACAAACTAATCAGCTTTGTTGTGATTTTCCTACATGTACTGTAAAGTAATTGAAGACAAGCTACAATTTTTTTACTGGTGCGCAACAATGAAAAGTTTGTTCAGCCTTTAGGGGACTCCACACAAAGTTTATGAACGCGTAGGCAATAGACTGTCATGTAGGCTTCAACTGGTCACGCTTTGACTGACGTGCCAACACCCGACTCCTGTTTCCACATGGCCGTGATGTAGAACATTATGGCCAGTAACAACCTTGTACAAACCATACAAGCCTAGCCTATTCATTCACTAGTCACAACTTCAAATTCTACTACACACATTACAATATATAGTCCTAAGTAGGCTTCGGAATGAGATTGGGCTGGGTAGTGTTTAGGCCTATTTATTCTTGCTGCTACTGTGTAACCAGTAACTTTTTATATTTGGTAATGTTGACTTTTTATTCGCCTAGGCTAGGCTGCAACTGAAGTAGGCCCACTTAGGCTACCAGCATAAGGTCGGAGCCCTTCACTTTCAGCCTAACTTAGTCAGTAACACCGTATCTAACGCCTCAATATACTATTCACCGCTCCCTTAAGTCCGAGAAAGCAATCACTTCTGTGAACGCGTGCGGTGTGTAACGCACATGCTGGTATGACCTTCGACTCCCTCCCGCACGTATCCTACCACCAGCGCGTTAATGCAAATGCATATCATGCGCCACGTATCTGTGTGCGGGCAAGCCTCTCCCACTGTACAAGTCTGGAGCAATTTGTGCCGTCTGACTTGTTTGTTGTTGTATTGTTGTTGTTTTGTTTGTTGTTGTTGTTCTTGTTGTGCTGTTGTTTTTTCGCGTCAATCGACCTCGGGTCTAGGTCTAATGACTCATAGAACGTTTAACGTAATCGCCGAAAATCCGGGTCATAGGCTATAAGACGGTCAGAACGATTACGCATCGCACCGTAATCGGGTCATATGTTATAATGACGTCAAATCGATTACGTAATCTGGCCGAAAATCCTTATTTCGGCCCAAAATACGACCGCGCCCTGCCGACATATTTCACATGATTTCTTATCCCTTAACAAACTCATCGCTAGGTATTCCACGCTTCACAACCCATCAGGGCGCGTACAAGATAATGGCGGTTCAAACCATTACCGTCGCTCAGCTACTACACAATTAAATGTTCCTCAACTTCGTGTGTGTTGCCACCTTACGTCGATTTCCTGTGAACTTTGCGTCTAGGGAGTAGCGGAGAGGGTCAGGGTGTCCACCCAGATACCCCAGCCCGCCAGCTGAGGAGTGAGGCGTCCCCGCGAATCAGCACGGTCAAGATTCCCCGCTTCATGTGCCATAGCCACATAGTGGACGTACGACGCATTGTGAGGCAGGGAAGGGGAGGGGATGGGGGTGGGGATGAATACCGAGAGGGCAAATCGGAATCGAAGGCTGATTCTTTAAAATCAGTTGTTCTCAAAATGACACTTGGGAACTACCGGGCGTGAAGGCGGTACAGAGCTTGATTTTTTTTTCGTCCAGCGCTCTCACCTCCGTGCGTGAGGGGAACCCCGAGAACAATTTCAAAACCGGGAGAACAAATCGTCTGTCCTCCCCTCTGTCTCGGATGACTGGCTTACTCGGGCTGATGCCACCTCCAGGGTTTGTTATTGGTGACATTTTTAGTGCCGCAGATCATGCTTGTTCCGGTTGATTCAATTCATTGACTATGACTCACCATACGTCATATAATGAGGTATCATTGCTTCACTTGATTAGACTCCTTCTATCATGGCTCCGCATGGCTTAACTCTTTAATCAGGAATGTGGGTGAATTTCAGAAGTTGGACATTGGAAGGACTAATTTGTGTTTCAATATGCAAGTGCTCGGTCATCTATTCACTTTATCATTTTCGGAAACTGTAGGATTCGAACAACAGTTCCAGGTATGCCTAAACTACTTCAAGTGTTTCAATGTCCAAAATGCCACGCGTGGCCTTCTTTTCAGTTTGGATTTACTCAATTGCAGAATCTGTTCGAAGACCCCGTGGGAATAGAAATATTCGACGTGCAAGTTTATAGGCATGGTAGAGGTACACCCACCTGGACGCAGATAGACAAAAGAGCGTGGATTATGTATACACAGTCTCGACCAAACTGATTAAGGAGGTTGAACCATCAATTCATATCATGCAACTGATTTGTACAACAGCGTCACAAGAATTGCTGTACGCCCTTTTGTTGGCAGAGCGTTTGGGCAACAACACTACTAGTGTATGCGACCTAATCTTCAAAACAGTTCGTATCAGCTACAACCTCGCAAGAAATAACTGGGACAAACCCCCGCTCCCCCGATCAATGTTGATGTCATCATGCTACACGATCACCAACATTGATTGGGGGGGAAGGGGGTTATGTATTTGTCGGAGGGGAATGTCAGCAGCCAAAATAACACCTGAGCGTACGTTTTGCCATGTTTTGTCCCAACCCTTTTTGCGAGGATGTCGCGAGCCCGTCAATTATTCAGACCATGATAAGTTCGTTCACGGGTATTAGTTGGATTGTTGAAAATTTGGCCCCCCCCTTGCTTGGCTTTTCCGGAATGGGCGACATTGTCGGAAAGTTGGGTTTTGGGGGACTGCTTTAGAATTCTGAGGCAGGTTGCGATTAGCCATGGAAAGCTCTGTACGGCGGCGACGCCACCGATGGGGGGGGGGGCTGATATTTTTTACCGACTCATTTGTAAAAGAAAAAAAAATCCAGTAAAAATCCATCAATTCCATCTTACTACACGTTCGAGATGTTTCGTTCTTGTAGGTAGGCTTGGGGTCTACTTCTGTCTGCACCCTCCCCTATGTTTCGAGCGCTGTCACCGCTTCTGGACCCCATGCCTCTTTGACTCAGTGGGGACTCTAGTACGATTTATGTGAAATCCCACAATGTCCAAACGTTTCCGTTTCCAATTCGGACTAATGTATTCCGTTTTCATGGTATTATCTAACTGTCCAAACCTGCTTTGTTATCGCATTCTCCTGGTTAGTCGGTGCGCCTTAACGGTCAGCCACGGCAGAACCCACTATTAGAATGGAGTTGACGGTGCGCCATAAAAATAAGAAAGCAATTCAAGGAATGATCATCTCTTTCTTAATCATGGTCCACCGATTGAAACGATGGGGAGAATAATTATCAGGTCGTAAAGTATCCTGAACTATGTAGATTATTATTCCGTTCCAAAACAAGTTGAAATGCATGTAAATAGTCCATTTCGCTGGAAAACGACAAATTGACGTGGCAACCGTGCGGCTAGCGACGCCTCAATTCGCCATTAGAACTACATAACGGAATCCTCGCATTATCCATAATATCGCCCGCAATGACGAACCACTACAAAGTCGATTGATGTAATTCCATAACCTCGGAAATACCAATAATATAATACTCAGCCACCCATCTCAATATACTTAACGCCCTAACCCCCCCCCCCCCCCCACACACCAAAGTTAAAAAAGAACATATTCCGCTGAACAACCTTTCGGCAAACGAGTACTAGTCGCTGTCCTTCATATTATTACAGTCCGGACCATCCTCGCAAAAAAGCCCTGACACAAACCCCGCGCCCCCCCGATCAATGTTTGATGTCATCATGCACAACGATCACCACTTGTATTGCGGGGGAAGGGGGTTTGATTTTCGAGAGGGTATGTCAGCACCAAAATCACAACTGATCGTACTTTGCACTGTTTTTGCCAACCTTTTTCGCGAGGATTGTCCGAGCCCGCGTACAAATATATTTCAGACGCATTATAAGTTCGTTTCAGCGGTATTAGTTGGATTGTTAAATGCTGCTTGGCGCCTTTTCCGGATGGGCTACAATTTTGACGAAAGGTGGGGTTTTTGGGGACTGCTGTTAGATTCTGAGGCAAGGTTTGCGAGTAGCCATGGAAAGCCTGTACGGAGGCGACGCCACCGTGGGGGGGGGGGGTGTTTGATAGTTTTACCGACTCATTTGTAAAGAAAAAAAAATCCCAATTAAATCCAATCAATTCCTCTGACTACACTCGAGACGTGTTTCGTGTCTTGTAGTCTGGGGGTCTACTTCTGTCTGCCCCCTCCCCTATGTTTCGAACGCGTTCACCGCTGCTGGACCCCATGCCTCTTTGACTCAGTGGGAAGACTCCTAGTAGAGGTGATGTGAATCCCACAAATGTCCAAACGTTCCGTTGCCAATTACGGACTAATGTATTCCGTTATCCATGGTATTATATCTGGTCCAAAACCTGCTGTGTTATAGCATTCTCCTGGTTAGTTGGTGAGCCTTAACGGTCATCCACGGCAGAACACACTATTTGAATGGAGGTGGACGGTGCGCCTAAAAATAATAAAGCAATTCAGGGAATGATCACCTCTCTCTTAAATCATGGTCCACCGCTTGAAAAGATGGTGAGAATAGAATATACATTTCCGAGAAAGTCTCTGAACTTGTAGATATTTATTCAGATCCAAACAAGTTGAAATGCAGTAAGTATCCATTCAGCTGGAAAACAACAAATTGACCGTGTCTAACCTTGCTGCGTAGCGCATCAATCGCCATAAGAACTACATACGGAAAATCCTCGCATTATCCATACTAGCGCCCGCAGTGACGAACACTACAAGTCATTGATGTAATTTCCATACCTCATGACCAATAGTATAATACTCAGCCCACCCTCTTCATAACTTAACGCCCGACCCCCCCCCCCCCCAACACACCAAAGTTAAAAAAGAAACCTATATTCCGCTGCCCCGTCGCGAACGAGTACTAGTCTCTGGTCCCTTCATATTAGTACGGGCTTCGGACACCTCATCGCAAAAATACTGGGACAAACCCGCTCCCCCGATCAATGTGATGTCATCATGCTACAAGATCATCAACATTGATTGCGGGAAGGGGTTATTGATTGTCGAGAGGGGCTTTTCAGTCACAAAATAACAACTGCGCCGTCGTTTTGCCCTGTTTTGTCCACAACCTTTTTGCGAAGATTGTAGCTATGTCTACAACAGCTATTTACTACCAAGCTCTTTGATTTCTTTCTCTCCGTTAATATTCCTTACCGTTCGCGGAAAATATTTGCGGTATTTATTTGTTTTTCTGCCGGGTTGGCCTGTCGTCACAATGCGGGAGGATTTGGCTTGCAGGCAAAAGACTTACGCCTCAGTGTCCTTCACCATTCGCCGTGGTCGGGCGTAATCTTCCGCAGTTTGCCTGAACAGGTTGTCAAACGCACGAGGTGGATCGTCCAGTTATCCACTATAATACCGTCAGAGTTATACTATCACTGGGTTAGGGTCAGTGGACACCTCTTATTACTTCCGGCACTGATTCTAAATTCGTACGAGTAATTCGTCACGGCCTAAATTCCAGAGAAATCCTCAAAGTAAATGCAGTACAAACAATCTGTTTCGAACTGAGGCTTGGCCTCTGCTATTTTTTTGGTAACAAACATCAATGTTTATATTGATTACCTAGATACTTCATAGGTTATTTTCTGGATCTATACATTCTGCGGGAAACGGCTTGAGGAGCTGGTACTGTCTAAGGGGGGTTACGTTTCGGTTGACCACGCACTTCGAATAGATTTCCTTTAAGTTTCCACGACAGTTTCATTGTTAATCGTTCCAAAGAGTGCATAAGCTCCTACTGAGCGCGGGAGCGGCAAACATCTCACGGTGAATGTTCATTGATCAAGCGCGCAGTTCATACTGCGGTGACCGCATGAGAAACATCTCATACGTTATAGACATCACAGCGGCGGTGCGCTGCCAGTTGCACAACGTATTTTCAACTGGCTAGATCTAGGCCTAGGCAGATCCATGTGTTCATCTTGACTCATGTCCCCTATAGACTGCAAGTAGACCGGCCGTTAATACCTATGATCCTTGGTGCTTTTGATTAATTCATCATGGAAGTTTCCAATCTCATCATAATGTCTTACTTATCAGTCTGCATTTAACAAATATGTGGAAAACATGAAATAGGTATTTAATATTTGTCCCATCCTCTCAAAACGTTGGGGAGGGAGTACACGCCCCAGTATTGTCTCATACGGTTGTCGTATTCTAAAAGGTGAACGTGAACTATTTTTTCAAAGCTAGCAGTTCATCATACATAGCAACATTGAAGCCAGGTCGTAGACGACCTTCCCAATGTACTTGTATTGCAGTCTGCTGTCACCCTTGATAGACTCAGGCATAGTCTTCCTTTGTGAACTATTACTTTCCTGACGATGCCGGTATAATGAACTCCCACACAAGTGGTAGCCACGCTCCGAGAAAGAGGATGGAATAAAGAGTCCGGGACAGGAAGAGGGGACGAAACCTCCCCTCCCAACAATTAAACTCGAAAACGTCCGTTCTTTGCTCAATCGAGATGGATGAATTGGGTGACTCATCGGGATACATGAGTATTGAATGATTATCGGGACTGTTGCGTAATGGCTTTCATCACTGAATCATGCCTTCTGATAGTATCCCAGTTAGTGCCGTCTATATCCCCCAATTTAGCATGATTAGAGCAGACAAAACTAGATTCCCTCCTCTAGATATTCTGGTGAATCGAGAGGAGGGGGATATTCATGTATGTACATCAATATAAAAAATAGAACTTGTACCATGGGACTTCGCCCTTTCTCCCGAGTCAAGGAGTTCGGCAACTATGGCGACATTCTGCCCACGAGCGGCACAGCAGAATACTACAGCCGCTAGTAAATAATCAGCTGAAAAGGCCCATGAAATTCCCGATATCTCGCCCGAAACTCCAATGTTTATATTAGGGGACTTTAAACCCAGTGTCACCTTGACAATACAATGCCAGTCTATGAACAATATGTTGATACAGTCCAGCAAGGGATATATGATAACACGATTCTTGGACTTGTGTTAGGGGAAAATCCCGAAGCGTACAAAGGTAAAACCCTGCTGCCATCAGTTTAGGGAATCCGATCTCAGAAATGTCCAGCTTCTACCAGCATAATCAGAATCAAAAGCGAAAAGTGCCCTCCGGTCACTAAGCAAGGTTACACTTGGACAGACACAGACGAGCTACCAGCCACCCTTTGATACTACGGGATGGGATATTGTTTTCAGCAGTGTTTTCCCTTGAAGAGGCGACCGACATTGCCACCCAGTAGCGTAACTGGGCTGATGAAAGTGCGGGGGAAGGGATGATGAAAATAAGCTAAATTTGAAACGACGCATACAGCCAATATACCGACACAGTCAGGCGAGGTTTTTGAGGCAATATGTTGGGGGCTACTTACTCAGTGACGACCTGAGCGGAGCGCGGCCATCGGTTGGTGTGTAATCGTGCAAGAAAATGGTGCACTTCCATACTCACCTGATGAGGCCTCTCCCAGCTTCATAAGGGCTTTGAAGTATTGTCCTGTTTGGCGCATTCATCCTGTTCACACACAAATACCATGGGAAATTGAAGGGGGGGGGGAAGGGGCTCAGGAGAATTTTGGAGACTGGGCCCCATAGCTCCCCTAATCAGCCGCATCTAATGACACTTTCTCACAAGGTCATCACTCACGAATAGAGATCCACACAGCGTGACCTATCTTTTCCCCTCCAACATCTACCAATATATTGTATGTATCCTCATACCGCCGTAGTTCATGAAACAACACAATACAGTACCAATAACGCCAGTTGAGTCATCAAATAGTATCATCCTAAGACTAAAGAGTATCCTAAATAAAAGCAGTTGATTATACAAATCTTGTATTCCATTCAAGCAGTCATAACCTGCATGAAATTGACATTGCAACTGATCATTCAAGCGACTGAACGATTTGCGTATACCAATACATCCAAATTACGTCATTCAGTGACAATAACAGTAACAGTAATCAGGTGCGGATACAGGTTTTCCCAAGGGTGGGGGCCGGGGGAGGGGGGGGTGCTGATATTAAGGGGAACAGACCGAACCCTATGTGCGCGCAGCACATCACGAGGTGTGGCGCAAAGTCCCCGGCGTGGGTCCAGTGCCCGCCTTAGGGCCTTGGAACACGTGGGATTCCAGGTGCTCTCTAGTGCAATGAGAGGCTCATTTGGGGGACATTTTATAGTGGTTTTAGTTGAAATTAAGGGAAATAAGCCAGTTCGGAGTTATAGGAATGAGATGATAATGATATTGCGTCAAAGGTTATAGGGGAATGACTGCAGTTCGACGTTAAACGTACAGTGTGCAGAACAGTCTTTCGAAACCCCCTGCCGGAAACTACGAATCCTGCCATCACAAAACTTTACAGATTTCCTCCCATACTTATGAACAATAACCTTCGAAATCATGGGATGAATTGTTGCGTTAAAATAGTGGTGACCGTTGAAAAATAAGCCGTTACGATATTGCTATGGGGGGGGGGGGGGGAAGAATCTCGTCTATTCGTCTCTTCTCGACAAAAATGCATGCCTGCCTGCCGTCGTATTACAAAGAATCCTGAAATAATAATTCAAACATGAAAGGTGCGATCGGTCGAAACCGATATCAACCGGACGTAATCACAGAAAGTAGGGCTGACACGTCAAAAAAAAGTTCATCGCTTGAAGGGGAGGGGGGGGAATGAAACCGAACCGTCCCCCTCCTTAAAATCCGCGCCTGGTGATTCTGAATTTCACAGCAATAAAATATAAAAAGTGCCGGTATCCTGCGCAGTGGTGACGCCAGGATTTCCCCGCGAAGGTCAATTAATAAGTTCCTACCTGGTGGTCCAAGAAGATTTCCGAGCCTCACCCTAACCCATGTCACAACCTGCATTTTTTTTTTTATGTATTAATCTGTTAATCTGACTATTCCTCTTCCCCAAGGAAGAACACTAACTTTGAGAAAGGAAATCAAGTGACATCCCACACAAACGGCGGGCACTCTGGCTGAATCGAAATGCTGCTGAGGAGTTCACCCCTCTCCAAACGAATTGGTGACATTAATTGTCTGTTTTGAGGGCCATATTTCGAAGATCTCATCCATACCGACTGTACAAGAATGTACATCGCAATTATAAATGCGACCAATTGTTATAATTTGTAACCCTTAAGAGATGGATAAAACCGTTATCTCAACTCGATCGAAGAACTTGGCAACTAAGTAGAAATTAATATGGCGGCGGCGGCGCGGAGCGCGCCGAATTTCACTTCAATATAGCAATTTTTCATGATTTTTTTTTTGTATACTGTCGGGAAAGGGCCCAAAGGGCCCTCTTCGTCGAGGTGTCGTAAATTGCAGCGTACCCACCGGGAAACAATTCCCGACGGGGTGGGGGGGGGGGGGAGGAGGGTCCCAGACGGGGGGAATTTCTCCATGGCAGCAGGATGTACTGACAAGATCAGCAAATGTACCGACAAACGTTTCGGGACGAAAAGTGAGAGGGGGGGGGGGGGGGGGGGAGAGGAGGGGGCCCGTCCCTCTACCCCCCTCTCATACCGCGTTCTGGTGGCCACACTGGGATTTTGAGCCTCTTTGACAACGCTAATCATCAGTGATCATCTCTCTAGATACAAGATATATCCAAATAATAAACCGTGAGTCTTGAAAAAAAACGTAGACTTACTAAGAGAAGAATGAAGCTCTGACGTACTGTAACAAACAATCACAAACCGAAGTGGAAGGAATACAGAAGCTGAGAAGCGCGCCAAGTGTGAAGGTCATCAGTCGAAGAATGTAAAACACACAATTGCCTACCTATAGTCGACACGTTGAAATAGCAGCATCTTTCTCACGTGGAGTATAATGGGGCGCTTTCCCTTTTGGTGTAGCAATGGGGTCAGTTTGCTAAGAATGGAAAATTGTGATAAAATGGGAAATTTTGCAAGCTTTTAAGCTCTTTAACAAACCATAACTCTAACCCACGTGTAATGAAGGAAGCTCCATACTAAGAGTTGGCTTCCTAATAGATGAAGTACATGACCCCTATTGTGTGGATAAGATCTAAGGTCTCCTGGGGTCAACGAATCGAAGTCTGGAAAACTTGTCAAGTCCAGAATGTCTGGTTTGGAATTTGGTATGTAGCCTTCTGATGGGTATGAGTACACGAACTCTTGGTTTTAGTGTAGACCGGGTCCATTTTGTGGAGAAAAAGAGAAAATGGATATTCGGCAACTTTAACTTGTAAACACGAACTCATTGAGAATGTTCATACTTGGTATGTGAGTTCCCCATATTGAGTACTACAATGATCTCTATTGTAAATCATGTAAGCATGTGTTAGTTGGCAATGCTTAGCTTGATTAGTCAGATCTGCAATGCATTACCAAGCCTTTTGTTTTTTCTGGTTCTCTTAATTTCACCGTATGATATTTATCAAGGTTGGAAACTCTACTAACACTACACAATTGACAATCTGTAATTGCACTTTACATTTTTTCAACAGGTCCAATTAGATCTTTCGCACAGATGGCTGGAAGAGGCTTTCATCTTTCCTCTCATTCTGACAGAGCGCTCGGGGCTGTGCCTGAAGATCGCACTGATGCTAACGCTTCTCCTGGGTTACACGGCGGCCTCTCCCTGGAGTCCAAAATAGGTGGGCATGTTCAACTTGCATGCCCCTATCCTAATGACGATCGGATTGTCTTCCTTTATGGATGGTGAGTTTCGATGTTAACGTGTAACAATGCGTAGCTATGTATCAACTAGCAATTAGGTCCGTCATGAACTTTTTCTCAGAAGGAAAGAGAAGAAAGAAAATTAAACATTTTTGGGCGAGAGAAGGGGTGATAATACAAGCGTGTGGGATGGAAAAGGCACCAAACCACGAGTTTTTGAACTAACGACATGATTAGGACACGGATGACTGGAATGGTCGATCTTTTCACGCCTAATCGTAAGTTCCCGATAGTTGTTCCCCGATGACCGGTTATATCAGTTTCTTTCCGCCCCTGAAGTGAAAGTATTTGTGATGGCTTCAGCTACACTTTCCGTCTTCTTTATTTCCTTTACGAAGTCGGAGGACTCTATGCAGTCATGACAGTGTATGGCATGTATGTATGTGTGTGTGTGTGTGTGTGTGTGTGTGTGTGTGTTGTGTGTGTGTGTGTGTGTGGTGTGTGTGTGTTTTTTTGTGGTGTGGTGTGTGGGTGTGTTGGTGTGAGAAGCGCGAGTGGTGTGACCGCCCCTCGCCTTTTCAACACGATAATTCGACCGGACTTGGATGAATAAAGTACATACTCGGTATGGATTCCCCATCGTTGGGGTAAAGTCAAAGGTCATCTGAATTCAATACAGATCAGAAGTCTGAAATATCTTGCCAACACGAGAGTCCGAATGCCGACCTAATCAGGGTTGAAATTTGCATGCAGCTTTCGTATGGGACGTAAGAATCGATTGTTTTTGTGCAGATCGGGGGTCAATTCGTTTGAAAACTGGGGAAAATTGGGATTGAAAAAAAAAAAATTCCGCAAATGTTTACCTTGTTTAAACTCAATACTCGATCCCATTTGGGATGGATGAAAGCTCATACTTAGTATTGGGTTCCCTATAATGATACATGATCCTTGATGTTGGGTTCCCCACAACGAGTTTCCCATCCCCTGAATTTTTTGGGGTCAGGTCAGAAAGGTAATCTGAGGTCTAGAGTGGTCAAAGTATGGAAACTTCTTCGCCTAACACGATATCCAGGATGCCTGCCGTGATAGGTTAAAATTTGGTATGGGTAATAGATGGTCGGTAATAGAATGCACAATAAGAAACCTCCTTTTGGTCTTGATTTTAATTTTCAATCCAGATAGACTCATAATTGATCATCATATCCATCCCCCTAATCAACAAACCGAGTACATGATCCCTGCGTTTTTGGGGGTCAAAGTCCAAGGGTAATATCAGTATAGGAAGTACAAGACCCATCGTTTTTGGTGTAGACTGGGCGCCAGTATTTGGGGGATATTGGGAATAAATGATAGTTTGGGGGCTAACTCTTTATCTTGATCAAGTCCGGATCAGTCAAGGATCCACTGAGCCTTTTGGCTTTTTGTCCTCGCCTAATGAAATTCATGAAGAGACATAGTGGTCCTATGCTTGCTGTGTGTGTTGTTTGGTGGTTGTTTGTGTTGGGTCACCCTTTTTTCTCGGTAGCAGGATTACTCACCAACCGTGAGCTGACTATGACTACCTTTTTGTGTGGTAGCATCGGGGGTTGGGTGTAAACACGATTGATTAATTATGGGCGGCCAAGTCATTAATTAACCTTTGGGTAATTAGCTCTTTTTATGTCGTTATTGTCAAGCTCGTAGCAGTATACGCAGAACCGTCTGTGCTACAGTGGGATTATTTGGGCATGTAGAACCTGGATTACAGGTAAAAAACTGATTAGATTCAGCCTAAAATGCTAATTAATTGGTCCTAATTTGCATACTTTATGCGAATTTTTTTCAAGTTGTGTCGGATTCTCACAAAACTTGGTGATTGGGTCTACCTGGTTCCCGAGAATTTTACCATTGAATTCGGGTCCACTTGAGGGCATTCAATGTGGTTTAATTGCATGATTTATTTTTTCTTCTCCAAAATTTGATGGATTTCCACAATACTTGGTAGATGTGATCCACCTTTGTCCTGGTTCATTTTGAGGGGGTACGCTGGGTCATTAATAGAAGTCATTGTATGTGCCTAATTTTGGCATAATATTTCCAATTTCCAACTTGGTAAGAATTTCGCCAAACTCAGTAGGTAGGTCCCTTTGAACCTTTTCTGGATCTGATGTGTTTGATGATTAGGAATTTGATTGAATTCCAACATAAAATAGCTCCTGTTAGAATAAAGCACTGAGGAATGAGTAAACCATAGCTCCTGTGACAGTTGGTTGCTGTTTCAATATCCTGTAACATTTTTCTTTCCTCTCTTCTTGCCTGGGGACTGGGAATGTGGAGGTACCACAGTAAAGAATATAATAATTTTGGACATCGTTTGACTGTGCATGGGGAATAGCCTGTTGGGTGTAGGGGGAGGCGTGGGTGGGGTTTTTTTGTGGCGGGACATGCAGGAGGGAGGGGGGGGGGGATGGCATGTCCCCCTGGCTGGCTGCCTTGGAAATAAAAGCAATGATAAGGAAAGAAATGATTTTGAAAGGCCAAAGAAGCCCGGGCTGCTAAGGGTATTTAGACCATTTCAGTTGGATTTTGGGTCAAAGGAGTGAGCTGACTGAGCGATAAACTACATTCAAAAAATTTTGTTTTTTTTTGGTATATATGGAAGATTGGGAGGGGGGCATGGAAGGAAAGACAAAGCCAATTAAGGGACTTTGTAATTCGCAGTCAACATATTGGTCAGTTATTTTGGATTTTTAGGTATTTATGTGTTATTGTTGAAAATTATGTTCGTTTTGACATGAACCGAATGGTCTGCATGAACTAGTTTGTTATGTATGTGTGTAGTGTAGTGAATAATAGAAACCACTGATCGCGCAACCAAGGCGAAGAAATACTTTTTGTCGATCGCCTTGTTTTGGTTTTCGAGAAGTTTTACACCATCAGATCAGAGTCAATACAGTACACAGTGCCTGTGGCAACGCCCAATAATCACTTTTGTTTAATAACAACGCTTCATTCCACTTCTCCCAGCATGTGACTTTCAAAGTCGCAGGCCTTCGTGGGAGTCGATAGATTTATGCGAAAGATGTTCCACTTCGCTATACAGGCCGTTGCGTTTCGTTGTCGTCCGTTCTTGTGTGTCGTTCCCGTTGCAATTCAGGTATAACGCGGTTCCTGGCTACCCCCAGATGCCTGCGTGCATAGCTGGATAGGAAGGCTCACTCTGGTGATGTTCGGTTCTGCAGTATGTGTATCAATCTCGATTGTGAGTTACACTCCCAGAAAGGTTTCGCTAGTCACCGGATACCCATAGCCCCCATCATTAACATCCGAACCGGTGAATAGTTGCCTAGCTCCCACCTGTTTCATTGATGGTTCTCAGTTCATGGCTCCACCGAGATTTCAACCACATACCTCAGATTGCTTAAACATGCAAAGCGCCCCGCCATTGAGAACTAATGCGAGCCAACGGTGGTCTCGAACCAGAGCCGTGGGATCTACTTTATATTAATATTAGACCTATATTATATATATAATATAGATATATTATATATATATATATATATATATATAATATATAGTATTATATATATATATATATTAATATATATCTATATATACATAGAATATATATTATATATATATCTATATATATATAATTAGGTCGAAGGTGAAGACGAAGGTTCCAGGGGGAACCGAGAATTTCATGATTAATCAATTTTAACTCCACCTCCACACCTCAAACATGAGTCAGAACCCTATTCCTCATTTCTTGTTAATGTGTATTATATATATATATATATATTATATATAT